>JAYKKI010000012.1:38170000-38682500 GCA_039881145.1 Druceiella hillmani | reverse complement strand
GAACAATAAAAATTGAACAGGTGCCCGGATCTACTCTTATTCACCGTATGTACACCGAGTAACGACTTCTACATCTCCAAACTGGCGGACATATCTATAGATAGCCTGCATGATATTTTTTTAATGTAAAAATAAAGTGTAGCATAATGAGAAGGTCGGATCTGTATTTTCTCCTTATTTTTAAGATAAAGAAAAAAACATTTTTGCGGGTATGAGTAAATTAACCCACAGGTCTGACAAATGTATTAGAGTTAAGGAAGAAAATATTGATAACGAAATATAGCACCACGTTTTTATTTACTTTCCTTTCACCTGATTCTGTGAACTTTTTAACGTTCCCTCGTATAAATGCGAATCGTGAAAAGGACGAAGTAACCGACACAAATAAATAATAATTTCGCGTTAGGAATACTAATTATACGCAACTATTTTCATCTGGCATTCATGTATAGATATTTTAATTATAATGTTATTAAGCATGAGTAATCCGAATAGTGAATGTCACTTTGGAATGAAAAAGAGCGTATCAATTAGAGAACAATGGAGATCAATACCTATATGCATATATGATATTAGTTATGTTACTAAGAAAAAAAATCAATACGTGTAGTAGAATAATTAGTTTCTAAAGTTTACTTTATAAAATCAGTTAATGAAATGAAAGCGCGTGATTCAAATAAATTATGAAAGATGCATATTTAAGAAATGAAAAATATAAACGAATCTTTAAAAAAACATTACGAAAATTTTCAGATAAGACGTCATTAAAGCTATAAAAATTCTGTAAATGTTAAATTAACTTATTGCATAATTATTTTATTCTATTAATTATTTCGTACTTATAATGTCTCACTATTTATTTATAGGTACAAAAGACGGTGGATCGAACATTGAAAACGACACTAAAGAGTAACAATAAGCGTCATTTAAAACAATTTAATTGTAATGAGTGCACAACAAAATATAACGAATAGTATTTCATGTATTTAATACATACAAATAATATTATTTTTCAACAAATTATATTGACAAAATTTTCAACATTGAAAGCCGTATTACTCAAAACGAACAATGTCTTTCTCCTTTTGTTCTATTTCTCTTCGATTGAGTACTTACCATTTACTTTACTTTCTGCCACTTCGCATTTAATTAAACTAATAGACTGACTATAAAAAATAACATATAAGGAATGCAGATAATAACATTACATTAACTTAATTATTGTTTTGTAATTTGAGTATAGACAAATTAATACATTTTTTCATAATAACATTATATATAATATTACATTACACGCCGACCCTCTAGACTAGCAGTTACCACATTTTGGTGGCATTAATACTTTTTGTACAGGGTATAATATATTTTAAGTGTAAACTACCTACGCATTGTATTATGTTGACCGACGTGGCCAGTTCGTATTCTATATATCTACATATAACATTAAATTTGGTCTGTGGCCGTAACATGCATATTTTTTATTTTATGAAGTAATGAAAAATAACAGTTCATTTTACAAGATTTCACAGAAATTATTTTAAGTATCTTTAGTACTTCATGGTATAAAAACATAGCTAAAAACATAGCTTGAAATCTATGTTATGAGCTTTTATTTTGTTATTACTTATATCTTAGTCAGATTTTATATGTGGCTTTACTCCTACATTTTTTAAATATATGAAACAATAAAAAAAAGGAAAATTAAGTCTTGTACATATGTTACTTTTAAGATTATATTTATTTGTTTCAAAATTATATTTTTTTATTTTGTCATTGTGCTTATAAAGTATTTTTAATGTTGGGTTCATGAAACAATCATCTTTTAACAATATTTTCAGTGCTATTAAAAAGTTTTATTTGCACTTTAAAACGGACATCGAAAGATCGAATTTCTCTACAGGTATGTGCATTGGTTCTGGCTGTATGATGTCAGTAGAAACTTTATACTACTTAGTGGTAGTGCCATTTTGGCATACATTTATATCTACTATACTTAATATGTAGATGTACGATACTATCCAAAACACAATTATATACTGAATATAAATGTTATCGACTATGTTTTTACAGTGACTATAATTGTTTCGCATAGTTATTAACTTTTTTTATTCATTATAACGTGCAATGTTGTAACGGACACACAAAATCAGCAATCTTTTTAAACAGCTATGTCTTAACGGAATTATTTACTCCATAGTTTCTTTTCGAGTAAATATGCCCAAAAAAAACAATTTATTTTAAGTATAGAGTACTTTCTGAGTTCTACTTCTTATTAATTATTACCTACTTCCGTTAAATCATTGTGTAATTTTTCAAATAAATTATGGTTCATTATTTATTAATAAAATTAATTTTGAATACACCGATAACAATTAACATATATAAAATGTTAAAACACAATAATAAAAACTTATTTGCTCTCATTAACATTTCTATAATATTCTATTTTGTAGATATTCCAAAGGACGGTCCTTTTATAACAACGGAGGAAGTAGAAGAAGAGGACGAAGATATGCTGAACCTGAATTGTACATCGGGCAGGTCGCATCCAGCGCCAATCCTCAAGTGGTACATCAACGACAAGGAGGTAATTTCACATTACATTTATAAAGTATGTATGTAATACGAAGTCACCACTTGCACGAAGATGGCACGTTTACCTCAAGTGCTTATTTGTTCACCCACAAAGTAAGGTTCAAATTGAAAACAAGGTATCGAAAACAATAAACAATTATGATGTACATGACAACAGCACATAATAATTTTTGCTGAAATATTTCTAATTCAGGCAAATTTTCCATAAAATATCGCTTTTAAGAAATACAAATAATATAGTTACGATGTGTTGTTAAGACAGCTAAACAATTTTACGTACTACATACGTAGCTTTAGTGTAAATATTAAACATGAAACCTTTGACCCATGTTTTAGATAGCATTATCGATGATATATAGATGTATACAATATAGTACCACTAAGGGGATACATACGTTTTGTCCATAAATTCCAATATTATTTAAAATTGAAGACGCTATAAATAATCCATTAAACATAAATATTCTTCAATAATATCCAGTTTAATGCGATAGGAAAAAAATATTTCTCCTTAGATATTTTTAAAATGGTTTTGCAGGACATATAGAAAACTTATTTTGTGTACATTTAATATTATTTATCTCGATTTTTGAATGAACGATTTGGCAAAAAAGTGTCAAATAAGAAATTTATAATAAGAAAAATGTGTCGCTTGAGCTAACTATATTTATTCTCTTAATATATAATTTATCTACTTACAAAATTGTATGGCCATAAAGAACTCAATTAGAACGATTAAAACATATCGTGAACGAATTGCTAGGGTATAATCATAAAATTCCTTTGATTAAATATGGATTTTAAAACATTTTATAGGTGACTGACACCGCTATGCTTACGTTATATCCCGTAACTGAGCACGCTCACGGGCTACTGACGGCGCGGTTAGGGGTGCGCGCGCCTCGTCATGCCCCGTTGCGCTGTGTTGCAAGCCTCGCCCCTGAACTCTGCCGTGCTACTGGTCTAGGCAGCGTACGAGAGGCATGGTTTTCAGGTTAAGTGCCATTAATTAATCGAGTGCCATTAATAAACCAAAACTAGGCCTGTATAAAAACAGATAATAAATAATCAATATTTACTCTTACGCCAATAGAATTCACTATAAATAGTAAGTTATCACCCGACATGCGTTGCTTTTTAGATGAATCGTCCCAGATTGAAAGTAAAGTGTTACCATATTTATGTAACGGAATTACCATTGTTTTTTTTAACGTTTAAGTTATAAAAACAATGATTTGTTTAAGATGGAGGGATCTCTAATAAGTACAACAGTAAAATAAAAAGAATAATTTAAAATATTTTGAACACAATCAGGAGATTGATGAAAATCTTAAGCTGCGCCTTATTTTTAAACAGAAACAAAATTTGATAAAGATCGTAAGATTTCAGTGTAAAGAAATAAACAAAATGGACTCAGAAATTAGAGACGTACAAATTTGTAAGAGGATTTCTTTTGATCTTACATATTATCTCATTCCATACATCACTTAGTGCAATAGGATAATAATATAACAGTATACAAAAACAAATGTAAAATGAATCCTTTTCATGGACATGTGAATTCTTTGGGAAATTTCAGTTATTCCCTAACCCGATTCTTATTGCGTATATTTGCTAGCACTCTATACTAAATAATTCAATTATAAGTTAATTTGGATATATATCATATGTTTTAAAGGTGCCCTCAAAAATCTCAGTAGGTTGTGAATTATAAGCGATTGAATACGCATGGATAGCATTTTATTAAATAATGAGATATGCAGAATAATGTATAATCATCTACAATTATCGAATTTGTTATTTCTGCATATATCCGTATTTCAATATATATGTAGTTATTTTATAAATGTAACGGTACCCATTTATAATTTGACTCACCATTGCGGTTTTTAAAAAGTTCCAATTTTTTGCTAAATTATTTCGAGTAGTGAAAATTCACGCTTGAGATAGGAATTACTTTTCGACCATCGGAATATATACATTGGTCTATCTAATAGCTAATAGGATATGCGAGACTTCAAACAAAGAAGAGTAAACAAAGTCTTCACGTTCATATTTAGAAAAGGGAATTTGGAATGTTATTGAGAAAAATTCATCGCTACGAGTATGTCGAATTGTAATAAGCGAAGCACCGGCTAAAGTCACAGAAAAAATACAAAGTAAACAGTTTAAGGTAAAAAAAGGAAAAAGTTTCCTAAGGATAGCCGTGCCCATTATTCAACTATACTATTTTTAACATCTATTTTTATTAGCCAATAATCTCTCTCTCGTAAATCACATTTTTAATAACCGAGCTTTTCGAGAACCGACAGGGGATTAATTATATAATTTTGATTTTTAAGTAGTAGGATGGCGGGACGAATTGTATGTAGCTGTATGAAAGAAATACCTAAAAAACAAATACAATCGTATTGTCTCTGTGAAGACGAAGACATAGGATAGAAATTTATTCTTATATTTTACTAAACTATAAATTAAAATTTTCATTTTCAGTAAGAAGCGGTGGGAACAGTCTTCGTGGAGCCAGTATGGTCTTCTTTAATGTGGTCGCTTTGACAGCAGCACTAATAGCATATTTTTTAAAAATCACTTGAAAAGAGGCTCGGAAAATATTATTAAACAAATTTTACATTTTAATTCTATCTTCTTTTGATTTAATGTAATAAATACTTTTTTGAATACTAAACTGCATTTTCATTTCAATAACTTTTTAATCCGTCAGATGTGCCTAAATCCTGTTTATATAGCTTATTATTATAATTAAAAATATATTTAATACTTGAACTTTGTTCACCACTGGAGTATAAATTCTGGTATTGAGAAATGAGATCGCAAGAAAAAGTTAAACACATTGGGACTCGGGACAGAGAGCCATAGATAGAAACCGCTCCCCCTCTCCTCTGACTTCCAGTTACTATAGCATGTTTATAAATAACGGACTAGAAAACTAGTAACGTTAGTTTGTTTAATTTATTGCTATGCTTTCAAACGTGATAAAACTATATTTAGGTTTGTTGCTAACAACATTGACACAGCGTGAAATTTTTCATTAATGTCAGACAATAAAATTCAATGCGTCAATAATTGCCTCCTTTATTACACACTACAATCTTAATAGTACTTTTTTTTTCTTCATCAGAATAATAATGATGTATACAAAATTTACACTTTTAAATCCCTTTTCATCTACAACAAACTTCATATTTTTTAATTTTATCTCTTAATTTACTTTTTCTTGAACCACTAGAAATCATCACTTTCCAACTACTCACTTTGTTTTCAATGCAATGAGATTCTCGTACTGTTATTAATGTTCTTAATACTATGAAGGCAATTTTCCTTTTGATTAGTATCAAATTAAGTACAGATTCAGTCAGAAACGATTATGGGATATTCTTTAGTTAACGACTATACTACTTGGTTGTATCCAGTAAACAATTTATAATTATAATTTTGTAATTTTAAATAACATGTAGATAAACCAATATCATGTTACTTTTTAACTTGCTTTGTTTATTATATTCACAAGAAGGAACAACGCTAATATACAAGTTTACGCCCTCATTTTCATTAATTATATTATGGTTAGATCAAATAAACTTTGCTCAACTTTTCCGTCAAGATATCAACTTTTCCCTCCGATAAAAAGCAAACGAGTAAATTACATTTTAGTAAAAAATTAAAAAAAACACCGCAGGCTTCAATTCAAGTTAAAATTAATTTTGATTCAAAAATTATTTTTAATCTGAATATCGTTAGATTTTAATCTTAAGATCACAAATTTCCATCTCTGAAATTGCTTCAAAAAGTCCCTATAAGTACGCGTATACTTATTTCTTTTTCACTTCGAGGGCCTCCTCCGGGCACCTGTGCACAGGTCCCTCTCCCATTCATCCCGTTGAAAGCGACTAAACATATAAAAGTCACATTCAAGTTGCGAGGTGGCGAGTTCATGCACAACAACTCATCATTTGTCACGTCTCTAATGAGCAGTGGCGCCACGCCTAACGACCTCGATGTATTACAGCCCGCGCTACTGTCACTCACAGACCGACACCTGCCTGCTGAGTGCTGCGATACAAAGCTTGGTTCAAATGGACTTTTATACAAATATTTTTGTATATTTGAGAGATACTTTAGCTTTGGCGGTTATATGAAACGTTCATATATAAGTGAAACTACCTGGTTATGGAAGTTGTGCAGAAATACATTTAAATTAATGTTTAGAGAATATTATTTTATTAATAATATGTCTCAATGTTTCCAAACAAATTTCCTAAAATGCCTTGCCTTTATTGCATAAACTATTTTTTAATATTTCGTGTCTCAAAAAAAAAACGGAACCCTCCTGCGATAACTCGCGTGTCCATCCAAATATTATTTTTTTACAGTCGTTTTTTTCAGAAACCTCCTGATGCAAAAATTTAATATGGCATAATGGTAAAGCATACAATATATTGCATATATTTTGATATTAACACCCAAAAATATTTATATAAAAGTGTAAAAATAGAGTAACTGGTTTTATTTAATTTAATAAATTGTGCGGGGTTTCATTTGAACGAAGACGTTATAAAAATTTTAAACCATTTTTTTCATAATTTTAGTTAAAATAATTGTAGAGACATTATTGAAAACGTTGTTTTTTTAGAAATTGTGTGACAGAAATTTGCATATAAACTGGCATATATTACCCAAAAATGTAGAAGAAGCAGGAAAGAAGTAATTTTAATTTTATGTATCGCCTGGGGTATCAATTGAAATAAAAAGTTATGAGGATTCTAACCCTATTTTTTTAGAATTTTATGGAAGGTAATTTCTGTGATCTTATTGAAAAGGCTTACAAAAAATATGCTCTAGCTCAATCTCCGATCAGGTCAAATATAAAATAAACAGTGTTACCAGAATTTTATGTGAAATTTATTGGAAAACTATAGTGTAATAGAAATAGATAATAGTTTCAAAATAACCTCGTTTCTGAAAAAAATTTCGAAATACTGATGTTTATGAAAAAAATATGTTAGATAATAATACATTAACATGGTGAAAAAATGTTACTGCAATAGCATCTCCATGTGAATATTAATACCAAATGAATAAGGAATCGGACACGCAAAATCTTTAAACGTAATAAACAAAATCCCTTAAATAAAATAAGTAGGCTGTAATTTTTTTCTACCATTTACGCTGTGGATAAAAGAAAATATTAAAAGTCTGCAAAATATAATTTTGTTATTACAAAAATACCTTTCAAATAAAAATAGATATTTCTAAATCAATATTACGATATTCATATTAAAGTATCAATGTGGCCAGTTTATTTAGCTTGTGGCGCATATTAAGAGGAATGTTTATTTCGAGCCCTCGATTCTTTCCCGCGTTTAAAAAAGCAAAACATAAAAAAAATAAAAAGGTGGATACAATTGATAAAATAATTACTTGGATGCAATTATTTTTTTTCTTGGTACTTTTTAATGTTTTAGTTATTTGCTTTTTTTAATTTTTTTAATTGTAATTATCTACTTTTTAAACCTGTAATTTAATTTTTTGTCAAAAGCGATAAGTTAAAATATTTAGTTATTGAGAGAAAAACTTAGATATTGAGAAGAAATATTAAAATTAATATCGAAAAAGTTGCTGTGGTCTATATAATATCTTCCTAATCTATTTCATACCCATGAGACATTCTATTTACACAGGTGTATGTTTTTACGTGCATCTTTGTCACCTCGTTATTTCTGAAATCTTCCTACAACTGTTTTTTTCATAATTTAATACTATGTACGAGGAAGTACTCTACCGTCACTTTTATAGTCTTTTATCGACGATACTTTCGTATAACCCGTAAGGCGATTTTCAGTTTATAAATCAACGATTTTATTTTATGATTTGTCAGATCGTCGCTGCAAGTTGTTAAATTGCTTAAACTGTTTTCTTAAGTGTTTCAATTGAAAACATTTCAGAGAAATGACCTAACCCCATACTGGTTAATAGTATGGTATCGTAATAATGTAAGCCTGTTTTTCCAGCATCTTCAAAGATTAAATTGAATTTTCCCGTCAAGAGCTAAAAATTACATTTTCCGCGTTACTTCGCTATGATACTATGGATGAGTATTATTTGTGCAATTTAATAATAACTAGTGAGTAAATTAATTAAGAGGGATCTTCATAATTTTTTTTCGAAAGTGATGTTGAAAATTAATTAAATTTCAGCTTAGAACCGATATCTGAGAAATGTCTCAAAAATGTATTCTATTAGTCAGTTTCACCAATTCTAGTGATTGTGGGGTTTGGATAATTGAAAAAAATATTTAAAAGAAATAAAGATTTGATTTTTAAGTACATTTAGGATTGCATTAAAAAATGATAATTTTTCGCAATTGATTTTCTTTCTCTTTCAAAAGCCCTTTACCCGAATGTCGTACTCTCATCCTCCAGGATACCAATTAAGTCATTAGCCTGCCGACTATTTACCCGTGATTGTGAAATAATAAATGGTAAGCATAAAAATTGTGCGCTAACACAAAGCCCTTCGAAGGATCCCGAGACCAGCGAGAATTATGGCTCTTAAGATAATCCGTAGATAGAGCACGGACCGTCTCGCTTGACGTGCTGTACGATTCGAAACACTGATGTCGCGCATCTGCAGTGATACTTGGAGAAATGACATAAGTTTGCGTGATCGTATATTAAATGATCAATATACTTTCGAGTGATATTACTAGCGACGTATCAGTCATTTTATTTTTGATATTGCTGTGTCAAAACATATCACAAAATATCAAAGTTTAATAGTATCAAGCACACAGAATACACAAAGAGCGTTAAGAAAGTTAGTTTCCCTATGACGTAAAAAATTAAAAATGGCTCTAAAAGTTATATAAGCATCCGTATAAGTCCGCATATAAAACCTCATTATTTTTCGAAATTATTCCCAGAAAACGAACAAATAAAAGGTAAAGGTAAACGAATGATAAAGCATTAACTTGTATGAAATTAAAAGTAAGGTTAAACTATTTAAATGAAACAAAGTAATTTTTAAATCTATTATTCCCAGTTTTTAAATCTATTAGTCCCCTTTAATTATCTCTTTGCATTATTTCAAATTTTTAAAAACGATGCGCTAATTTTTGTATGCCTGCTGAATATCAGATTAACTCCAAATTTTTAAGCCGAAAGCTACCTCCTCTTTAAGTTCTTTTTCACTTGGAAAATGTATCCACCAAGTTTTTTTCTAGTGTAGACTCGCACAGCCGTACATCAGCAGAACTGTTTTTGACAACATCTCCCTCTTTTGACCTTTATCGCTTTATGGAGTTTAGTCAAGACAGGCTTTACAAATCGCTTCAATAACATCTGCTCGCTGTGATGTGGAATGTAATCCACTTCCCCCTTCGTAGCGCACTTTTACATGTGTTTTCATGGAAATTTTACACAGACGCCGTGACATGTGGACTAACATCACGTCATCTCCTTACACTGTACTTACTTTAAAATTAATATCGGAGGTTGAATCATTCTTTGCAGTCAAAAAATGAAAGATAGCACGCAGTTCACGCAAAACAACGTGATGTAGTAATATTTCTACTTTCTTTAAGTTCTTTACCACGATCTAGGTTTCATGGTATAACAACATCTGCAGGTGGGGTATTAGCAAAGATTCCTTCTATCTTTGCTAATAGTCCACCTGAAGATGTTGTAACACAACGGAACCTAGGTCGTGGTAAAGAACTTAAAGAAAGTAGAAATATTACTACATCACGTAGTTTTAGTTAATTGTGGATATACTTTATCCATAACTAATTATTACAATTTGAGGAAACCGCTTTTGGTTGGAAAAAACCACTGGCACTGGTTATTTGAATAAATTGAAACGTTTAAAAGTATAAATTCTTCTCGAGTGTTAGGAGAAATGTGTATTCGAACTTTTATCAAGTAGAGCGGAACAATAGACGTACTAAAATAAACTGTTCGGAAGCTTAAATTTCATAGCTATTTGATAGTTAATAATGGATCGAAACTATGTATTAAATAATTGTATTAAACAAACACGTAAAATAGTTTTGAAAAATGTTTTCATATTTATAATGTACACAATAAGCAATATACACATTTAACAAATTAAATATTAACTGTTGAACTTGATGCAAATAATTTATGTGTTTACTGCAGATATCTAATTGAAATAAATATACTTTGTATTTAGGCCTTTATATTATACGAGAGTAGTTTTATATACTAGGTCGAAGATAGAATAGAGTCGAGGATAGAAGGACGAAATATACTAGGGTCGACCACTGACTGCCAATTAAAAAATATTTCAAAAATGAAGTATCAGAATGTACTTCACCAAAAATGTGCTAAAAATATTATTAAAGCGCATTTAATATAAGCCAATAACGCAATATTATATTTAGAATTTTAATTAAAAATTAAAGCTCTGCGAGTACTCATTTTAAAAAAAGAAACGGTTCTGGGAAATACGGCCAAGTTAGAAAATTAATAACCTTTGATGTAAAGGCGTCAACATTATTATTGATATAAATGATACCAAATAATTATGATAATGTTTCCTACTTCCCTTTCCATGATAGCGTTTCCTAGGAAACACTATCATGAAAAACTTTATATATCCATGGTCCCAAACACTTTTTTTTATTTTCACTACAAAGCAATTAAATGTCTAAAAAAATGTTTTATCTTTTCTAAAATCTTAAGTTATGAAAAACGTGTTGTAAACGTCTATTTGTGGTCGATGATGTTGAACGTATAATACAAATTAATTTCTGAAGGCAAATAAGGCAATATTTTACTGTTTAATAAATGGAATTTTGTTGTGAAATATAAATAATAGTAAGTAGCAAATTCAGTTAAAAAATCATAGTTTTATATTAGATTTAAATTATCTCGAACGCTCTGATCCAATTTTAAATTGGAGAGATTTAATATTTTTTATTATATTCATTTTTTAAAAACGGTCTCACTAAATGTCGAAAAAACAATTTCAGACATTTCTTAAAAATAAACGGAATATTTTCATCCAAATTAAGTATTTTTTTTCCTGCATCGTAGTCCATGTTATTTATTTGACGTTTCATACAATATATTTCTTCGAATCGCCAAATTTTCAATAACGTCGTAGGCTTGCGCTACAAAAAATAAACAGCCACGCATACAGGGCACGATGCAGCGGCGCGCGACGATAGACCGAAGATAAAGCACGAACGTGTTTGAATAGTCATCAATCCGCAAAGAGAATGGATTTGCCAATACGTTAAGTGTATGGAAAAAAGTAAAATGTCATACACGACTTTGCTGATATACGATATCCATTACCGTGAATGAGACCTTTTATCTTCGCTTTACTCGGGATTCTGTTTGTGATCGCGAAGTTTTTAAGGTAGGAGAAGGGATATAAAAAATGAACGCGGCTATAGCTTAGTGCAGTATATGATGTCAGTTAGGTTATATCGTAAATTAGATGAAGATTCCTTACAAAATTTAATTTAAGACACATGTTTGTTAAGAAAATTGGTTAGAGTAAGTGATTGCTTTTTGTGAGAGAAATTATGAAATCCACATTTTGAGGAATTGTTTCAAGCTATACAATCAAATAGATTCAGTGATTAAACTAGGAAGATACAAATGTGTTTGCATTTTTCTAAAATGCTCAATAATTTTAATTATAGGTTATCTAACTACACCAACTATATTTTTTAAATTAGAGGTAGGGGAATACCTTGCAATATACTAAATAAAATATGAAAGAAATATTTTGCAAATGAGATCTCAATTGGTGAATGGTCAATAAAAACCTAATTCCATTTTAAAAGTTCTATTCAATGATAGAACTTTCAAAATGAAATTCAAAGTGATAAATGAAAAAACAATGTTAGCCTTAATGGGATGAAACTTGTTTAATAGTTACTACATATTAAGTGAGATTTCTATACGAAAGAGCATTTGAAACATTGTATGCAGGGTTGTATAGTCTAAAACTATATAAACCTGACAGACGGACAGATGGTCATAACAATCTTATGAGGATTTATTTTCTTACCCTATTTCTTCAGTCGGAAAAACGTAAAATTTAATATTTGCTCTATATTATATTTGCAAATTCCCTTAGCAATTGGATAGAATTCGTCGAGTAGATAATTCAAAATATTCATGTCCATTAAAAATAAATTGTTGCAAAGAAAAACATTTTTATAGAATAAATACTTATAAAACTACATATGAATGCACTTTAAAATATATATATTTTATATCATTAGAATAAACATTGTATTATTTGAAAAAACGTACATTTAAAAATTATATTTTTTAAATAACCAAAGGAGCTGGTAAATAAAGTTATTTTTAAGACCACGCGCATTTGCATTGCGGTAACAGACATAGAAGGAAAGATGGGCGTGGAACGCGCTGTAGATACGGAGGAAAAGGTAATTTTAAGAGATTTAAACTTTAAAAAATAACTTTTGACTGTGATATGTAGATAACATAAAATTGAACTAAAGTAATAAACACCTCAAATTAAATGTTTTATTGCTTCCTCCGTAATTAGGCCAATAAAAAACTAGCATAACATTTGTGATCTGGCATTTTTTTTAAGTAAAGAGAATTTAAATTTCACAATAAATAGCAGATTTAATCCTCCGTTTCGTAACCACGTAATGTAAGGATCTCGTTGTTTCCGCTGCATAGTTGCAAGAAGATTTATTGCTTAGATAACATTCGTATTTATAGCTAGGCCCGCGTCCAATATATACATCAGTATTGCCGGTGCGAAGGGCCGAACCGCTACCGCTTCCTTCTGATTTATGCCATCCCGAACTCGATATCAAACTTATCATTTTGGAGATATACGAACTGAAAGATAATGTTGCCGTTTGAGCTATTCGAATATCATTACTCGCTAGAATACCGACAAGAGGTGAAACCGAAATTGCTCGACCGATTTGGTTTTCTTTGTGAAGAAATCATTAAATTGTATTTCTATAAATTTAGATGAAAATGAATAAAATTGTATTTATTAAAATTTTAAAGAAAACTGCACGATGAAGATAAGTGAATCGTGCACAATGAATTTGAAAAATAACTTGGGAACTGTAATGATAAACGATGTAACGTACAATAAACCATAAACTACATATAATTTAATATGTTATTACAAATATTAATTGTCAATTCTTAGTATCTAAGATCAGCCGCTGTGATAAAAAATAACTATTTATATGATAAAGGTTCGAGATTTAATTTATTTTCAATTATCTAACGTCTGACTCAAACTATTTTATGATAGACTTAATATATAAGGAATGAAATTTATAAAAACAAATTTAACTGACAATTTTTCATATAAGAGTTGTCTGTAATGAAAATTAATCTACATTTTAATTTATTTCTTATTGAGCTCTCTTACTTGTTAGTCAAATACACGATATGTGTAATTTTAATAACTGAGAAAAACAATATAATTTTTAATATAAAGCGTCGGAAAAATTTCTATAATTTCTATTTAAATTTAGCTCTGTCACAACAAGTAACGTGAAAAAAATACAAAGTAATCTTTTTAAACCGAAACTTTCAGAAATACAGCGTCCGAAATTACTTCTAAAATAAAAATATTTGATTGAAAGATTGAGTTGAACCACAATTCAAAACAAGTTAAAAAAATTATCAGGTCGCTGAATAAAATAGGTTATTAATTTTTCAGGAAAATAGAAATAAATTTGAGAGAAAAGTGAATCATGATTTTTTTTCGATCAAGTATTTTGTCATTTCCTAATTTAATTTATTTTTTTTATTTTATACCAAAACTAGTTTTCGCCAGCGGCTTCGCTCGCGTATATTCGTTTTCTTAACTTCAGTCAAATTTTTAATTAACTTCTAAAAGGAGATTATAAATTCGACCTAAATGTATTTAATATTACTATATATGTTAGTCTTTTAAGGTTTCTAAACAAATGCACAAAATTTCAAAAATTTATGAATATTTGCCTATTTGTGTATTCACGTATTTTTTAGAAGCTACCAATCAGATAACAATTATTCTATTTTTATCAGCTTAAGTATCTTTCAACTTACAGAATAGTGAAAATTATATAAAAATCAGTTTTGTAATTCGGACTATCGGAATATGCTTAAATGTTTGTTAAATTATTTGTACTGCAAAGCATTAATGCAAATTTTTAAGTGAAAATTACCATATAAAGTTTTCATCCCTTAAAGGTGAATATCGGAAAATGGTTAAATGCTTTTAATTATATGTACTGTATGGCATTAATACAAATTTTTAGATAAAAATGATCATTACAATTTTTCCCATACAAATTTAGGTATCCCCTTTCATCCCCTTAAGGGTTGAATTGCGGAAAATGCTTAATGCTTGTTTCATTATTTATATTAAAAAACATTAATACAAATTTTTAAATAACAATATTTTCCTATATACATTTAGCCACCCCATTTCAGCCCCTTAGGGGTTGAATCTCGGCCAATGATTAATACTCGTTTCATTATTTGTCTTGAAAAGCATTAATATAAATTTTTAAGTAAAAATTATCATAACAATTTTTCCCTATGCAAATTGTGCCACCCCTTTTCATCTCATTAGAGCTATAATATCGGAAAATGCTTAAGTACTTGTTGTATGATTTGTATAGAAAAGTTATAACCAATTTTAATTAAAAATTACCATAACAATTTCAATCTCATACAAATTTAGCCAGCCCTTTTCACCCTCTTAGGGTTTGAGTATCGAAATGTTCGTAAATAATTGTGTCATTATTTGTATTTAAAAGTATCAATGCAAACCTTTAAGTTAAAATTAACGTAATAATTTTTCCCATACAAATTTGGCCACCCTTTTTCACCTTCCAGGGGTTGAATTTCGGAAAATTCTAAAGCATATGTTACATTATTTTTATTGAAGAGAATTAGTATCACGTTTCAAGTAAAAATTACCATATAAAATATTGTTTACCATACAAACTTAACCACTTCTTTTCACCTCCTTAGAGGTTGTATCTCGGAAAATACTGACATACGGATAACATTATTTTTGTTAAAGAACATGAACACCTTTTCACCCCTTTAGGGGATGAATTTCGAAAAATCCCTTCTTAAACGATGCCTCCATTATAAATTTAACACCTTCTCCAAATTTGAATCTTTTATCATTAGCGGTTTGGGCTGGACGTTGATATGTCAACCGGGACATTGCCTTTTATATATATAGATTATGAAATACTCATTATTCTAATTTTGATGAAAAGGAAATAACTTACTTTAAGATTGAAGCCAACAATTGACTTTATTTTCGATCTGTTATTATATATCAGTTATGCCAATACCTAATCAATGTACATTGCACGACGTAGGAATACATGCACACACGCAAGCAAGCACGCACGCACGTACGCTCGCACGCATGCACGCACGCACGCACGCATGAACGCACGCACGCACGCAGGCATGCACGCATACATACATACACACACACAGACACACACACACACATATATATATATATATATATATTATATATATATATACATTTAATACTTACATAAAATTAATGTGGCAAATATTCCTTTTTCCTTTACTATTGAACTCAGTACAATAACATTATTCGTTTCTTCTTTGTGGCACCTGTGCTTAAAAAAAAAGAAAATGCTTAAAAAAAAAATCATCACGAGCATCTGCACTTTGGCTGCAATGCATGGTAATTTTTTTAATAGAATTCACCATAAATATTAAAATTTTCAAGATGTCGTCAAAACGATTTTTATATCCAATTTTGGGAAGTATGTAGTAAAAAAATTAATAAATTTTTCTTATTCGTTTCTTGAAAGTAACGAGTGAGTGCATGTGTTTAATTTGTCGCAGACCTAAGGAGAATACATATCACCACATTTCTCTATGAATAATATTAAACATTTTGCCGTATTCTCCAAGTTTTAGCTCTCGAGATACGTTACCAATAGATTTAATATATACGTTGCGTAATTCACGTGTGTATTAGTAAATATTAATACATTCGTAGTGCCATTGAATGCCATTAAATTTGTGAATGAGATCACTAAGTTTCATTCTAGAATAATTTTGCAATTTCTTGAATTAAAAGCTATGCGTTAATTATACGAATCATACACTGTATCAAATTATAACATTTTGCCCTGCCTTGTAGACGCGATCGAGTAACAAACACACAGAAACAATTTTCGTGGTAAACGGAGTCATCTCTAATCATTTGTATGTTCCTCTACCACACTAACTATACAAATGCTATAATGGTAGCGATTATTTTATGTTAACTTGCTTTGATAGCGATTCATTGTTTTGTTGTAGAGTTACTAGATATCAAATCGACAAGAACATCTTTGTGTTATACTAGTGTTATTATAGTTAGGATAATAGACTGCACTAAATTTATGAACTGAAATTCGCACTTCAAACTCACATATAATTCCAAATATACTTTATAAATCACCCCTGAATGTGTTATTTATACATGCAAATCGATCAAATATTTACATTAAATTATTATATGAGCATTTAAAACTTAATATACTGTCTCATCTACATTTAATACCTGCTACGCCATCAAAACCGCTCACAAAATCGGCGCGTTCAGACGAAAACGTCGTCCGAATGCCAGATTATACTCGGAGCGGCGCTGCGAGCTATAAGCAGAAAGGCAAACAACCCACAATGTGTGTTGCGTGCTCATGTCATGTTGTAAATGTTGGTTCATACGCCTCGGGGGCATCCTGGTAGGACGAAAGTTTCAACATAAATTTGCACGCCCGAATGTATTTCCTATGCGGACAGTACTGTGTGTTGTACATATATTCCTGTGTATAGGGCTGTGTGAATCAGCTGCACGACACTGAGTTGAAAACTATAAGTATATAGCTTTGGAGTGTGGACGTTGTATTTATTTATTTTCCTCTTAAGTTGTATATCCCTCTAATTTCAGTCTCAGGTCCGATGAATTTTAGTTAATGATTTAATGGAAAAAAGCTGTGTACTTTGTACATTGGTAGAGAAAACATTCTTAGTGGGGAACAGATTTTAAGTTTTTGACAGTGATTAAGTTTGTTTTTGAAAATGCATTAAATTCCCTTTACATATAAGAAAAGAAATTTGGCAGCATAATTAAATTATAAAAAATAACATTTCAGGGTTCATAGGATTTTTAGCGAACAATTAAACTAATTAGGCAATTTTAAGCCCATAATGGATAGGTTACAGGATTATTTCAGATTCAAAAGAAAAACGGACCCTTACAAGGTTATTCAGCCTTACACCTCCGCAACAGGGCTAAAACTAGGATAAAACTCGAAAATATTATTTGTAAATTTTATAAGAATTACAATTAATTTCCGATTTTTTTTTTATTTCAAAATGAAGTGTGAAATATTGTTTGAAATAACTACGGTTACAAGGGTCGCAAAAATATTTATTCGTAATTTTTTGCATTATATTTTCAGTGACATCCTAGTAGCATAAAAAAATAAGCAGTATTCATAAAAAATGTTCTCCCCTTTATTTTCGAATCTATTCAACCAAAAATTATGAAAAAATAATGGTACCAACGCAAAGGGTGTAGGAATGGTAATTTATATTTTTCAACATTCGCAGTTGATATTTTCGGAGGCCGTGTAAGGTTGAAACTTGAAATTAGACATATTATTATCCAACACGTATGGCTCTAATTACCTTTTTAAATATATATATATATATATATACACACACACACATATATATATATATATATATATATATATATAAAGAGAGAAAAAAAAATTTAGTTTTTAATTTATATATTCTATTTAGGTATTATATTTCAAAGGGCTCATTATGACAAATAGAAAAATATTTTTTCATAGTTTTAAATTACATATTTATACATACAAAACAACTGAGTTACAAATCATTAACAAATCAAACAGCGTTGGTAAAATATTACTTGGAGAATACAGAGAATATAGATCTTTTAATTCTGGAAACATGTACAATATTTTACGCGTGCCAAAGGTGAGCAATATATTAAGCGGCAATATATTTGGATTGTGAAAAAGTAATACGTGTAAAAAGTTTATTAGTTTATGTAAAAGTTTGTTAGCAAATGTTTATAAATGCCTAAATGCGTACGGAATCCCTTTAGTGCGACTGCGCGTTCCACTCGTGATTTAGAAGTTTTGTAGTTTATATAGTTAGGGACACAAATATAATTAAAAAATATTTTCCAATTTTTAATTAAACGCCTATCCCACAACATGTTGCATGCACACGTTACAATTTTTTCATCATATTTCAGGTCATAAGCCCACCCCGATAAAAAATATGGTTCACTTTTAATTCTATTCTGGTTTCATCGAATCAGTCCACATATAAATCGAATCTGTCGAACTAACTGTTTCACGTTCCAGCCATTTCTCCTCGAAGCTTGAATTTTTTAATGACCAAGCAAATCTAGTACATTTACATCTTTTTGTCATTTCCACTCCGACGTGTTCTTTGAAACACTTTTAAGAAAATAGTAATAAAACTCTCTGATATAATTTGACATCTTTCAGCTTATAAATGACATATGAAAATATGCAAAGTGTCAAGTTCCCGGTTTAAGAAACAGCTTAAGACGTAAATCCGTATACTGAGCGTGTAACGATTCTCTACGTGAGTCTGGTTAACCTATACCGATATGTTAACTAGGTATAATTAATTGAGTTACGTGCTCGAAACGAATCTTCATGCCAAAAAAATACACTTCCATCAATGTCTTATCAAATTTTGATTCATACAAGCGTACATTTTTGAGGTCTTTTTGGACAGAATCGGTTTGTTCATTGTGCTTCAAAATTTTACTTAATTAACCAATAAACACCTTATAATGTCAAATAACACGTTTAGACCATTTTCCCCTCTGTCAGCCATGCACTAATAAACGAGAATTCTTCTCCAGTATATGTAAAATCATTTTGATTCTATTTTTTCGAATTTCTTGTACAGAATCATGATTTGGGGGATCATCTAATTTTTTTTAATTTGGAATAGCATTTTACCCAATTACATAGAAAAGCCACCAAAATTGTTTGTAAAATACCTTAACAATATATAACCATTTCACATCTACGGCCTTTGACGTGACTACTCACTAGTTCATTAACAATATGTCGCGCTACTCAACAATTCCATTTCCAACTTCGTCAATTAATGGCAATTGAACAGGAATGAACGAGTCAATCTGAAGAGCGGTTTTTAAAAGCATTCTTGCAATATTTATTATAAATATTATATAATTATAATATAATATTATATAATTATAATAATTGCAATGAATACAAGAATTAAACTTCTCAACTCATAGGTAAATGTAAAGACTTACTTCATAAACCGCTTATTACATATAATTTAAATATAGTCTGTGAAATAAATTCATAATCTTATTTTTTACTCAGATACATATTTAATCATAAAACGCCCAAAACGCCGAAAAGTTAATGAAAATGCCAATAGTATATACATATGAACATAGTATATTTGGAAAACTTTAATTGAATTTAATTATTTTCTTCTTTAAATTTACATGAATTCCATTAGCAATAAGCAGCGATAAATTTGAACTTACGCGTCGTATTCCGACGACAGCTGTGCGTTATAATAATATATAAAATTAGAGGAAAACACCTTTTATATACAATCAAACTGTTATACCCATACCCTTTTAGCAACAATTTAAAAATCACTTTGATGCGATAAGTTCTTAGAATGCTACACTGCTGAGATGGCAACTTCATGAGAAACTCTTTGTTATATTCTGCTCTATTACCTTGATGCAATCAGTTAGTGGAATTCTGCACTGCTGAATCAGTACTTCCATGTCTACTTAAACCAAGTACATGGATCCAGCTCAGTTAATTCAATTAAGTTCTAATACGGTTAACCAAGGGTCAAGTGCTGGCAGTATCTACCTCCGTCTCAATCCTACCATCCCTAGTGCTTTACTACACTAGGGATGGTAGGATTGAGATTAATAGAATTGTATCAATATATTCGTCAAATAAAAATTTTTAAGTTTTTATTATTCTAATCTGTTTTAAGACAATTATAACTCAATCATCAATTTAAAAGAGACATAAGAGAATTTAATTTAAGAGACATAAGAGAACGTAGCAGCGACAACTGACGCTGATCATTCTGCATTCACAGGGTGACTCAAGTCCTATTTAAATTATTTCATCCCCTAAATAGAGTTATATTTTATATAACTAGACGTTCCAAGAAACGATTATAATCTGGATTTCATATTAGTGTCACTCAATTCAATAGCAAGGCAAAAAATATTTATACAGACAGGTACTACAATTTTGTATGCACATCCCGCGTGTTACGATTCCTATATTTTGGTATCGTGACACTACATCGTTGCGGCCAATGACAACTGAACGAAGTCGATAAGCCAGCACCAAGCAATAATCGGATATATTATAACAAGATTTTTTATCATTATGTTGCAACGTAATATAAATTGATTTCTCTTTTTACAATTATAATATATTATTTTTAGTGTAATAAAATTTAATATTTTTAAATACTGCTACCTCATGACACACATCTCCATAGAAATTTTAAGTTTTTTGACATAGTGAATTGTAATTAAAGAGCCTGTTGTTCAAAAAAAGTTGAACATGACAATTAAATAAGATATCGGCCGTAATAAAAATACGTTTGTAAAACAGTGATCAAAAGCTAAAGAAAATACTCACAGCTATGTTGTATGTACAAAAATTGCATGTTTCTTATTGCATGTGCCGTTCCAAAGGTCTTTAACGGAGAACCAACATTTTTATATTCTTAATATTTTTATCGTAATGCTGTTATAAAATTAACTGAAATATAAATGAAGAGCTTTATTCACGTTGCATTTATATGGTTAAATCAATTTCTTTACAAAATTAAATAATAAAAAAATGGGCATTCCGTAAAACGTTATAAATATTATTCCGAATTTTAACTGCAAATCCGATAAGCTGTTCGTGTTCATAAATTCCTATCAATACGTGAGTAAATTATATGTGAATTAAGTGAAGCCCTCAAATCAAATAAAAACATGACATGAACTGGATCGGTTTTTTATATTAAAATTATATTTGATAGTACAATAAATTGGAGTCATGAGGGGGGAAAATTTTGTTCTCAATACGGTCTATGTAATGTAAATAAAACATTACGGTAAATATGTGAAGTTTTTCCGTTTATTTAAAAAAAAACAATGACGAGAAAACTCACAACGTCCACTGAATTTCATAATTGTACACTGGTGGTCAGACCTAACGGACTCAATTAAACTTTTAGATAGGAAAAGACGACATCCAAAGAAATAATAAATTTATAGATATGACTTTATCAAGTTAATTTACGTGGCCTATTTTTTGAAGTGACATGGAGCGCGGAAAGATAAGGCGCGCACAGTCATTATGCAAATATGTTCATGCCGTTGTCTAGAAGGCGTAGGCTGGACGTCGTCGACATCGAGTCAGCATATAATTCCTTGAAGGAAATTCATTAAGTACCGGTACAGCGATCTGTTTAGTAGATTAGTTTTGAATTTATTGTCAATTTTAACAAGTTTGTTAAATTTTTGGCGCAGTGACCACATTCATCACCGGTGATGTATAGCTTGCGTTAATTAATATATGTGAACTTTTGCTCCACACGCCACAGACAAACAAAATAGTATATTAAATCAGCCGTGGACTTTTAATTGTCTGGTTTTTACTATATAATAAAATATTTTGTGATTTACATGATTCAACAAATTTCTCAATTATTTTTAATTATCTTCAGAGCCGTGAAGTGTTAACAAAATCTACGAACTAATGTACAGCTTAATGCTTTTTTTTATCAAAACCGTAGAATACTTTTTGATGCATAAAAATAAAAAAAATTATTTTTAAATAACAACACATCTGTCTCAGATCACGTCTGTAGATGCTGGGTAAGTAAACGTTATATCGTACGCTGTTGAGAATGCCACACTTCATTATACGATGTCAAGCCTGTTTTGAATATAGAAGATAATCAATTTCCCTGCTATATAATTTACATCAAAACGTATACAAAATTTGAAAGAAGAACGTCCGGATCAAAGTTACAAGACTGGATTTATATAGAACTTTTGATAATCGTGATTTAGACTTTTTGTCTCACAAACACGACACTCACTAAGTATTCTCGTGTGTGGTGCATGTGAAGCAAGATGTTTTTTTTCGGTCGCGTAAAATATGGCAAGTGTGTTCAGAAATAATTAACATGATCTATCCACTGTTAAGATTATTGTCTCTTTCGAACATAGGGAATATACAGGAAGAACAACGTACAACAGAAGTGACAGTATGATGTATAGAAACTGTTTTTATATATTTATTTATCACTGATTCTTCAATTCAGTGTAAAGCTATTAAATGTATAGGGAAATGTTAATATTATCTGTATATTTTTTTTGTGAAATTTCAAGGTTTAGTAATGTCAGTATAAATCGAGCCAATGTTAAACAATGAAGAATTGAAAGTAAACATTAATACATGTAGTTACCAAGATAATGGGTTAAGCATAACTTGATATTTTATACTCTACATTATATTTGGTAAAACGAAATAAAACAGGAAATCAAATCCAATAATAAAACACGATACAAAAAGATTAAAAAAAATAAAAACAATGTTAAAACTTCAAAACATTATTTAATTACAAACTCCAACATAAGATTGAATTATTGTATACTCGTCTTGTAAAAGAGACAATCAGAAGTGGGTCTAGCGTTACAGAAATAGAATGGCATTTAAAAAGAATCTGACATTTTCAGAAGATAAAAGATGAAACACTTCAGCGATTGACAATCAGGAAAGGAAAAAAATTTAAAAATTAGGTAGGTTTTCTTTAATATTTATGAATCTTCTGCCTAAATAAACAAAAATAAATGTTAATTTGCATTGGCATTCGTTATATTTCTGTCAAAATAAACGTCTTTTTCGCTCTTTACAAATTTTACGTGGCTTTTTAAATGACCCTTTCGAGCTTGTGAGTTTCGCAAATTATTATATTATATCTATGTATAGCGTATATAATAGAACATAATCCGCACTTTTGTTTCAGTTGTACCGATCAAAAATGTTCCGTAGGAATAGCATTAAAAAATTATTACAAAAAATAATATTACATTTTTCATGAAAAATACAAGATTTTCCATTTGTTTCATTGAAAATTAAATGAAACTTTTTCTTTTTCTTCACAGTTCATTTTTTCTATACAGGATCGTTAAATCTTGTAACATCTGTTTCCAACACTATGTGGATTTTTGCTGGTCATCTTTATTTTTAATCTGTAATCAAAATAATGAAACACAAATGCTCTTATTCAAATTATAAAACGTAGACCGTTCGAAAAAATTTATTTGCCAATTATATCGAGAAGTCTCTTAATTATGAAATAATATAAATTTAATATAATTCTATAGTGTATAATTGTAATTGCAAATGTGATATTAAAAAAATCGCAGACTTGAAGATTGTATTTTTGAAATGCCGTCAATTGTATTATTTCCTCTTATGAATTCAATAAAATTTCCTTTTTTAAATTTGTTATTGTATGACTGCTTAATTTGTAGCACACTAGAGGTTTTTTAAATAGATAATTATTGGGACTCCAGTTCTGCTTAAAATTATTTTGCAAATATGTCAAAATTAACATTCTAATGATAATCACCAATACAAAGTTATTACTGTATTTATTCATTTATTTTTGGTTTTATGCCTATTTATATTGAAATTTGTGGTAGGTCACAAGACAAAGAAATGCCTCATACCTACGCACTAATACCGCACTTTTATCATCAAGAGCCCGATATAGAAACATTTCAATTAACTATCATAGCTATCTAAAAATTATGATAATAAGCACATACGAAATAAAATTGTGAACTTCCTGATTTTGTGATTTTTTGATAATATTTTTAAATTATCCATGTTTTACGCACACAATATCAACGAATCTGATGTTAATCCTAAGTTAAATCTTCTCTCTTTGCTACCTACAGCGCATCATGCAGGAGAAAGTTGTGTAGAAGGAATCATTCGTATGGAAGGGATTGAAAGATATGTTGTTTTGTGCAATCAATAAATGTTTAATAAATTGGATAGATAGAAATAAATTATTAAACATTAAAACGATAAGAGTCATATAACTCTATAGATCAAATAGTAGCTAGAAATACAATTCAAAAGAGGACCAGATTGAAAAGAATTAAGAACTATGTGACATGATATTTAAGATACACGGCTATTCAAGCGTTGCAAACTAATAAGCAAAAGAAATTCAAAGAGAATAATTTTTAATATGAAACAAAAATTCGGTGTTTCTGTTGATTGTTGAATACAAGAACAAAATAATAAAGAAAACTAATTAACACCGTAACGTACTGTTCCAAAACACATTCCACAATAAAACTTAGCCGAATATAAATAGTTGGAATAAACAATCTATTGAATTCGTTACGAGTTTAGATATTCTGTCCTTTCACAATTTCCAATAACAGTCCCAATACGAAGACAAATGCCACGAATTTCTTTTGACGCAATTATTCCACCGAGATACTCAAAGTAGTAAAAGATTCACTCTCAAACGT
Source organism: Druceiella hillmani (assembly GCA_039881145.1). Taxonomy (NCBI): domain Eukaryota; kingdom Metazoa; phylum Arthropoda; class Insecta; order Lepidoptera; family Hepialidae; genus Druceiella; species Druceiella hillmani. Next base: position 38,657,207 of record JAYKKI010000012.1, on the reverse strand, counting down.
ATCTCATGTCACGCCATTTGAAAGCGATCACAAATTGCCGCCCCCGTCTGCCGCCGCGTACGTGAGGCGAACTCGCGATCAGTCAACTTAGCTTGCAGAGGACTGCGAATACGAGCGTGTTAAGAAACACAGAAAGGTGAGATATACTTGTGTACAATACTTGGTCGTTTGTAACCATCCAAGTACGTCGATTAGGTTGCGTGAACATTATTACCACTTCTTATTTAGACGAAAGAAAAATCTGTTTTCTGTATCAGTATTTTTGTGTACCGGAAAGCAACTAGTTTTGTGAGTATGTAGGGTATATATAGTCATAGAAAGAGACCTATTTTAGAAATGGGCTATGCCCATTGGCAATCTAAGGGACTTCCCCCGATTTCAAGGAAGAAATCATTGTGCTATATACGTGCGTGCGTGCATAATGATCGACTCTAGAAACTCCTATGACTTTCATAGATAACAACATGGATTTTATGAGAATTTATCCAGATGAAAATATTTTTTTTTGGTATAATATTGCCGTTCGAGACGAAGATTTTACAGTGGTACCCAAGTATCTTTTCAATATCTCGGAGGCTACAATACAAAACAAAGCAGAAAAAATCCATCAAGCATAAAGCTGATGCGCGCATCGAGGTTTCATTTGTAGTGAAATTACTTTATTTGTCATATGTCACCCTTAATGTTGATTTCTTAGTGCAATACATATTTAATAATACCTAATGTAGTTATGTAGGGGAATATGTATGTTATAGCGAATATCTCCAAAACTATGGCATCAAGTACCATAATTTTGCCTTGCCTTACAATATCACTTTGCCTTGCAACTTTTGCGTATGCTATGACAAATTTGCGTAGGCTATAACAATTGCTAAAAACAAAGGTTTTTTTAAGTAGTTTCGAAAATAATGGAGACTTTTCTCTGAGAATTTTCTAAAGGTATATTATATAAAATTATGAAAAAAGTATTTTTGAGACCCTTATAAGTAGTCCTTTAAAGCTTAAACACTCTATAGTAAATGAGTTTGAAGAAAATGGAATTGAAAAAACCACGCACGAATGCGAGCTCGCTTGCTTACTCGCCCGCTCGTGAGTTCAACCGATAGCCCATCCGCCTACTCGCTCGCTCATCGACACGTCAGCTCGCCCGCTTACCCTCTCTGCCACTCTCCCATTCACTCGTTCACTCACACACTCACTCGCTCGTGGAGTGTGTTAGCACACGTAGTCCATTATTTTTACTTTTGAACGCTTAGTCAAATGGGTTTCAGATACCAAGCATATATCTACATTTTCGTTTACAAGCGTGATTTCCAGTTAGGGCATATGCTGTTTGCATTCCATGTGGTTATTTTGACGAAGCTTGCAATTTCTTTTGTTGATGATCATGATCATGAGTGTATTACTTTGACATCTTTACTGTTGTTTCTACTTTCGGTAACTTCACTACAAAGCTTCTTGATTGCGTATTCCTGCTTCTCAAGTATTTGATGAATATTTTATTTTGTTCCCCTTTAGGGAATTATTTGGGTCATCATTATAAGCATTATTTATATTATTATTAAAAACATTTTTTTGCTTGCGAATATGTTTTAGGAATAATTTTGCTCTCAGTATTTTTTTTACATTTTGAGGTTTATTTTTAATGAATTTTATCATTTAGTCTTCTCCCGACACACAAAACAGTATTATTACGATTATATTATAAAGAACAACATCATATATCTCGAAATATCGTGTTGTTTTTATTTCCATTAAGGTGTTGAGTTTTAATTCAGTAAATTGATTTTCGAGAGTTTATATGATAATTTTTGAAATATGTCTATTTATAACTATCAAGAAATGAAAGCAATATATTTTTAATTAAGTTCAATGTATATAAAGTAATATATTAAGTGATAATTTTAACTGTTTAATTATTATTGTATGTATGATTATAGAATTTATCATTAAAAGTAAATTGAAAATAAAATAAACATATAAATTAATTTAGGTTGTAAATAAGAAAGAGAAAAGTCAATTTAATTTTCAAATTATTGAAGAAAGCCATAATATTATTAGCGGTACATAAGTTAATCGATAACAAGAAACAAATTTTATGAAATAATTATACGATCATGCCAAGTTGCACGCGCTCCGCACGGCTACCAAAGAATGAAATAATATTATTTCGTGCTAAATATTTCATAATTTTTTTTCTTGTATAGTTAAAATATAAATGACACATCATTAATAAAAATTAATATACTATACCATAATCAAAATATTGACATAAAATTGCAATCAAATATGTTACATAAAGTATCCAACTATTTTATTTTATTCCATTGGTTCATTCGAAAATAAAATTGAAGCGTTGACTTAATCATATCGTTGATCAGTAAATTAACATGACAAATCAAATTTGCATGATAGAAACATATTATGTGCAAAAGTGGCTATGGAGCCAATATCGACAATAATTTTTGTATAGAGGACTGTTTTCGGTGTTTGAGTAAATTATTAGATCTACCTATTTCTATCCTAAATAAAATAGCAAATGTATCCTTTTTTACACTTTTACGTACATTTATTTGTTATCCTTGAACTGGTGATTTTAAGTTCTTCGTTTTTTTTACAAATCGTAAATGTTGATTGTCGTTTCTCTTTTTGTAAAGGTAGAATGTCGACAACCTAAAAAAGATATGCTAAAACGGAAACCCGAAAAAATTGTTAAAGAAAAAGGAGAAGCTTGATATAAAAATAAAAAAGACACATACTCATTCCCAACTTGGTTTTGTCCATGAGTCAACAATGAGATCAACTAAAGGATTTTCTCAAGTATGTAAAGACGTACTTAAATACTTACTGGAATGGCAATAAAGACATACTTCACCTTAAATAGATTACGGTGGTAATACGGTTGAATTACTGAGCGCACATGATACTATAATGTGCCGTTATTTCAAGAAAATGAATATATTGGGACCGAATCATTAAAATGATTTGATCTTGTGGTGAAACATTAACAATAATGCGCAGAATGTATCTTATTATAGAAAACATTTAGAATGTCTACACTGATGACTCGGCTTCATACAAACAGTACGAAGATGAAAATTCTGTTTCATTCAAGTAGTAAAAGGCAGTTCCTTTAAGAAGATATAATTGTTAAAGAAAATTGCTCTCAAAGGAAATATTTAAAATTTCGTTTGGGTCTTACTTTCGTATGGATCTTACTTACTCTTTAAAACGGGTACAAGCCGAATTTAATTTTTAGATTAATTTTCTGATTGGAACAATGGCTTGCAGCGGATGAAAATGCACGAGAATAGTAATAAATACAAAAGACCGGCAAACAAGAAATCGACGCGCAATACATTGATACGCGAAATGTATGATAATTACAAAAGAATGGGAAAGAAAAAAACGAAGCGCAATACACTAATACGTGGAAGTATTCTTTACATGCGGGAATTTTCCATCCTATTCATCCTATTTTCATTCATCTAAATTCCTTCAAAGATTTTTATTATCATTTTTTGTTCTTTCCTGAGTTTCTGTCCAAGACAGGTGTCAAAATTAAGAAAGTTCCTTAAAGGTTTAGAGAAATACATCACAGTAAAAAAATTTCAAAGTAGACGAAAGAGTACGACAGTCACAGCCGGTTTTTTTCTCAGAAACTGTTTGACGTGGAAACAAAACTTGACATAGTCATAAAGCGTATTACCTCAAAATACTAAAAAATATTGATAAGTAAATTTTAAAGCGAGCAAAATTAATAATTGCATTTGTCTTAATTTCTTCATGTGACAAGATTGTTACAATGACCTCAAAAATATTTTGTTCATAATTTTAAATAACATTTCTCCATGAATATGCTCACAAACATGCCGAAAAAATACATTTGTCACATCCCTTCCATCCCTATTTTCGAAATTTCTGAGCATAATATTATATTATGAAAATAAGATAAGTTCGAAAACCCATAAATTTTGCAGGAAAACTCTAGCGATGATTTTAGATTTTATAATTTTTGAAGAATTCGCTAGGAAAAATGAACAAGGCAATATATTTATAACGTCGAAATAGTTTATAGAAATATTAAAGGCAATTTAATGTTTAAACTCTCATATGTTCATAAGTATATATTATACTTGCATCTAGTAAGTTTTGTTTTATAGCAAATTAAAAAAAAATCATGAAAAAGATTACCACTATTTTTTTTATGTAGAATAAAAATACTTTATTTTAATTATTAACATGACAATTGCCAATGACTATGGGATTACATTTATTACAAACGTTTTTATAACTTATATAAATATATTACTATTTGTTGTTATTAAATTACCAAAATGTAAAATGGGAATGTAATTCACTATTTTAATTTGTCAGATTATACTGCTAAGAAAATAATAATTTTGTATAAATAAATAATGTTTTGCTGGCCAAAGTACTGCATTAGTAAAAGATGCGTTAGTGAACATGTGAGATTTATGTTATATTTATTATGACTTATCCACGATACACATTGTTTCAATTTATAGTCTTTTAAATAATATTGCAATGTAAAATATATAAGTAGACATTAAATATTTTGTAAGTACAGGTAGATGAAATATGCAAATGTTTAGCGCCATCTGTGATATCGACCGTATAAATCGAAAAGCTTAGTTTCGTATAGAAATAAGATTTAACTTAGTGTAACTACTGCCTATTAGATGTCGCACTTTTAACATTAACTTTGTAACTTTGTTTTTTAATACTTATATATATGGAAAGAAACCTTTTGAAATATTGTTATAAAGCGAATGTAGTTTTTAAGATGGAAATTGTTCCCAATAATAAATAATTTAAATATTTTATTTAAAAACCGTGAACATAAAAGAGTTAGTAACGTTTGTTTGAAATGTCATTTTATCAAGGTAAGCAATATGAGCGTATTTTCTCGTCATCGAGTCTTTTGTGACCTTTGTTTGGCGAAAGATATTGCGTGTCGAGGTGTATCATAATTAGGTAAGTGACGTCATTTTATCCAAGTCAATATGTAAATAAATTATTAGAAATTTGTAGAGTTTACATATTGTGTTAAATGTTGGAATTTGACAGTACGAATAAAACGACATAAAAATTGATTTTATTAAATTAATGTATTGCAGCCTGGCAGTATGTTATAAAAATTAAAATGCGTGAAAATTTGGCGGAAAGATTAAAATTTCGTAAAGCATGTAAAAATGTAGCGTGATAAGGTGATGGAATTTTTACAAACAATCTTCCCTTATTTCGCATACTTGAAAATACAACCAGACTATCCTTCCATGAGGAAATTCCTGTCTTCAGAACTACGCCTTCCCTTCACATATTCTTAAGATATTTGTATATTTTATCGTTATCCGTTCCAAGCATTTTTCTATCTTGAATAATAATTTCATTAATTCCGTATTTGTGATAATTTCTCATTTCTTGGAGTTTTTTGACATAAATTCAGTTCAGGGACCTAACAAAGATAAAGAAGAAAATGATTATTAAATATGTTTTTAAACAATAACGTCGTGTTAATTCTGGGACAATATGTATATCAGCAAAACGCTTTTTTCTTTAAGTTAGGTAATGTAGAAAATTCCTTTTCGGTTAGTGTTATCATTTTCGAGACCGATGTCTTAATATAAAACTACCTCCAATTCTTGACAATATTCGTGAAACTACAATAACGAAAATTCTGAGTCAAAAATATGAGAACAAGGAAAATTAATTATAGGTAATTCTTATTATTATGATTCAAATTATGGGTCATTGGCTAATGAAAGCAACTTGCCGGAACTTATGGGTCATCGACTAGCAAAATAATAAGGCGACCGTTGACCCTTTTTTGGCCGTTCAGACATACTAATTATTTAAATCATATGGTAAGTCACCGGCAAACCAATACCCTCTAGGTGGTAAGAATTGGATGATGTATAAGTAACATCGTTTTTTCTTTATTTCTCATCAAAGGTAAAAATTAAGAGATAAACTCGTAAAGAATTTTATAATTTAAATCAAGTAAAGAAATTTATTGCAAATGGGAAATTTTCAGATAAAATTTGAAACAATAATATAAATATTTTAGAATTAAATAATTTCCAATAAACAACAGTAACATTTCTGAAGGCTATTAAATATTTATTTCAGAAAATAGTTACTTTAAGGTAAACTATTACAAGAAATTACTCAAATACATACACTTACAAAAATAATATTATATTTGTTCGAATAAAATCAATATTATAAATCTAAGTATTATTTTGCATGTCAATCTATGTGTTATTGCAAATTGTGTAGATCATTGTCTATATCAATTATCATTATCAATTATCATCGTGTATATCAAAAAAAGTGAAAATGGTGCAATAGGAGTATTTCATAATTATCAACTGGATAAACATCAAAATGAAAGAGATGATTTCTATTTCGAAAGCTCATACAAAAAAATAAGCACTTGAATGAGTACAGACACAAACTAAGCTTTAGGCTATGCATTAACTGAAATGGATGTTCTCCCGGTACATCATAAAAGCCCAGAAGGGGGAATGCAGTGGTAATTGGAGACTGAGGGAAGTGAACGTATCGAGGGTTAAAAATTCCATTCAATTAAAAGCTAGAGAATTCTATTGAAGAACAAATCATATTCGTGCGTGAGCTAGTGTGACTGGTGAAGCGGCGATATGGATTATGAGCATATGCTCGGATGAGTAGTATCATTTAATGGGTGCTTTTTATATTTTAGGATATTACTTTAACGAAAAGTAGGCAAAAAGACGAAAAGCCTAAAAAAATAATAAATGAATAAGTTTTCTTAATTAAAATTATGTGTGCAATTTTTAATAGACGATGTAAAAAACAATAACACAAAATTAGTATTGTTTTTAAAAATTATATTTTTTATTGTTTTTAAAAATTAGCTTTATAAGTAATATACAGAACTGTGTCAAAAATTTCCTGTATGCAGATTGTGGTTTAATTGTACACCTATTTTACTGCAAGAAGACCTATTTTACTTTTTTCAGATGTGATTCGGCTAAATATAACGAAACTTATTTATTTTCTTTTTTATATGGGTTTTATTGTGAAGAAATAATTTCTTATTCAATAACAAAATATTTTTTTCTTTTCTACTTTTTCTGCATCATAATTACAATTAAACGTTTAATTATATCATTATCACGAACAAAAATTACAATAATAAGAAAATTTAAGAAAGACACTAAATTACCAGTGTGTTTCTGCGAAATAATGTTCGTATAACTAAATATTCTAAGCCGAATGAAGTTTTCGCCACATCGCATAATATAGTTTTGACTATACCCTTGGACTCCCTGTGCGTGCAACCGACGCATAACCAGTGAGTTAACATTGGAATAATGTAACTCGAGAACGGGGTAAGATACTATTTGTTAGCGTCCTATTTTTTACTTAGGAACACACAGAAGCCATCTGGTTGTACTAATTTGATAATCTTCTGTATGGGACTGATGTCAATAAAGTTTAGTTCCAAAGAAAATTTTACTGTGGTAGTACAAAAGACATGCAATTATGAAATGTTCAGTTTAATTTACACTAAGTGTACCTAACATCATTAATTTATAAAAAGTCTTGTATCATTTGTACTAATTCTTATTCCGAGATTTATTTCACTTTATCAAAAAAATATATACGATTTTTTTCAATACGGTTGCGACCAGCTTGCTACTATCACACTGAGATGGGAAACATATTTAATATATGTACATATATATATATATATATATATATATATATATATATAAGAAATGATAAAGTGCAATTATAATTGATTAATGTGAAACATTGAATAGTGTAATCATTATCTATTTTATTAGATGATGTAAAAAAAAAGAAAAGAAAATATATATATATATATATATATATATATATATATATATATATCTAATAGAAGTCCATCTATTCACTGACTTACTACATTGAAATAAATTGTGTTGCGATGACACGTGGTTTTACAGTACTTTCTTTCAACAAGCTTGAATAGCCTCTCTTTACCTTTTACACCTAAAGTTTAATCAGTCTGTTGTGTTCAACTTTCCTAAACTATAAATTCACCTCTGGAAACAAGTTTTTCAAAGTACACTTTTATTCCGTTTTACACGTCTCTCAAAATATTAAATATATATTTTACCTGGATTATCCGCAATTATCATTTTTTGGACTGAGTATACGTCATTCTGACTAATTAGAATAATAATTAATAAAATTATTAGCAGTCAAATATATATTGTTGTAATAATAATAAAATTCGAATAATTCTTACTGTTTATTCTTATTGTTTTAAAGTTTACTGATACGCTACCAATCAGCTTATGATACATTAAACGAATATAAACTCTTATTCAATTAGGAGATTAGCACACCCAAAAATAAACAAAATTTTGAAAAAAAAATGAGTATTTTCCAAGTTTCACATTGATTTATTAACCTAAGATATACCCAAAGATTGCCATAGTTGATAGATTATAAAATAATTTTCTTAATTTTTTATGTTTTTTGACTCCCAGTATATGCAAACCGACATGTATTCCCTACGCGAGTTTTTAAAATTCGTCACCCTAGAAGACTATACACTACGTTGTCAGATATTTCATTGCACGATTCTTTGCTTCGTGATGAAATTGCACGAATTTCAAACACCAGGTAAATATGATAAATACTTAAGCATAATTTTTATTAATGCATATCATAATGCCATATAAAAAAGCGCGTACATTAAAATGCTTTATTACCGAATGGAATAAAACATTCAATAGTAAAATATTTATAAGTTAGATCTTTAGAAAGCAAATAAAATATTTATCATTAAATTATGACGCCAAAATATAAAGTATTTTGCTTATAAAGATATGGCTAGTCTTATTCCTTTTACTAAGCCGTCTTTATAAGCTAATAATATTTGAATATTACATTACACGAAATTCTCTTACGGTAAACGAAATATAACGATAAAGGAATGTTTAATTAATATATTTATTTTATTAACTTTATGTACAGTACATATAGCGGACTTATTGCGACATGAGCAATCTCTTCAGTTAACCATAACAATTTGTATTGCAATTTAGTTGGTAGACTGTAAGAGATTTTACAATGAAGATTCTCCATAGCACATTAAACAAAAAAAATACAAAAGTAAATTAAAAAAAACAACAAAATATTGAGATGATTTTGGATGGGAAAGACAGGAAAGGACAAGGACAAAAGGAAAAGGTTTCAGGAGATGCAGGACTTTTTCACTCGATCTTTGAAAATATTTAGAGACGTGATTTTCCTGATGTCAGGATCCAGGTGATTCCAAATTTTTGCTGCTTGGAAGTGAAGAATTTTTCGTAAATAGTAGAGGTATGTTTAGGAATAAGTAGAATGAGTGAACTTTCAGATCGTAGCCCAAGGCCGTGAGCAGACAAATCTTTAAATTTTCCGCTAAGATAATTTGATCTATGAGGATTTTTTAATATGTTAAAAAGAAGTGTATGTATGTGAAGTTGGCGTCGACCACGGATCACCAGCCATTTGAGAAGTGACCTGTATTCAGAAATGTGATCATATTTTGTGAGGCCGAAGATATACCGGATGCATAAATTTTGAAGACGTTCCAACTTGCACAAATATTCTTCATTAAGATCAAGATAGCACACGTCTCCATAATCAATTACCGGTAATAAAAGTGTTTGATAGTACGGTAGAAAATTTTGAAGACGCTTCAAAGAGTGTATCCTGTTAAAAATACGACGACTAACATCATTTACTTGAGGCCGCCCATTAAGATTTTGATCAATCAATAGGCCCAGGTTTTTAACAGTTGACGTGTATGGTATTATAGTACTATTTAGCATTAATTGCGGTCATCTAGGTAGAGTTACTTTAGAAGTCAGTCTTTGACTACTGATGATGATAGCTTGTGACTTACTTGGGTTAACCAAAAGACTAATTTCATGTGCCCACTGACCAATTGAAGCGAGATCTCGATTAAGGATGTCGATGGTTTTTGATAAGGAATGGAGGTTCGAGTGGGCATAGATTTGTAGGTTATCAGCATATAGATGGTAATTGATAGAAATGATCATGTATATTTTTAACAATATCATCAATAAATATTGAGAAGAGGAGAAGAGATAGAACTCCACCTTGAGGTACACCAGCTGTAAGATCAGTCCATTCAGAATACGTATCTGGCAACTTAACACATTGCCTGCGTCCATGAAGATATGAACTAAACCATTCAAGTGAATGTTGTGATATATTAAGATATTTCAAGCGGGCAAGAAGAATATCGAAGTCAACAGAGTTGAACGCACTGCTGAATTCAAGAAGCACAAGGACAGTGACTTGTGTATTATTCATAGCCAAGCGTATATCATCAGCAACTTTAACAAGGGGCAGTTGAGGTACCGTGGCTAGCTTTAAAACCAGATTGAAGTGGATTTAGAGACTTATGAGCATTGAAGAAAGTAACGAATTGACCATGAACGATACGTTCAAAGACTAGATGGAAGCGGTAGGATAGATATGGGCCGAATTTCCTTGGGTTGCGTAGGTAATAACATTTTAGGTACGGGAACAATATAGGCTTTTTTCCATTCTAAAGGGAAGACAGCAGTTTTCAAAGAGGTATTATAAATATCAGCGATGACCGGAGCCACGATATATATTATTAATTTAGGAGCACTGATATTTAAGCCATCAATTCCCATGGATTTCGATTTTAGTGCAAGAAGATTAGCTTTAACTTCGGACTCACAGGTATCCCTTAGCGTAAATTGATGTTCATTAGAAACGGATGAAGACGAGATACCGTTCATAGTTGCAGACTTAACAGTTGGTTCTAGTACCATGGGTGGTGCAGAAAAATGTGAATTTAATTGGTCGATATCCAATTGCTAGAGTGAGTTTGCTAGAGTTGCTAGAGTGAGTGAGTGATTGAGTACAATCACGTAATGATGCAGAAATATAGTGTTTTTTGGAATTTCGGCACATTTACGAACATTTATTTTTAAGCACTCTACAATCTTAAATACGATCAATGCCAGACGAGACAAAATAATGATTAATTAATTAATTGACAAGATTATTATTAACTAATTAGCAGATGCTTTTATTAATTGAATAAGCAAAAATAATAAAATTTAGCATGTCTTTTATGCCTTGCGCATTAAGTTGAAATGCAGTTTAGGACGTTTTTTCCAATGAACGATGGGGCGATTTTTTCGACAACTTACTTGTTCATGTAAAAGGTCCTAAGCTTGGGTTAACAAATGCGTATATCAATTTAGATTAATCGATAATAATAATTTTTACAAATATGTGGGCTTGTATGTGTGCATCGATCATTGTATCTTATACATAAAATTACAAGACACCTTTAATAAAGTTTCTGGCTGATTTTACATCCTTTACAAATTAAAGAATAAAACGTTTACTTAATCTACTTTTTATGTTAACTAATGCATAAATATAATAATAAAGTTAAGAGGTAGCAAACTAATTCTCTCATATTTCTACAGTTGGATATAATTTATTATGAAATATCTGCGACAAAGAAGGTTTGGTGTGTAATAAACCACAGGTAATTTAAATAAATTAAAATAATTTGCTTTGTTTTATATTTCACATTTATATAGAATGAGACAATACAATGGTAGCAAATTTTCAATTCCTACTACCGCAGTATTTCGTAAATTGCAAAATTTGTGAATCAACAAAAATTATGCAAGGATTAAGAAAATACCTTTCTTATTCAATATTAATAATCTCGTTTAAGCGGCGAGCTGTGTGTGTGTGAGTGCGCGTGGGCACGTGCGCGTACGCTTACGCGTGTATGCATGCACGTACGCTTACGCGTGTATGCGTGTGCGAGTGCGTGCGTGCGCGTGTGAGCGCGTGGGCGCGCGTGCGTGCGAGCGTGCGTGACTCATATCCTTAGTCAAATCGTATTCTAGAAATGGATCTAAAATTAATTGCTAATATAAACAGAATTACTATTTAAGTGACACATTTTATAAAAAACATACATTGCGGGCAATAAATCCTATCATAGCTAGGCACTAATTTTTTAATGAAAAATATCAAGGAATTATTCTAAAGGAATAATACCATGATAAAACGATTTATGGGGAAAAAACGTAAGATTATTTAATGCAGTTATATTTCCGTTGTACGCTATAAAAATCTCTTTTAAAGACAATTTTAAGCATAGTATATGTAATAATAATAGTAGTGAAAGGAGTAATAGTATTAAAGGCGGTAACGGTAGCACATCAACACGAAAGTTACTTGTTGTTCTCAGAAGTTAACCGGGTACGGGCTGAAGGTTTTATTCATATTTTGAAATACTGTTTAATATTGTTATTCATATATATTTTTACAATTTTATAGAACTTTAGTGGAACTGTAAATAATGAGATTACAAAATTTTTGAAACAGACTTTTTCACCGTACACTGGAAGAATGTATCCATATGTTTATTAAAAGATATTAAAACTTGTTTTCTTTAATCACTCTTTTCACACATCAGTTTTGAAATATTAGGTAGAAATTTTAGCATTTTTCTAGAAAACGGAAAAAACTTTTATCGGTATAAGTAATGAATCCACTGGGTACTGGGTACTCGGTACTGAAGAATGCCAAACCTGTGGACAAAAGCTGCAGATTGAGAAACTCGATATGAAAATATTCCTGCCATTCAATTGGCTGTCCTGTAAGTACGTCGACCTGTACAAATCTCACGAACTTATAACAGACATTTAGTTAAATTTATCAAAATAATGTTTTTCTACTCTAATGGGTTCACTCATCCTTATTCATTATATTGGTAATAATAATTGGAGCTGCATTACGAGAAATAACTACCTTATTTTTATTATGGGTAATTAGTAAAAGATATCTATAATTTAGAAAAGATCTTTGTTAATTGATTGCCTGAAGATGTTGTAATACAACTTAACCTGGGTCGTGGTAAAGAATTTAAGTAAAACAGAAATAATACCACATCGTAGTTTCATTTAATAATGAAATTCATCAAAATTAATGCCAAATATATTCAATATATATTACGTTTATATAATGGGTATTAACCTAAGACATATTTAATAATAATATGAATAAAATTATTCATGTATGCATTATTGAAAATAGTTCAATATTTAATTAATTATAAACTACACGAAAATACAAGTTGAAAATATTTTCTTTGTAATTTATGTTACTTTTTAAAGAATAAAAGTTAAATATCTCCAGTTTTGGCTGATTTATAATTAAAAACCATTGTTTCACATTTCATGTGTTTTTGTAGGACTTTGTGCAAAAGAGAAATATGATATTAATTTTATTAAATGCAGATCACTTTACCCTTAACGTAACAATTGTATTCTTATTTTAATTTATAAGAAAATACGGCGATGTGTATTTTACTATATACTATATATGCGAGAATGTTCATATACTTTAGCATACTTTGTTTGTAACCAATGATAACTTCTTTCGCTTGAAAAGTATAATTACCCTGGAACAATGCCAATGCTTGGAGTTTGAACTGGAAACAACATTGTATTATATTTTCAGATATTGCTATGTCATTTTACCATCCATATCGCAATGGGAATGCAGCAAATGGTGGATTGCTTGAAATTGTTCCTGCTAAAAATTTACTTTTCTTTCTCATCCTAATTTAAGAAATGGATTGTATTTATTGGTGAGTGGTATTTATTATAAAATATTTTTTCGGATCATTTTTTATCTTTGTTTAAATGGTATATATTGATTTTTCAGTTAAAGTTGGAAATAAAGGGTAATCATTTAATATCAAATTTCGAAGTCAGAATACATACAAACTAATGCTTGATTAATTAAAAACTTCTCTTTATCTTCGTGTTTTTATTGAAGAATTTAAAAGTTTTAGGTTTATTATTAAATTTTCTCAATTTTATTTGTCAAATAATTGTTATATTATATGACATTTGAATCAAAATTTATTAAATAGTTTTATCAAACAAATATTTCAAAAATACATAATAAATTGGCAGTTTTGCAAAAATATTCCATTAAATCATAATCGAAAATTTTCAAAGATACATCTCTCAAAACAAATTTTAAAATCGCGGAATACGTTTTACATAACTGAATCATTTCGTTACGTATTCAGTAAATCTGAAAAAGGCCTTTTCCACATTAAACCTCTTTAATATTCTACACAGAAATAAAACAAGTTTCCAAAAAACATATTTTGTTCTAGGTTCCTACGGAGTTCAATAGACTTATTTTAAAACGCATTATGATTTTGTGACTACAAACAGGTTTCAAGCGGAATATTTGATGACAATATCCTATATGCAGTTATAAGTTCGCTAATCAGTCAACTCCCTGACTCAATTTTTGAATATCGTTTTTTTTTTCTTCGCTAACTAAAATAAGATATATATAATTTTACTTTAAAATACCCAGTTAATTTCTATACATTTCAACTTTTCTTGATTTCACATGAGCAATGAGATTGCGATATCACGGAAGAGACATATCATTCTTATACACTGATAATTTTAGTAGAAATGCTCAAATAACCAAGAAGTATTATTTTGCATACTACGGAGATTAGTACAGCCTTAAAAAGTAATAGTGTACAATGAAAATTTAGTTGTAATTTCCTATGTATTATGCCGAAAAAACAGAAATTTTTAATTATAATTTACTTACTTCGTAACAAAGTACATAAATCCGTAGCAGTATGTCATTTCATACAATTACATTCTATATATTATACAATGAAAATTAAAGAAAAATATCCTATATCCAATTAAAAACTTAAATTTGGGTTAAGGCAAACTTTATGTAAGATAAATTTTTGTGGGCAAAAAATGTTTAAAGACTTAAGTGATAAAAATATAGTTTATGAATCTCAGGTTTTTCTTGTGATACTTTTTATTATCTGATGATTATTTGGTAAAGGAACATTTTGAAAATTATATTAGTACTATAGCATATAAATAAATAGTGAAGTAAGAAAATAAAACAATATTGCAGTGCAATGTAAATATTATTATTCAAGTTTTACGATGATTAAAACTAGACATAAAATAATTACACTGTGCTTCAGCATTCCTACAAAGTTGCATAAAAAATTAAAATTCGAATGATTATTTTAATCATTGCAAGTCTTTTGATTGTCATTCTTTTGTTGTAAAATACATGTTTGAACATATTCAGTGATATGAAATTATATTTACAACAAATTAACTATTTGTTATATAAATTAAAATCGTGACTCGTGACGTGAGCTTTATTATATTTTGCTGAACTCAAAACTTAAATCCTTTTTTTCTTTTAAACGTACCACTCTTGAAAAAAATGGAAAAAATTTTAATCATACTAAAATGTGGGCATATTGAAAAGGAAACATTTTAATTTATCCGACCAGTCCACATTATTTAGCAACGGAGTGCATATTCATACACCAACGATAGTTTTGCGCATACTACCATATGAATAATTCGCAAATTCTATTAAGTATATCAAATTTGTCTACGTCTATGCTTTTCAAATTAAAACGATCAATAAAAATTATCGGATCGTTAATAACAGGACAGTAAAAAAACGAGAAGTCACCGATTTCAGTCAGCCTTTTAAATTACTTTTTTATTAGTCTGCAAACTAATAAAAAGTAATTTAAGTAACCCTAAGGCTCCAATACTATTATAATATCCTTTTCTCAAAAACAATAAGTTTACTTATAGAAAAGGGGTATTTTTGTTAATCTTTAAGTTGTGGTAACGTAGCTGGGTTGGACGTAGGTTTTATTTTATTCGTTTAATTTTCGTTACCTCAATAATAAATGGGAGATTAATTTGATTTTAGAAACGTGTCTTATCTATTCAACACGTAGGTTTAATATATTTTAAGATAATTTACCAAAGAAATATAAAACTATAGACTATATTTAAAATATTTTAATGCATTCTATTTAACATTGACAGTGCAATATAACGAAATATTTTAAACGAAGTGTTTAGTCTTATACTTTTTTGGTAAATTATCTTAAAATATACGAAAACTACGTATTGAATCATTTTCCTTAAAAATATGCTGCTATCATTCACCCTATTATAATGTAATTGTTTAGTGTTTTTTAAAGTTTTCAAGGTTATTAAAAATTTTGTTGACTTTTTATAACCACATGGAAGTCCTTTTATAGAAATATATTTCAAATATTCTTGTTTGAGAATGTATTTTTTTTCATTTTCATAAAAATATAAAATTTTAAATCAATGTATCTAAACTAGAGTTATTCCTAGCATGTAATCCTATTACAATTTTAGATTCATTAAAATGAAATGGGTTATTAAGAACATGGATAAGAAATGTTGATGCCATTTTGATATATTTAAGAAAGAATATCTAATAAAAATTGGTACTAATTATAAAATTATAATTCCTTTCTATTTAATGGCGTAGATAAGCAATAGATTCTCAAAACCCATTGAAATTTTAATTTTGATATTCATTCTCAAAATTCACATTCGAGTTTACCGTACGTTTGGGCGACTGATAAACAAGCAGTGACCAGTCTTTATGTATAAAGTGTAATGTATGCATATATGTTTTTATATTCCAAATAGGCTCCTAAAGTTTTTAATCGATTTCTCACATTTACTCTACTATCTAGCGTCAAATCTTAGAAGGGCGGTGTTCTCTAGCATACTGCTTTATCTCTGTATGGGAGGATTGAAGTTTGGAAAATACCAGAAAATGTTGAATAATTTAAAATAGTATAATATGAAATTGCGTATATATATATATAAATATATACGCACACACACACACACGTATATATATACATATATATATATATATATATATATATATATATATATATATATATATATATATATATATATATATATATATATATATATATATATATAAGATATGTATAAATACGCATAAGATATACCAAGAATTTCGCAGTTACTCTAGAAGAAATTTAAGACAAAATGTTTCAATAATATATGCGAAAAGATATTTAGGTATATCTAAATGTGTAAAACAAATGTTTTAGCGCACTTAGTATCCGAGTTAAATATATTTATTATTAATTTTTACTATGTAAATATATCATTGCATGATAATATTTTCATAGAAACTATGTTTCATAGTAACGAAAGTACATAGCATGGTTTACAGGCGTATAAAAAACTAATTAATTAACTTGGAATAATTACATGGGTTTTATAATATGTTTCTTTCAGGTACTTTATAAATAAAAGAACACTCAAATTTTACATATTTTTTGGTAACATAAACACAAATTACAACTCGAAAATTAAAAAACAATTTTTTTTTCAATTCCGTTTAAAACGCTCCATATATGAAGTTCATTGAGATAATGCACATTAATTTATTTCAATGAACCGAATTTTATAAATAATATTTATCGAGATAATATAATGGAATGCACGTCTAAAATAGTAATGTTTCGAATCAGAGTTTGGCCATGTAATGCCCTGTTTCAGTTGTCAATGTTACATTAGTAGAGAAAGGCAAAATGCGATGGGTAGATATTTACACAGTTGTCACAATATGATATGTATTCCGTCAGAATGAAAATACAGATGCGCGACTGTACAGATGTGAGTACTACACATAATTTTAAAAGTGAGGCAATCGCGGGCTCGGGATCTTCTCCTGTCGCAGAGGTCGTACAAATGTAAACGAATGAGAATGGTGCAGTAATATTAAAATATGTTGGCCAGCGTTGTGAATTATTGTGTTTATTTCACTTTACGTACTGCAAATGCGATGTGTGTTTTATGAACGTCACATTAAACATTAAAACGAAAAACGAGATTGTACCTCTATATTTTGTGTTATTTTAATTTTATTCAATCTAGATTTATATCTATATTATCTTTGATATTGCTAATTTTTTGTCATATATTTAATAGCAGGTAATGAAAGTAAAATTAAATTAAAATTATTTAAATGTTTATTGCTCTACAATTTTTCTACGGTACTATAATTTTCCGTGATGCCACGAAACAAAATAAAATGTATGTATGAAATACTAATTATAAAAAAAATGTTTATCAGATACATATTGACCTTAAGTAAGTCATAAATGAACTTTAATATTTCATTTGTATCGAAGGAATATAGGCCACCAGGAGAATGATGGTGGGTTTTCGGGTAGCAAGAAATTTCACTAAGAAATGATTGGTAGTGGTCAATTTAATTAGGTTAATCTACATAAAATAAAAAAGGGTAATGATTTTTATACATTTAATATTCAAACTTATTATTTAACAATCGGCTATATCATGTTTATTAGATTTGCTTCTTTAATATTTTATCCATGATATAATACTGACTCTAGTTTGAGTGAGTTAGTGATTGCAACAAAAAAATTAAAATCTATCAAAAACCGTAATTTAACAACACGCTGATGTCACCCTCTTTTACTAAATGAGCCTTCTCTGAAACCTCTCCTCATGATAAAATAAGAAATCAAATATACAAACACACATTATTCATAATTTTTTTATATACTTATTAAATTATATATTTTTAATTATTGGTTAAGAAATAACAACAGTTTATTATAAAGACCAAGTGAGAAACCAAGTTCACAGGCACTTCCTGTGAACGCGGTTTCTCACCTGGTTCTACACACAAATTATAAATAATAAATATAAAAAGTAGGTGCACGGGGAAACCGGAGAACCGGCATTTTATAATACTTTTAGCTTATATTATGAAGTTTACATTAAAATAAGTTTTATGTTGTTTTTAGCAAAAAAGAATCTTCCTGTCATTTAATAGTAGCAATTTTCTAATAAATAATTTTTTCAGATTATTTTCTCAGTTCATATTTCGGATCCATAAAAATACCAATAACATATATTCATCCAAATACATATGAGAGTCTCGTTTAAAATACACGAATATATTTCAGTAGCCTTAAAATATTAATGACATTCAAATAATATGCTCGATGCGCATTTTGGATGCGCGTTGTGAATATGACATTACAAAATTTAAATGAGCTGATTGGTTCCGGATGCTGTAACACTCAGCGTGGAATCTGTTCGCCATTTATACTAATTTACGTATTAAAATATACACAATGTTACTTAATGTAGAGATAAAAAAACTTTAAGGCAGGCTTTATTTGAGAAATTAAAGTATCAGATTAAATCGTTTGGTAGTCGATACCTACGTACTTACACTGGTTGGAGGGCTTAAAAAATTTAGAGATTTTTCAACTCGCTAAATAGATTTTTAAACTTGGTACTTTATGCATTATACTGGTACTATGAGTGCTAACTAATAATACTATTAATTAAAAGGAAAGTACCTATTTCGCAGATTTATTCAACGTAGTATTATTATCTGGCTTGCGTATATTTTATTTTAAGCTGTGGTATATGTATACTTCTTTACGTTATTTTCAATAAAATATTTCTGTCAAGTGTTACTCATCATAGTTCCATGCCATTGATTGTAGCATTTAATTAATTTGAGCATGGGATTAAAAAACGAGAGTAAGAAAACGTATTTTTACAAAATGTTGTAGTTTTTCGAGTTCTGTTCTTAAAAATTAAAAAAAAAACAAAAAACCCTTACAGGGTCGATTTGTTGTGTGTTCGTCCATCCGTCTGTATGTCAAGATTCTTTTTCCCACAAAGCGTTTAAACTATCAAGTTAAAATTCATTTATTGAGGCTTATGTTTCACATACCTGTAAAAATTATAAATTTTTTTTGTTGCTTATACGGCCATCAAAACTTATAGTACAAGTAAAAAGAAAAATCTGAAATAAATGATTTCTAATTCTATGTGGAATTATTATTTTTTTGAAAATGTGGCTGTGTAAGATATAATAGGCAATATATTTAAGTTGTGAAAAATTAAAATGTTGTTGACAGTTTGTTGGAAATTTTTTGTACCATTGAATGTTATATAATATTTCTTTCAATTATTGACAAAATTTATATCTCTTCTTCTACACCTGCCTTTCCAGTAACAATAAAGAATATCATATTTACAAAAAAACGTATATTTCTATTTCAAATGAAAATGTTTCTTGGAGATAAATTGATGAAGTACACAAATAAGTTATAGGTAACATACATAGATTTATATTATCGTAAGGACAGTTCCATAGCAAATGAAAAATGTCCCACTAGAATTGGTATAAAATGGCTAAATTATCAGTGTTCCGTTTAAGTTGACATTTCGGTTCTCCTGAGACTAGGTTTTTTTCCTGAAACAGTCAAAAAATGCCGGATTGTGTTGTAAAAATATATTTAAATTACAGTTCGAGAATTTTAAAAAATATTGATATATAATAAAAATCGTTTCTCATTCATATTTTTTTTATTTATTGAAAAAATAGTTGTATTTTCAATAACTATATGAATTCCGCGTTGTGACCTGGTAAGGACGTATTTTCACACATTATTTTTTAAAATATAAATTTTTCTTTGCATTGGTTTTTGGAAATCTACTGAAGAGTATGGTGCAGGAAAAATAGGAAGTTAATCTTCCAAATCGATACATATATTAAATTGTGACAGAGTGAATTCTGTACATGGACAATATTTTAAAAAGAGTAATTGATTTAGCGTATGGAACATAAGCTAGAAACTTTTTTTCAGAATTTTTGTCTGCCTTTTATTTTGTGCGTTAATCATGTAAAACCTTCTGGATGGATTTTGATCAAATTTGGTATGGCGATAGCTGGTACCCAAGAGCAATATATGAGAGAGAAAAATAAAAAGAAATTCTAACTTTTCTTATTCGGAATTTCTCGCGTACAAAGTCGTAGGTACAGCTGGTTTAAAATATTTGCAAACAAATCGACATTGTCTTATCGTACTCTAAAACCAATTTGAATTGATTGTGTCAAATATTTGACAAATTTTCAGGTAAGAATAATGGGAAAGGAATTTTCTTGTAAAGGTAAATAAAACAGGAAAAAATAACATAATTAAACATGATTTAATGACATTCGGTACATGACTTTTGAATTGATATTTAACAGAATTGTCGAAAATTCTTGTTTTCTTATGTGGTTAGATAGAATTTAAATGTGATCTTGAATGATATGGTACCTTTCTATATATCTTGCACATTACGAAAGGTCGCACTAAAGTAATAAATGAATACTTTAAACTAAAATAATACAAAATACGATAATGAGGTATCCGATTATAGAAAACATGCCATAGATGTGTACTATTTACGTATTTGCGGACGGAGAGTATTATAAGAGTATAATTTCTTTAAGACAAATTTATTTTTATTTATTTTGATCTTTTCATCATTGATGAAGTATGCATCGGTTATTGCATAATCGTCTTACCAACGCCCACAATTATAAGTACGCAACCTCCCGATACAGTGAATAAATTAAAACCGATTGGCATAGAATGAAGTTGAGATAATTAAACCACCTTTATTTGGAATCATTCCTGACATATTTATGTAGCAAAGTGCCTTCGTATTTACCTATTACAATTGCCTTTTATTACATAAAAATAACTTTTTCCTTACTTTACATACATTTCAAGCTATTTAAGTATTTTCATATCAATATACATGCAAACAAATTGAGAACCATTTTTTTTATTTGGTTAAAAAATAATAAAATACGATAACGCGACGACAAGATTACATCTCCGGTCTCATGCAGTCGGCCATATGACTGACGAAGTAGTTTCGTTTAATTGCAATAAGTGGCGCACATGAATTCGTGTTATAATTTTCTATTTGTTTAATGTTCCTTTGACCATTTAGATCAATGGTAATATATCGATAGCTTTCCAAACATAAAAATTATTTACTTTCAAGGCTCAGGTGTAAAATAAGTTTCATTACACTGTAATACAGTAAATATGACATAAGCGATATAAAAAATTCCACAAACTAAAATTGTAAGGGAGACATAAAAAATTCAAAATATTTCATTTGGATTCCGTATCTCAATTTCAAAAACGGATCACTTCTAAGACCAATTAATTGTATGTGTGGTGAATTTGAAAGGGCTTGTTACGAGAAATACCAAAATATTTTTGTTCATAATTTTAAATTGCTTATTTAAAAAGGTGTTCGAAAAATATGCAAAAATGGAACTTTCTCCGCCTTCCCTGCCCTTTCCCGCCATTTCTTATAGTGCTTAACTAAAAATCCAGCAAAAATAAGGTTGATAAAATCTTATTATAAAATTACAGCCAAATTATAGTGGTTATCGTAAATCTTATGTTTTTTAAATATGTACCCTGTTTTTACGCCTGTGGAAGATACAGTAGGCAATATATATACCTTGCGAACAATTGATATATATATATATATATATATATATATATATATAATTTCATAATATTGCTATGTATACTTAAATGTTTACAATTGTCTGTATATATGCATGGAACCCTTGTCGAGCGAGTTTTACTCATACTTGATAGGTTTTCTTATTATTATTATTATTTAACAGTAAAGAAATATTATTTCATAAAAATTGTAGAACTGCATTAGAAGAATTTTTCTAAGTGTTAAACTTATAATTTGTTTATAAATCTTCTAAATGAATAATACAAACGTGTTGTTTAATCAGTACGCATATATTCTGATAATTACAGTTCTTTTAGGTAGATGACTGTAACATACATGTTCAATTGGCCAATCTACCGCTTTCCATCATTTTTAAATTTTATGTCTTACATATACAATGATACGACGAAGTCATTTTTAATATGTAAATAATATGTAATTGCCCTGAATATGCATTGGAACGGTGCCAACATTTGGAATTCTATACGAAAATAGTAATGTAAATTACTTTCCGGATCGCTTATATCACATTATCGTTTGGATAAGAATAGAAAACACTTGAAGAATATTTAAAGATTTCATAGTATTTTTTTGTCATTAAAAGTTTTGTTCGTTTGTTGGCTTTTAGGGATTTAGCGCGACGATCGACATAAAACTTTTGTCATTGTTAAGTTTGTAGTATCCAGATGGAATACCAAGTATAAAATTCATACACATATTTACATGTAGTAGTTGTTTGAGATTGATACAGTGAGTTAAGGTGAGGTGATATAAGGTGATAAACCATAAACGAGATAAGGTAGGATGAGGTGATAGGAGATGATATGATTTGGGTTTAGTAATTGTAGTGATATGAGAAGAGATGAGGTGAACTTATATAAGATGTCGGGAGCTCGGACAAGGTGAGGTTAGTTAAGGAGAGATATGGTGATATAAGATGAGGTGCAAGGAAGTGATATGAGGTAAGATAATTCATGACGAGGAAAAAATGAGGTGAGATCATATGAGATTACATGAGATGAATTAAGTTGCCATGAAGAGATGATGTACAATGATATGAAATGAAATAATACGATAGATGTAGTAAAATGACATGAGATAGGACAAGACTACATGATATGATATGAAATAATATAGTGTGATAATATATTAGATAAAATGCCGTAAGATATCGGGAGACGAGGTGAGATGACTTGAGTTGACGTAAGGTGCGGTGGGATGATGTGAGGCGAAATGGTTTGAGGTGATATGACATAAATGAAATGGCGTTATATAATATGAGATGAGATTAAATGAGGTGATATGAAATGTGATGAGATGAGATGACATATGATAATACGGGCTAAAGTGAGATGAGGTGAATTGTTATGAAATGAAGTGAGATGGAATGAGGTAAGGTGATTTAAGATTATAGGTAATGGGCAGATATAAGGTGAGTTGAGATGGGTCTAAAGTGAATGAAATGAGATGTGATTACATGAGATGAATTTCTATTATGTAATACACTTCGAGAGGAAATTAAATGGTATTATGTTAGAAGAACGTTAAGAGAGATGAGGTGATAGGAAAGGGCTAGAGATAAGATGACATGCTGTGATGCAAGGTGAAAGTGATAAGATTATATGGAGCGGGATTAAAAAGTACAATGTGACATAAGATGTGATGATTTAAGATAAGAGGTCAAATGAGAATAGGTTTTATTAGGTGATAGGCGTGGGATCTTATTAGATTAGAAGAGATGAATTGAGATGAGATGATATGAGATTATATTAGCTGACACGATATGAAGCAAGTTGATGTGTTACAATGTTATATGATGTGTTATTAGATAGTACGAGATCATTAATTGAGACAAGTTGAAGTAAAGTGAATTTAGATCGTGTCATGTGATATAAGATTATGGGAAATTATATTATGCGAGACGAGATTATAAAGAATTACTTGATATTTGGTGAGTTGGTATGAAATTAGATGATATCAGTTGTGGTGTCATGAGAATGTATGAGAGTACATAATATGAGGTGTGATCAGATGGGATATGGTGAATTGAGACGTAATAATATTAGATGGGGTGAGGTGTTGTGGAACGAAATGAGATGAGATAATTTGAAGTAAGACCAGCTGGTCTAAGATTTGAAACAAGGTGTATTGAGATGAGGTATGGTTTTATACATGATATACTGTAAGAAGATGGGAGATGAGAAGAAATAAGATGAGATGATAAAAGAAGCAATGATATGATAAGATACGAGATAAGATGAGACAACATATTATGAGGCGTTATGATATAAATTTTTGAAATTAGGTACTGAGATAATAAAAGATGAAATAATATCACATAATTCTGATGATATGATATAAATTACATGAGGTGAAATTATATAATATGAAATTATATAAAATAAAAAGACATGTAGTGAGGTGAGTTGAGCTGAGAGGAGATGAAAAGAGGTAATATAGAATGAGATAAGGTGAGGTGGAGTGAATTAAAACAAGAAGAGATGAGGTGAGGCGAAGAGAGGAGAGCTGGGTGAGGTGAGATGAGATGAAGTTATATGAGATGACATAAGATAAAATGAGATTGCATGATATGAGGTAAGTTGTAAGTGGGTATGAGGTAAGTTGGGATGAGGTAAGGTTAGATTTGAAGTAAGGTTTTTTAAGATTAGGTTATGTTATGTATATATGATGATGTGAGATGTGAGAAGTATTATAAAATGAGATAACGTGGGATGAGATGATAAGAAATAATAGGATATCGGGTGGGACGTGACTTGGCGCAACGTAAAGGGTCGAAACCGAGCAGGACGTGGCAGTACATCACGTGGTGGGAGGCGTGTGTGGGCGGGGTCGTGTATTGTCTAGCTGAACAAAGAGAGGGGCGAGGCGAGACGGAATGGGAGGTATTGGTTGGGGATGAATTGGCTTGTGTTGGATTTTGTTGATTGTTGTTTGATGATGATTGTTGTTTGATGATGATAGTTGTTTAATGATGATAGATTCGAGCCGAACCGAACGGAGCCGAGCCAAGCCGAGTGAGGCGACTTGAGATGAAACGAAATAATGTGATGTGATTTGCTGTGATGTGAAATGTGACTTGCGATTGCCATATGCCACATGCGATGTGCGATATGCTACATTAAATATGTGATATGCAATGCATAACGAGTATACGAGTTAAGATGAGCTAAGATGAGATGAAACGAGATGACAGGGGATTTAGTTTTAAGATGTGATACCAGGATAAATTGATATGAGATGAGAGATGTAATCATATGAAATGATGATATAATATGAAGTGAAATATATGCATTTAAGTGATATGTAATGATATAAGGTAAGTTGAGGAGATATGAAGTGAAATGAGGCTAGATGAGATGAAATAATATTAGGAGATGATATGAAATAATACAAGGTCTGATGTTATTTGATAAAATGGGATGAGGTGATGTGAGGTTCATATTCGAGCAAAGGTACTGAGGTGAGACGATATGGTATGAGGTAATATGAGCTACATTTTCAAGATGAGTTAATGAAATGAGCTGATATTAGATAAATTATATGAGATGAGATTATATGAAAAAAAGAAGAAAAACTCAAGGAATCTAGAAAGCTCAAGTTACGCTGTTGAATTTACAGCCTCGACAAAAAGCACTGAAGCCTGATACATAACCTTTGATGCTTCCATGCTCATGACCAAAAACAATAACTCTTGTATGAAGGAAAGATTAACCAATGCAATTAAATACCAAGATCGACGTTATTCATTAAGACAATAAAAGTGGCAAAAAATAAACCTTTACAAATAATAGGTTCTATAAGAGAGAGTCTCGACGTCTACAACATAAGAAGTCGATGTAACTAAATCTTATGTAGATATGTTACATAAGAATCCGAGTTTATAATAAGCCTATTATTGCTTGGTTAAATCATCAATCAAAATGGTGGTCAAGTGAAATTCAAGGGTAGAGGCTGTTTAGTACCAAAAATAAAGAATGGAATTTTGACGATTGCAAGTCTAGCCAACAGTAAGTACCGAGTAAATACTTATCATAATTAAGCTTATAGCACACACATACCAACAGAACGAAAATGGGGTACGCATAAGCGGAGCACTGGTCGAAAAGTCAAAACGCCTGATATTCGATGATAATATGATATTGTGCAAACGCAGTATACGTAGCTGCTTGTTTCATCAAGAAAGCCCCAACAATGTGTTTAAATTCAAAACCTCAGAAAAAACGTGGTCAGAAAAAAACAGATATTGGTAATTTGAAAGTCTTTAGCTGTGATTTATCTAGGGAAAGAAAAAAAATGAAATGGGATTCTAGAGCAAAAATGACAATTTTCATGCAATATTGTGAAAACACAGAAGAATACATTTAATAACATATAATTTAAGAACATTAATAGAAATCAGAGATGCAGCCTTCTCAGAATTGATCGCCAAGGGAAACATTGTACCGGCGAATGGGAGGAATCTAAGTGTACATTGTGCCGCACATTTCCAAGAATTTCCATAACACGTCAGCGTCTAGAGATACTGCTGCAAACTGTAAATCTAACCTGGAAAACATGCTTCAAAATTAGTCCTCATCGAATCAAAGCGCATTTTTACCAAATATAAGTATAGAAACCCGGCGATCTCAAAATATAACATAAGTAAACGCATTCCAAAATAACTGAAGAAAATGGTTGCTTATACTATAACGTAATTTTACATGGTTTCCTACCAATGACCTACCAAGAAGCAATATAATCGGCTAACTCTAAGAGGTGGAAAATAACAATCAGAAGAGAATTTGAATCCCATCTTCTGAACAAGACACGGATATTAGTACAGAGATGTCAGAATGCTAAATCAATAAACCGTAAATCGAAGTTCCACATGAAGGAAAAACCATCGATTTTAAGTTACAAATTCTGGTTTTGTGCAAATGTACACTCCAGACATATATGTATACTAAAATATGTATACGTATACTAAAAGCGTCGACTGTGGCGAAACGTTTTCCATTACAGGGATTATAATAAGCACCAAAGTGCGGAAACAGTAACAAGTAAGGTTTATTACATCAAACCTGATCAATATGTTTATGTAGAATAAGTCAATGGAATCGATACCATCTCCGTCACGATGTTAATGACAAACTGCTATTCAAACAACTATTATTGAAACTTTGATCTGAAGGCATGTTCTGTCACTAATTTAATTGGTATGCAAACAGATAAATACAACAGTTACATTTTGATTCGCTATACTAAATGTATTGTGCGAATCAACTATTATGCGAATTGAATGTGAGCATTGCCCTAATAGTATTTCAGCTAAACCTCAAGTAGGATTGCAGAAAATTGACGGTTTGTTAAAGAATGACTATAGCGCCCAGAAAAATAGTGTGATCACTAATCTAAGTAAGTCTTCTCTATGAGTCAAAACAATAGATTTTTACACTATTTCAAGTTCTAAAGCAGTTAAGAAAATACGTGTGTAAGTAAAGAAAACCAAGGGACTCTGCTGATTACAACTTACATACATATAATCAAGTTACTTTAAGATACAAATAAGAAAGCTAAACAAGTTTAATGAATATAATTTTAAGAGTCCCGGACATGAAAAAGAAACCACGGACATAAATTGATGCGTTCATAAAATCGTTAAGTTTGCTTAACTACAGCGCTATTGCTCGCACCTATTGAACGCCTTCTAGAAGTCAAATATATTCTCTATAATTTGTGACAATTAAAATTGGAACCTTGGAGATTGGAACCTTGCAAGTTTTTTGTGCTTAGTAGATATTATAGAATTCCAGATTAATTAAATAAATGTGTAGATCAATTAAATAGCACTTTTAAATATTAAATTGGAAGTTTATTGGTTTCAATAACATTTTTACTTAAAAGCGTTATACAGAAAATAAACTTGGCAAAATTTTAGATTTCTATTGTCAACTGAATAGTCCAACGAGAAGTTGGGGTATTTTTTCACGTGAGTGTATTTGATCGGAATCCTCTTTTTGAGTGGCGTTTGCCATCAGCGATTTTATGTTCTCAAGTTCCTCAATACTTTTATAAGAGCACCATTTATTTTGACAGTCATATAAAAGTGTCGTTTTAAATCAACTTGTACTTCCTTTTTCTTGAAAACCATCTTTATAAATAAACAAACTTTTATTCCATAATCGTAATACCTATTTTGTTAACGTGTCAGTTTGGGACAATTATTTTCAATTATTATACTTTTCACTTACTAGCTTATATACTGATTTTTCTATGAACTTATTTAAAACAGTGTCATAAAGTGTGCTTAGAAAAGCAATAAAATATTTCTATCTCCTAGGATAATATATATTGTAAGTATATAACATCCTCATACATCAACACTATCTATGTTCATCTATGTAAGAAGAGAAAATGCCATTTATGTATCTCCAAGGATTATATATATTCTAAGTATATAACATCCTCATAAATCAACACTATCTATATTCTTCAAAGGTAAGGCAAGAGCAAATGTCATGTATATACGATATCACTCGTCAGCCAATTTCTTCAAATAACTGGCAATATATTGATGGAACTGTAACAAAGCTGTAACAAGTACCTTTGGCATAAATTCTATGAAATCAAATAGGTTTAACTAAAATAATGGAACAATTTAAGCTCCATAAAGTATTTTTATTTGTAACATTCGTATCAAAGAGTTCTATCAAAAGACCAGAAAATATTTATAGGAAAATTTTATATTTTGCTTCTGAAAATATCTAGCTCACGGTAGCCTGCATCTAAGTTTAGAGTCGCGCTAATGAATATTCTACACTTTACTCGAAATATTTTGCAACTATTTTGACACTGTTACAATTCAACTTCAGAAACTACCAGAAATCTAACTTTTAGCAAATAAGAGATTAATATGTTTTGATTATAACATGGGTATGTGAATCAAATTTCTATTATTAATGGCTCCAAGATATTTCATAAAAAACACTAGTTTTGTGATTTATTCACTCAATGACAGAAATTTGGTAAGTATGTAGTATTTATGATACGTATAAACGAAGAAGTTTGTGCTTGCGTTTAAATTTGTTGAATATTACACCCCTGGCAACATTGAAAATTACTATGATGCAAAGTTTTCAGATGTATATTGCTGTAACAACTGGAGTTACGCAAAAGAAAATTCTAGTCGTTTTCAGAAATTGTAGTCGTATGAAAAAGCTATGAAGATGTAAAGATTGCGTCCAATAGTAGAAGTAATATTTAATAAATCTGGATGCAAAGCTCCGACTTATTCTTAGAAAATATACAATTCTTTAGAAAAGCTCTGCAAGAATTTGGATGTTTTGTCTGACTACTGAATCTTTTTGCAGGTATCTTCTTAAAGAGGAACTTAGTTCTATTTGTAACGATGTTTTAAATGCTATAATGCTTATCGTTTTCGGAGGAAAAATGAAATTTATATATAAAACTTGGAATCAAATTTTCTATAATATTTTCTCGTACACTAATACCCCAGACCTTAAAATCGCCACACATATAACCGAGGTATTGTAAAAAATTAAAACATAATTTAAACAAATTACTGAATTCCATTTTGAGGGTCCCGTACGTGCAAAGGAAACCGTAGACAAAAACTGATGCTTTCATTTAATCGTTGCGTGCTTAGCTACAGCGGCGGTAGATGAAAATTAAATTGTATTGTAATTTAACTCAATTTCTTCCACTTCTTAGTAACTTCATAAGTTAATTAGGGCAATGGAGGATATCTTATAATTATATATAGTCGTGGCCAATATTTTAAAAATTCTAACGTAATATTGCACATATAAAGGGACATTTATTTCTTTGTCTTTTGCATTTACCAGAACAAATAGAAAGTTTGGTTATATTTATTTTTACAATTTAATTCTTGAAACTACCATTTCTGCATTAATATAACTAATTTACTCTATTTGTAAAAATATAGAATTTAGAGACTATCCCAAGAGCGAACAGAGGTCTTCCTTCTGAAGGTTGGTCCAAAGTACTCCGAGCCCTTGAAATAGTTCAAATTTGATGTGGGACCGAACACAAAACCGTCCACGCCCATGCTGCACTGGTACCACACTGTGCTTTTACTCATTCAACAATCATCTCTACACTGCATCAGGAAATGAACACATTCCGTTTCCACATAAGCTACAATAATAAGCTACCAATAGTGTAGGTCCTGGCCTGGGCCTATTTAATGTTGATTCTGTAGCTCTGAACCTTGCTACCCATGACTGAATGAGGTTGATCGATGGTCCATCACGTAATCGACGAATACTGATAACGATTATTAAATCGACGGCGTGCTACAAACAGCGAAAATCCACTCGAAATGTACGCCTCGACGGCAAAAGCGCGATGCTCTCCACTCCACTGTTCCATGACTACTAAAACATCCGCACCGCTTGCGCTTCTAACGACGTCCCCCGCGCCCCTCTTATGTGTTGCGTTCGGAAACTATGTTTGTTCAAACTTTGAAATCTGCCACTGGACAACCTGTATTATTCCTATGCATTACAATTTTAAAATATTTAATTTGTGGTATGGCACAAAATCCATACCTTAATATATGATTTGTACCACAAAGCGAACGTTACGTTCAATTATAGATAAAACGTACAAACTTCATATCTATCAAATTACAAAACTCCTACACTGGGAATTGGTACATACTAAATTAAAATTTATTATCTGACTTTAAGCTGTCAGTTCATAGTCTCAAGGCAAGCAGGAATTGACGGGATTGTCCGGGCCACGGAACAAGTACGTAATCCTGGGTATGTTCTTAACAATCACAATCAAAGAACCGTTGTGTTATTATAACGCTGTTTGCTGTCATTGTCATAATAATCTCGTTCCTAGGATAATTTTACAAAGAATTTTAATAGTTTTCCAGTTTTAAGTAGCGTATTGTATTTTCTTAGTGAAATACTTATTGTGTTTTCGTTGTACATTAAAATTATCATTTTATTAAAATTATTATTTTATTGGTATATTTTTTGAATAGTATTTTGAAAGTAAACAAATAATAGTGAGTAAGTAAACAAACTATCAAATGTTGCTTTGTTTATTATATGATTAAGGTAGGATTTTTCAATTCCTCTTTTAATGAAAAAATAGTATAATTGTGAATAGAAGATCGAAGCCAATTTTGAAACTAAACGTTCCTAACAAATGGAACATAGGGCATTCTTACAAAATGTTAACGATTAACATTAGTGACTAAGCGGGAGTTGCATTTTAAATAAAATGTTTTTCAGGCCTTTTTTATAATTCGGAACTGAATATAGTAAAAGGAATGAAGCTAGTTTTAATTGCCATTATAGTAACACTAAATACAAAATTTGCGAATATAAAAAAGAATTGGTATAGAAAAACAAACCCAGAAAATATAAATATGATATGTGCAAGTAGATCACATAATGTAAGGTTATGAAATTTGTGTTCGACAGCAAATTGACAACCGTTTCTTCACAGAAAGATTATTTTTGAAATTATTTTTTTATAATGAAATAATAATGTCTGAGCCGTAATTATTTTAAATATTAACTAACAATTGATTATTTTTATGTATGTTCTTTCATTTAAAACAAAAAATGGAAATTTTACATTTTCACTAAACACATTCGTACACAGTAAAACTACGAAATTTTGGGGTTTTCGCGTATGGAAATTTTGGCAACTAGGGCAACTGGCTATTGCGACTCTGGAAAAAAATGGAAGGGTAGATAGAAATGCAAATAATTTAAAAAGCTTAATATATACTATTTATTGTACTTTTAGGTAAGTAAGAATTAGTTTTTAATGGTCACGATAAAAGCCAAGGCAATTACGTCGAGAGTTTATTATCAGTGCCTACGACTCAATTATGGAGATACATTTTCAATCTATTACACTTTCAATACCATTTTCAGGGTTATCATGAGCGCTCGCGGACGCTTGCGCTCGTGTGTGTATATGTCTATATAATTGTTATATGTGACATGCCCTTTCAATTTTTTATATGTGACATGCCTTTTCAATTTTTTATATGTGCCCTTCCCAAAATAACATTACACGCCACTGTAGTTCGTCCTTACTTTAATGTAGCTCACCGTACCATATCTTACCTTAGTTTTACCTTATTAAATGTTACCTAAACGTAACTTACCTTACACTGACGTACCTTGAATTACCTTATCTTAGCATACCTTATCTTGCCATAAGTTACGGACGTTTATTTATTTTTATTTATGTGTATTCGTGTGTAATTTACATATATTTGTTTCAAATCTGCCATTAATTTTGAAAATGTTTAAAGTAGTGTTGTAGGTAACTATAGACTACATTATGCCATGAAGAGTAAGTAACTCTAGCCTACATTATGCGACCACCAATCCAGCTGCTTGCCGTGGTGAATATAGGTAAAATATCAAACACAAAAGTGTTTCAGTATTAGGAACATAGGAATCTCTGTACCAAATTTTACAAAATTTGAGATGAATGTCTACAAGGTATAGCTTTCGAGGATGAACCAACATTATATTGATGATAAAGAACAGAAAGTAATGATACCAAAGATATCCCAGTTTGGCATTAATTGTATTTTCCGTCGAGGGATATGTTTTTATTATAAAAAAGAAAAGCGTTTTAAATTATTAATGAAAAGGAAATTAAAAATGTTGAAAAGCCCACTACGGATGTAGTCATTGTAATTCAAAAACGATTAAGTATTTTTTTTTTCAAAACCCTCCTACTAAAAAAAGTAAACCCCCTTATTATAATTATGAACCCAAGAAAATCCGTCGGGGCTGCTATTGCCATTTCCGTACCCAATATCAATTACATTGCAGCAGCATAAATAAATTATTTGCTCACTTAAGAGAATTTCAATTAGTTACGAACTGATAAAGCTACAAAATTTTAGGTATTTACTTTTTTCGATTAAAACGTTTGTGCAGAAAAACGGCGTCTAAATAATTCCAACCATTTGGAGATAAATGGGAACATTGGTTTGCAACAAAATGTTGCGGCTCTTCCTGGTTAGCTAAGATCATAACACCCATCTAAGAAGAATCGCCGATTAGTTCCAAATATTTTGCGGAAAACCGAGTCTAAATCGGTCTAACAATTTTGGAGATAAATGGGAATATTTGTTTGCAACAAAATGTTGCAGTGCTCTCCGTTGAGCTAACACCATAACACCTATTTAAGAATCATCACCGATCAGTTACAAATATTTTACAGAAAACCCTGTTTAAATTGGTCAAACCGTTTTGGAAATAAGTAGAAACGTTCTTTTGCAACAAAATGTTTATTGCGGTGCTTCTCGGCGAGCTAACACCATACCACAATATTTTGCAGAAAACCGTATTTAAATCGATCAAACTATTTGGAAGATAAACAGAACATTCGCATGGCACCCCCTGGTAAATAATCACCGTGACAACTTTCTAAGAACTATTGCCAATAAATCACAATCATTTTACAGAAAACCGTATCTAAATCGGTCAATTTTTTTCAGAGATAAATGGAAACATGGGATTGCACACACAAACAAACAAACAACCTCTCTCTCTCTAAACGCATATACCTCCTCCGTTCCATCATGGGTAAAAATAATGCACATTCTGTTAGTAATAGTCTCATCGAAGTTTGTTTTGATGATTTTTGATAATATTTTATCGATAGAGATATAGAGTACTATATAATAATATATCTATAGACAGTACGCATAGTCAAAATGGAGACATTTAGTTTATTTGACCCATTAGGGATACTCTCTTTGTCTCTTTTTGTCTTACGACAATTTTTGGTCTTACAAAGGATAATAGTAGTTACTAGGGTCTTGCAAAATTTAAGTTCGTTTATAACAATACAATATGTTTCGTTGAATTATAAGGAAAATGGAGTTTAGAAGAATTCTAGGAATTTACAAATTACTTATTCAATACTTTTCTATGTTACTGCCTTAGTTTTACCTTATTAAATGTTACCTAAACGTAACTTACCTTACACTGACGTACCTTGAATTACCTTATCTTAGCATACCTTATCTTGCCATAAGTTACGGACGTTTATTTATTTTTATTTATGTGTATTCGTGTGTAATTTACATATATTTGTTTCAAATCTGCCATTAATTTTGAAAATGTTTAAAGTAGTGTTGTAGGTAACTATAGACTACATTATGCCATGAAGAGTAAGTAACTCTAGCCTACATTATGCGACCACCAATCCAGCTGCTTGCCGTGGTGAATATAGGTAAAATATCAAACACAAAAGTGTTTCAGTATTAGGAACATAGGAATCTCTGTACCAAATTTTACAAAATTTGAGATGAATGTCTACAAGGTATAGCTTTCGAGGATGAACCAACATTATATTGATGATAAAGAACAGAAAGTAATGATACCAAAGATATCCCAGTTTGGCATTAATTGTATTTTCCGTCGAGGGATATGTTTTTATTATAAAAAAGAAAAGCGTTTTAAATTATTAATGAAAAGGAAATTAAAAATGTTGAAAAGCCCACTACGGATGTAGTCATTGTAATTCAAAAACGATTAAGTATTTTTTTTTTCAAAACCCTCCTACTAAAAAAAGTAAACCCCCTTATTATAATTATGAACCCAAGAAAATCCGTCGGGGCTGCTATTGCCATTTCCGTACCCAATATCAATTACATTGCAGCAGCATAAATAAATTATTTGCTCACTTAAGAGAATTTCAATTAGTTACGAACTGATAAAGCTACAAAATTTTAGGTATTTACTTTTTTCGATTAAAACGTTTGTGCAGAAAAACGGCGTCTAAATAATTCCAACCATTTGGAGATAAATGGGAACATTGGTTTGCAACAAAATGTTGCGGCTCTTCCTGGTTAGCTAAGATCATAACACCCATCTAAGAAGAATCGCCGATTAGTTCCAAATATTTTGCGGAAAACCGAGTCTAAATCGGTCTAACAATTTTGGAGATAAATGGGAATATTTGTTTGCAACAAAATGTTGCAGTGCTCTCCGTTGAGCTAACACCATAACACCTATTTAAGAATCATCACCGATCAGTTACAAATATTTTACAGAAAACCCTGTTTAAATTGGTCAAACCGTTTTGGAAATAAGTAGAAACGTTCTTTTGCAACAAAATGTTTATTGCGGTGCTTCTCGGCGAGCTAACACCATACCACAATATTTTGCAGAAAACCGTATTTAAATCGATCAAACTATTTGGAAGATAAACAGAACATTCGCATGGCACCCCCTGGTAAATAATCACCGTGACAACTTTCTAAGAACTATTGCCAATAAATCACAATCATTTTACAGAAAACCGTATCTAAATCGGTCAATTTTTTTCAGAGATAAATGGAAACATGGGATTGCACACACAAACAAACAAACAACCTCTCTCTCTCTAAACGCATATACCTCCTCCGTTCCATCATGGGTAAAAATAATGCACATTCTGTTAGTAATAGTCTCATCGAAGTTTGTTTTGATGATTTTTGATAATATTTTATCGATAGAGATATAGAGTACTATATAATAATATATCTATAGACAGTACGCATAGTCAAAATGGAGACATTTAGTTTATTTGACCCATTAGGGATACTCTCTTTGTCTCTTTTTGTCTTACGACAATTTTTGGTCTTACAAAGGATAATAGTAGTTACTAGGGTCTTGCAAAATTTAAGTTCGTTTATAACAATACAATATGTTTCGTTGAATTATAAGGAAAATGGAGTTTAGAAGAATTCTAGGAATTTACAAATTACTTATTCAATACTTTTCTATGTTACTGAATGTCGTATAGTTTAATGTTTCTTTCTTTGGTATTTAGCACTTTACAGTTTTTTGTATTTATTGTGTTTTTAATTACTCGTACATAGTGTCTGATATTAAAATTAAATTTTTCCACGATATGATTAGAGTTTTACTTAATTCTGAAAGACGAATTTACATTTTTGACCAAAAGCCTCTATTTAGTTATAATATTAGAACAAT
Source organism: Druceiella hillmani (assembly GCA_039881145.1). Lineage (NCBI taxonomy): Eukaryota > Metazoa > Arthropoda > Insecta > Lepidoptera > Hepialidae > Druceiella > Druceiella hillmani. The sequence goes on along the minus strand of JAYKKI010000012.1, from coordinate 38,620,822 downwards.
TCAACAGATGTTGAAGAGTAAAGCCGAAAAAAATTGGTGTTTATTATCACATGGTATATGGTCCACGAAGGCTGACATAAATGGTAAACGAAAAAAATTATTTAATTTTATATAAATGCGTTTTGCTTTATATTCTTCCACATTTACTACATAGTCTATAAACAAAACCGCATATATTGCAAGAAGTCTACGTTGGCGGTAGGCAGCGTTCCTCTTAACAAAAGTCAGTAATTAAACATCCGCCGAAGTAATAACACAGAGCGCGCGTAATCGTCGCCTTGCGGCATAACGACAGCTTATAATCACGTCGCTAATGTTAAACGTTCTGACTGGCGTAGTATGGTTTTGAAGTCATATACAAACCTTGATAACGGGCTGATGTATCCAAACTAACATGTTATTGCTGAAAAAGTGTTTAGTTTTTTACTTAAAATTCAAAACAATTCTTTTCTCAATGGAAAATGAATATTATTAAACCAAGTATTTGCCATTGTGATTGATGACGTTTTTCAATTTTTCTGTTAGATCTGTTATCCCATCACCCTAAAACTTCTGTACATTAGAGAAAAAATTAACAAATTGATTTTTGCAAGTTTATTTTTAAATCAAATTTACACTATTACAAAGTATTACATTTTGGAACAAAGGGTGTCGAACTGTATAAAGGCCGGAAAATATAGTGAATGTATTAAAACTTCCAAGCCGAGCTCTGTCAATTTTTGCCAAGTTATCAAAAATGTGTGTAAACTCGTATTATCATAGTGAAAGACGACGTCTTTCCTATTGTTTAGTCGTGGCCACTTTTTTTTCAATCATATTGTACAGCCACATTACTTGTTGACAACAGAGATAAATCGTTTGGCCAGATAGCAACTGTTCATAGTGGACGATCTTCTGTTATGAGTGCACACTTATACTCAGAACACTCTCGCCAACACGCATCACCTCTTTGAAATAAATCCGGGCTTGAAATCATTTGTGATGCCGCATCTTTTTTCATCCCCGATTTTCTCGAACGATATTGTCGTATCTTATTCAGGTTTCATTACACGTTATTATTTTTTTAGAAACAGTATGTTTTTGTTTCGTTTATGTAATGATTCGCTGATACAAACTCGACCTATAAATTGTTTTGATTTAATTCATGTCGTACCTAAACATGGTATTTAGATACTTTATACCCTAACACATTAAGTATCTAAATTTAGGGAAATGATGTCAAACTATCACATGATCAATATTCAGCTCCGTACCTTTGCCGTGAATAGAAATATCCCGGTCTCCTTAATTTTTTTCTAAAATTGTTCACTCAATTTTTCCACGATTGGTCGACGAGATCGAGGTTCATTTTAATAACGAAATTTTTTGAATAAAATCTGGTAAACAATCTCTTTACCGTAAATAGCAAAAATTTTCTCGCACGCCTTTTACGCATTTCTGTTTTTATGATACTAACATTGCTAAATATTTAAAATTTTACAGAAATTTCACTTAATGTGCATCCTTAATTATTTTTAACCGAATTTAGTCTCGACATTTCAGTTTTCAAACGCCGTTGTATATTACCATATAGAGTGTCTATTTCCAAAGATATGCGAATTCAAATATGTCAACTATAAATTCGTTATTTTTAAACAGATCAACAGAAATTTTAACATACAACTAAATTTTAGTCTGAATTAACATTAGACAACTTATCACAAAATTAAACTAGTTTTTTAAGAATAACATCCAGAATTTAATAATAAAATAGTCTTTTGGATTTTTAATTAAAAGTTTTGATTATTCCGCTATAAAATATTTCTGAATAATAAATTTAAAATATTTCAATAAAAACGTGTATATTTAATTCAATTATATCTCAAAAATATAAAATTTAGTATATTTAAAAAAATGTAATACACGAAAAAAAATAAAATTTTATATTTAATTTGAACGAACTGTCTTGCGCAGGTCAAGTTCTGGCAAAAGTGTGAACAGCGCTCACGTCGTATATCTTACGAACCATTTCAAATTAACTTTAACCCTCTATATATTTAAAAAATAATTACTTAATAATTACGAATTTTTCCCTCAATTTTCTACACACTTAACATAATTTTATTCTAACCTAACTAGAACGAGGAATATACAATATCTAATCGTTGGCAAAAATCGAAGAGAATGCTATAGTATACAAAATAGAGAAAGATTCATTAACCATATTTTAATTTACACATTTTATTTGCAATATATTTCATTTTATAAAAGATTTTTAAAAATTCTCTGTCCTGTACCTTTCCTAAAAAGGTATAGACAGAGAATTTTTTTATGAAAGTATGTTTTTCACCAGAGTGCGAATGTCACTGTAAACAGTAATATGAGAGTGACTGCAATGATAACGATAACAGCGGGTATGTTATTTACAAACCGAAGTATTTCCTATTTAAAAAAAATCAATATCCGTTTCACGCTAACTTTCTAGTGCTTCTGAAATTTTTTGCCAAACGGTCTATTGCCAATGCTAATAATTAGTTATATTGGTTAATTTAACAAGAATAACCAGAAAAAAAAATATTTTACACAATTATTACTTTTTAATTAGATTATTAGAAAAACAATCCAAATGATCAAATTATATTAAAGTACTCGCATTATAAAAATCGCACAAGAAAATTGAGGCAAAGATACAATACACATAAACTCGTATCGCCATCTAACAGTATAATTGACACGCGTAATTTACTTTCAACTTTTACAATAATTATTTTATAAAAATATTATGGAATTATATACAATTTGAAATTTTAGTACACGACAATTCAAGTGCTTGTTTTAGTCATAACTTTAGACGAGGATAACTTCCCAAAAGATAACTTCCTTATTCCTAAATGGAAATAAGAGATTTGTCTATTAGAATCTGCGTGTTTTATTAACATTGTATGAACCCGTAATATTTTTCTTTAATGGCTAAGATACACGCGGATAGTATGATAGAGGGGGAGACGGACTGATGAACGTATAGTCGTACGAACAAATGTGTTAATATAATTATAAATCTTCTGATATGGAAACCAAAATTATGAAAATCGATTTATGAAATATTATAAATTACGTATTCTAATAGCTTCCTAAATTAAGTAGTTTTCTTTTTTACTTCTACGTAAAGCCTACTAATATTATAAATGTGAAAGTTTGCATACTTGTGTGCTTGTTTGTTTGTCAATCACGCCCAAAATATTGCCTGGATCTGTATGCAATTTTGCAAACACATAGACAATGACCTGAAAAAGGACATCGCTACTTTAAAAAAAATCAATCTCTAGAATGGGGGATGAAAGTAAAAAGTACACACAAAATATACTACCTGGATTTGTATAATTTCGCATACGAATAGACAATGACGTGGAAAAGGACACAGGCTACTTTATAAAAAAACCAAAATGAGGGACGAAGTTTTCTATCGAAATTCATATAACTTACTTTTTTTTTATTTTTCATTATATTTAAGCATAGCTTTCTTGCTTATTTAAAGTACATATTTAACTATAATACTTTAAATTATTTTGTAAGTGTCGGGGCATATTAAAAGTCTTAAATATTAATTAGCACTTACTCTTTCATATTCTATTTGAGGAAAAATGTGTCAGAAAAGCAAGATTCGTCGATGACAGGAGGTCAATGCCCGCTGTGCGTATTTTTTAACATAATAAATTTTATAATAAATGTGTAAATAAGTTTCTTTATTCTACAATTATGGCTCAATTATTCAATTTTTTTGTTTATTAAAAATTATTCAATTTTTTTTTATATTGATTTTTATGAAATTTGGCTTTATATTATGTGTTTCAAAGAGGTATAAACAAAGACATAGAGGTATAAAACAACTAATAATCTATGAAATTAACAGGAATTAATTCATACTTAAATTTAATTGAAATTACCTAACCTTTCAATGGTTTTTCCAAGTCTTTTGTAAAAATATCTTTACAATATTAGTGTTCAGTATTAAATATGATATATATTTTAGGTGAGTGTTATACGGTAAAATCTCCGCAATTAATTCTATTTTTGATCAGCCGATTAAGTTATTCTTACAATAATATTGAGAGAATGACAATTTAATAATACAATAATTGTTTATACATTCCGAAATCACGATGCACTTGCAACAATTTGTTTTTATATAACTTTTTTCTTCAATACTTTAGGCGATAAAGGGACGAAGAAATAATTTTTGAAGTTTTAAACAATTGTTTTCTTATTACTTGTTTCGCAGGTAAACGAGCTACATAATGTTCATTAACCAAATGTTATAATTAATTCATTTTTCAGTTTTCTAAATTATTTGGTTTAGACTGTAGAAGACTACAATGAACATGCGGATAGACGGATGCGGTTGTGAAATCGATGTGAACAGTGTCGTGCCAGTAACCTTTGTCATTTAATTTATAAAGAAGTAAATTCTTTTTTCTCAGTAAAAGGATTATACAAAATTAAAGTTATATTAGGTTTTAACGAAAATTTTCATTTTAGTTTACGTAAGCGAGATAATACATTAAATTTTATAAGAAAGTAATAAAGATTATAAAGTAACAATTAAAAAGGCAATTATTTTAATTGTAGGTTTATCGATGATATTAAAAACAACATCCTTTTATACCCTGTACGTTGTTCTGTTATCAACTATGAAAGAGCTATCATAAAGTAGTATCACTAGTAATTAAATAATAATTTGTGAACTATATTGTCGATAACTCGCAATAACTTCTTGAATATCACCATTATTATATAATAATTGTCAATTTTTTTTAGAAAAATATAGCATAGTAAATTAGAAGTACGTGCGAATTGAAGGGAAAATTCGTCTCATGTAATATCCGAAGTCACCCGGTTAATATTTATCGGGCACAACATGAGTTGTCTTAGAACTTTTTAATATAGCTTCTCATTTAATTCGAACTTTAGGATATTCCAAAATTCTAAATTTATTTTCGAACTTTTCCATAATTCATTTGTTTATATTGGCAGGTGATATGTTTAATTATTTAACTAGGTTTGTTGAACCAAATTGTTATTGCGAATTTTTGGAAAAGCGGTACAAATTATTTAATTAATTTCCGGCTTCATCAAAAATAATTTATATACCGCGTCATCGACATGCTGTAACAGCAGTGTCTGCAGCTATAAGGGTATCGTGTTGTACAACATTAATGCTGCACAACAATTTATCTATACAAGTAAATTTAAATTGACTACGTGGAAAGTTCAATGTGTATACTGTACATCGTTTAAATTGTGTTTTAATTTGATGATTATTTGCATTGTAGGATCAATGTGCAATACGATAGTTAGTACTAAATATGTTAATATTTGTATATATAATTTTAATTTATAAATAATGAAATTAAAATTTTTGATCTGAAAATCATTTCAAAATTCAAATACACTGTTATTTCATAGTTTTAACTTTTTACTTTTTTTTGGCAGTTCCCATGACTGTTTATTTTTTTTCTATGTCTAACCCAAAACGAAGACAAAGCATTACAAAAAATTGTTCAAAGCCATATAGACTTATAAATCGAAAATGAAAATATAGACTATTTTGTTTTACATATTTTTATTATACTTATTTATACCAGTCAGATATAACATATAAATTAGACTTTTTAATGTCGTAATATCAGTTTTAATTAGATAACATTGTTCCTTATATCGCAGTACATGGAGTTGTATTTTTTGGTTCGTAGACTTCACCATGATGTCCATTATTTCGAACAAATAACCAATTGAATGCTTCTGCCTCTAATGAGATGTTTGGTGGTGCGTTTCTGCAGAAGTTATAATGTGGACACAAGTTTATAATTTATAATAAATTGTAATAACCAAACAAGGGATTTCACGTATGTTAGTTAATGAGTAACCTAACATATTTCACTTAAGTAATTTCCATCCTACTTTTTATCATGAGACAATCTATTTCATTCTTAATTTAAAAAAATATCTCAAACGTAAAATAGAAATCTAGCTTTAGATTTGCATATTTAACATATATATATATATATATATATATATATATATATATATATATATATATATGTGTATGTATATATATATATATATATGTATGTATATATATATATATATATATATATATAATATGTATTGATAATATAAATATACGTTACTTTATTTACAATTAAGTTAATAATATTGTCCATATACAAGACCGCATTTTCTCTCAGACGCCTAATCCGACTTGGAATGGTTTTGAAAACAAAATATGAATAAAACCTGGATATCTGTCTATCAGACTGTCTATTACATATTCATCATACATTTTTTTAATAAAAGTATTCGGTTAGATGAAAAATTATAATTTTATTGACAGGCTGCTGGCCATGTGATTAGAAATTATCTTTCAAATAATATTATTTTGATGACCTGGTTTTTTCACGTACTCTTATTTATTACACAGCTAGTGAAATTAATTACGTATTTTTATTTATGTTTCAATATGACCGAAGTATATTTCCTTATTTCACCATTTAAATAATGCGTTACATTTATACATTTTTGTAATAAAACCCTGGCAGTCCCCGTAATTAATTTTTATTATTATGGAATAATTTTTTCTAATTTGGAAACCATTTTTTAAAAAATTTGTGATTTTCTCCCACATATTTTACTATATTTTAGTAAATACCGAAATTACCTAATCTCAAATTAATGTTAAAAGTTATGAGAAGAGATTAAAAAAGGTTTTTCCAACAAATTCGAATAAGAGTATTTGAAACGGAGACGAAGTTAATATTTTATACATATGATGTCTTCGTGCGGATGCAATAAATAAAACACTAGTCATCTCTATATCCCTCTCTCTGACACCGCGCATAACTGTTATATTACACATTGCAACACATACATTCTTTAATATCTAATGAATCTGTGGCTATGCTGGGATATTCAAATGCTGTTAAATTTTAATTAAGTGGACTATTACACACCTTAACATTTAATGAAAAAACAAGACAACTAAAATTTATCACACACTTTGAAAATAATGTCAATGAAAATAACGTTTATAAAGCACTTCGAAATAATGTCATTCCATGTATATTTTATATTTTACCATTTCATTTTCTACACTCAATATGACTGATGTTAATATTTTTGTTTGAAGTTTTCTTTTGGTATATAAATTATTTTTGATGAAGCCGGAAATTAATTAAATAATTTGTAAACCTATACCTTTGTCTAACCTAGTTAAATAATTAAACATATCACCTGCCAATATAAACAAATGAATTATGGAAAAGTTCGATGAGAAAATAAATTTAGAATTTTGGAATATCCTAAAGTTCGAATTAAGTGAGAAGCTATATTAAAAAGTTCTAAGACAACTCGTGTTGTGCCCGATAAATATTAACCGGATGACTTCGGATATTACATGAGACGAATTTTCCCTTCAATTCGCACGTACTTCTAATTTACTATGCTATATTTTTCTAAAAAAAATTGACAATTATTATATAATAATGGTGATATTCAAGAAGTTATTGCGAGTTATCGACAATATAGTTCACAAATTATTATTTAATTACTAGTGATACTACTTTATGAGAGCTCTTTCATAGTTGATAACAGAACAACGTACAGGGTATAAAAGGATGTTATTTTTAATATCATCGATAAACCAACAATTAAAATAATTGCATTTTTAATTGTTACTTTATAATCTTTATTACTTTCTTATAAAATTTAATGTATTATCTCGCTTACGTAAACTAAAATGAAAATTTTCGTTAAAACCTAATATAACTTTAATTTTGTATAATCCTTTTACCGAAAAAAAAGAATTTACTTCTTTAGCCAAGCGCAGCACGTCATAACCATTCTTACAGATATACTGTTAACATGTTGGTGAGGCGAACTCATAAGATTTACCTCTACCAAAAATCGTCCAACGCGCCTAAAGAAGTTTCCACTTCAAAAAAAATAAGCGACGTAAGTATATTTTTCTTACTTTTATCAATAAAACTGGGGTGAATTCTCATTTTATGTTTGTTTGTTAATTGCCCTAACCAACGTGCCATTAAATTTAGGAGACAACATCTCAAGGAATCCTTATCTGATAAAACGCCTAGAAACAAATTTATATCGATATTTATTACCCACGATAGAACGGAGGAGGTATATGCGTTTAGAGCTAGAGGATATTTGTTTGTTTGTTTGTGTGTGCAATCCAATGTTTCACTTTATCTCCAAAACGTTGTGTGACCGATTTAGATAAGGTTTTCTTTATTGTTTGTGATTCATTGGCTATGGTTCTCAGATATGGTGATTATTCACCAGTGAGCGCGGCAATAAACATTTTGTTGCAAAGGAATGTTTGCATTTATCTCCAAACTGTTTGACCAATTTAAACCCTGCTTTTGCAAAATATTTGAAACTAATCGGCAACGTTCCTCAGCCAAATGTTTTGGCGTCAGCTCACTAGGGAGGAACGAATGCTTAACTTTTTTTCCAAAACCGTTTAACCGATTTAGACATGGTTTTCCGTAAAAAGTTTGTGATTTAACGGCGACGGTTATTAGTCAGGTGTTATGTTGTTAACTCATCAGGAGGCGCTCCAATAAACATATTTGATTGATCTAGAATAATTACTTTGTGGCTTTTTTTTGGCTTCGATCATTTGTGATCCAAGTAACATTTCTAAAGCGCTCTAATTCTCCCAGTGATATGCTATTTTGTCGATTATTGAAGAGTTTTCTCTGATTTATATCAGTTGTGAAGACTAATAATAAAAAGCAAAATTAAAAATTTCGAAAAAACCCACGACGGATGGATCGGAAACCCTCCGACTAAAAGAAAGTAAAAAGTTATTTATATCATTACAAATCCAAGAATATCCGTCGAGGCTGGTTTTTCATGATCTAACAAAATTTACGATATTTTAATTTGCTTCGAATATCCTCTAATCATAAGTTTCTTAATTTTGTTTAATATATTGTATTCTAATTATATTCTAAACTTATTTCATATTACAACACTTATTAAATCAACCTCTTCAATAAGACGAGAATATCATATATGGCATCGTATTTCTCCACTAAAGTCTACTATGAAAGGAGTAATATATACTTCAAATAGAAGTAGATATTCTGGAGTAACGCAACTGGCACGTCTTAGAAGGCGATGTCGCTTCCGGTGAGTAGCGCGCTACACCGCCCACCAAAGTGATGTACCAAAGTGTAAATAAGAAGTACTAACTCTCGGTAAGTCGTTTTTATTATTTGTTGAATGAAAATTACGGTCTGAGAAATTTAAGGCAAACATAATATATCGGTTAAGAGTTGGGCCACAAAAAGCGTCAATTTCCTGTTACATGGTGTGAGCATTACGCAAATATATATTTCACCATATTTTGCCCCTGTCATAGCATCTCTCAAAGTTAAACTGAGTTATGCGTTTTTTTATTCTTATGGAATTATAAAAATAATTTTTAAATAAGTTGCATATTTTACCTAAAGAATTAATGAAATATGTGTTAAAAAAATAATTTTTTATTCCGATAATTTTATTTGTTCTTCATTAATTATTAAATTAATTTAAATATTAACTAATGCCGTCATTTATTTGACTGAAAGTATTTAAGGAATGAAGCTATAGATACCAATATAGAATAAATTAAAAATTAAAAAGGGCATTTTGTACAACTGAAATTTATCAGGCTTTAGGATACACTCCTGGGGGCAACTCAGAGGGAATGAGTTTTAGATCAAGATATTTGTCACATAGCACGACTATGCCCAATCAGAGAGCGGGCAAATTGGTAGGTAGCAATGTACCTGTTAACTGTTACCATTGCCGCATTTACCTGAAGCGAAGCGGTTAAGTTTAAATAAATCTGCTGTAACTCTAGTTTCTTATCAACTCTTTATTCAACGTGTCGATAGTATATCGATCAAAGCGTATCGATTATTAATAATGTTGCTGAATATTTCGTGGCGTAATCTTGATAAGACAAAATTAGAAAAATACATCATTTGAATTGTAAATTTATAATTTTTAAGTAGTACTTGGTTTGAATTTCTTTGTGTTATAGAATAAGATGTTTCTCGGTAATATGGTGAAATTTAGCGTTCGTGTCTTTGTCGTCTGATTTATCTGTTCTTTTTCCTCTACCCGTATAATTATAAACCAAAGTAGAACTAAGGTTCCCATATTTATTTCAAACACAGTATTTCCGTACAAAAATCATATACATATATATGTGTGTGTATGTATATATATATATATATATATATATATATATATATACATATATATAAATATATATATACATGTACATATATACATATATGTACATATATACATATATGTACATATATACATATATATATATATATATATATATATATATATATATATACATGGCCACTGACAGAAAGTGTACTCTCAAAAAATATGATCGCTTTTCTAAGTTTCGTTATTTTATAATATTTTAAACAGTTCACTTACCTTTTTTTACTTCATTTCCTACCTCAGTGACATATTCATGAAATTATCTGCCCAGATATAAGCGCTGAAAACTTACGCACGCTTCTCATTTGTAAACATTCTTCATCCTTTTGTAAACATTCTTTTGCTTTTTACGCTACCAGGTTATGAAATTAATTAAATTGTAACATCAGGAATCATGGTCCATATGTGCTTTCAGAAGTGGCCTGAAAAAATACACCTGCCTTTACTTATTTCGTTCATGTCCGGTATGTTCACTTCTTTTTCATTTAAAGAAATTTACACTTTTTAACCATGACATTTTAATGTTTTGCAGTCTACATCTGACCTAATTAATTAAATTCCCTGGTGGTGGTTCATTGCAAGAATTGATTCTAAGTTATTTTAGCAATAAGTAGATCGAATGTACAAATGTCATACTAAATAAATAAATATTTTAATTTTAGATATAGAATTTACTTTTATATATAATGTTGTCTTTGGGCTCAAAGACAATAATAAAAATATTTATGACATCAAAAGTCTCCTAAATTGTCGAATAGTATTTGAACTTCCCCGACCTAAAAGAGAGATACCCCAATGTGCCAAATGCTAACAATATGGACACACTAAGGCATTTGTCGTAGAAATCCTAAGTGCATTAAATGTGCTGGAGATCATTTATCAAACGAATGCCCTCGAAAAACTAGGTCAGAGAAAGTAAAGTGTGTTCTTTGCGATGGAAACCATCCTGCAAATTATAAAGGATGTCAAGTGTACCAAGAATTACAAAAACTCAAGCTACCGTCAAAATCATTCCCAACAAAGATCAGAATATCGCCAAGAAAAATTCAGCCGCCACCTACCGAACAACTTATTCAAATTAATGACTACCAAAACCAATCACAACTACAAACAACAAATTACAGGGACGCGCTGTTAAAAAATAAGGACAAAGGAGAAATCCCTAATGACAAATCTAGCTCTACTGACTTACAAGAATTATTAATGATGATGAAACAAATGATGCAACAATTGACGACAATGACTAATCTAATCTTAACACTAATGACTAAACTGACGAATTCGACTCCCTCAAAATAGTCCTGTGGAATGCCAATGGGCTGTCCCAACACACCCTTGAGGTAAAAGCATTTATTACACTGTACGACGTTGACATACTTTTGATTTCTGAGACGCACTTTACTGAAAAGAGTTATCTAAGAGTTGATGGCTACAAATTTTATCACACGATGCATCCTGTTGGTAAAGCACATGGAGGAAATGCCGTATTAATTAAAAATCAAATAAGACATTATGAGACGACAAATTATTGCACAAGCGAAATTCAGGCAACAAATGTAGTCATCAATGACTGGACAGGACTACTCACGGTTACGGCTTTGTACAGTCCCCCAAAACATTAGTTGAAACAAGATGACTATGAAAAGTTCTTCGTTACTTTGGGTCAAAGATTTATCGCGGGTGGTGATTATAATGCGAAACGCACTTCCTGGGGTTCCCGCCTTATCTCGCCGAAAGGTCGGCAGTTGATGAGGGCTGTCGAAAATCTTAACCTCTTAGTCATCTCAAATGGCATACCAACGTACTGGCCAACTGACATAAATAGGATGCCCGATCTGGTTGATTTTTGTGTAATAAAGGGAATAGCTGACACTTATTTTACATGTAACTCTCGATTTGACCTATCTTCTGACCACTCTCCTGTGGAAATCATACTGAAGAGGAAAGTCACATGGAATAAAAGGCCATGTAGACTCCATACTCATAAAACAGACTGGATTAAATTTTGTGAGTCAGTATCATCATCACTCAACATGAACCTCCCTCTTAAAACGGATGAGGACATAGCGAATGCTGTAGAGCATTTTAACCACAGTGTTCAACAATCGGCCTGGTCTGCTACACCTGAAACTGAGGATATTGCTTCCAGTAAATATAAATGTCCGCTGGAAATCAGAAGACTACTAGCTCTGAAACGTAGTACTCGAAAACATTGGCAGCAGACCCGTTACCCAGCAGATAAAACGCTTTTAAATTCTTTGACATGTCGACTTAAACGTTTGTTGGTTGAAAACTGAAACAAGCGTGTCCAATCATATTTGAAGGGTCTCGACGTCACGGCTGCGTCGGAATACTCTCTGTGGAAGGCGACTAAACACTTGAAGTGGCCAATTGCAGCTCAGGAGGTTGAGAACGGAAAGCAGATAACAGCTGGGCTGTTAATGCTGCTGAGAAAGCACAGACATTTGCCGAACACTTGAAAACGGTAATCATCCCGAACCCTGACCTTGGATCAACTAAGATTGGACAAGTGACTGATTTCTTGCAACAAGTACATCAATTAGATTTTCCAATAAAGAGCTTTACTAAAAATGAAGTATCACAAGCGATAAGGAAACTAGATTTAAATAAAGCTCCTGACTATGACATGATAACGGCGAAGATACTCAAAGAATTACCAAATGAAGGCTTATTATATTTGACTTTTATCTACAATGCCATCTTAAGAAGAACGACTGTGCCTGAACAGTGGAAAGTTTCACATATTATAATGGTCCGAAAACCTGGCAAAAGCCCGAAGAGGTAAAATCTTACAGGCCTATCAGTCTACTGCCTATTCCATCGAAGGTTATGGAGACTCTATTCCTGAGCAGACTAATGCTGATCATAAAAGAGAGGTGCTTAGTTCCCAATCATCAGTTTGGATTCCATCAAAAACACGGCACAATTGAGCAAGTCCATCGACTCGTTGCTAATATAAATTCAGCCTTCGAAAAAAAACAATACTGCACAGCCACTTTCTTAGATATCTTTCAGGCTTTTGACCGTGTTTGGCATGATGGGCTCCTCTTCAAGATCAAGCAGTTCATTCCGGTTAATTATTATAAATTCATAAAATCATATTTAGAAAACAGACATTTTTTTGTAAAACAAGATGAAGACGTAACCTCCCTACATGCCATTCAAGCGGGTTTACCACAGGGCAGTGTAATGGGTCCAACCCTGTATCTTCTATACACTGCAGATCTACTTTGTACAAAAGGAGTTGTCACTGGCACATTTGCCGATGATACAGCTATACTATCATCGGCAAATGTCCCAGTGACAACTGCATGACAACGCATGATTCTCCAGACGTGGCGTCTCAAAAACTGCAAAAGAGTTTAAATGCAATTTCTGGCTGGTTGAAAGATTGGCGAATTAAAGCCAATGAAACCAAGTCTGTGCAAGTCACGTTTACCAATCGTAAATTTTCATGTCCTCCGGTAACATTGAACGGAGTACAAGTTCCACAAGCTGATGAAGCTAAATACTTGGGAATGTACCTCGACAGGCGGTTAACTTGGAGAAAACATATTTTCACTAAGCGCTTAGCAATGGGACAACAATTACGCAAAATATACTGGATGATCAGAAGAGAGTCACAACTATCTCTTGAAAATAAATTGTTACTATACAAGTATATCATTAAACCAGTCTGGAGCTACGGCCTACAATTGTGGGGAACATCAGCAAATTCAAACATCGATATACTACAAAGATTCCAGTCAAAGATTTTACGCATAATAGCTGACGCACCATGGTACTTAACCAATTATAGGCTGCATAGTGACCTGAACATAAAAACTGTTAAGGAACAAATTTTGGAAAGCACTGAAGCATATAAATGTCGGATACTGCAACATCCGAACGATCTTGCGAAACACCTGATAGATGAGTCGAATCTGCCGAGGGACTAAAAAAAAAAGTACCTCAAGATCTACTAATGTAGATAGCTGCAAATAAAGCGGACGTGCCACTGGGTACGCACCATACATAGCCATCTAATAAGAGTATAGACGATACCAATTGCTAAATGTCTGTCTGACAGACCGCAAGGAAAAAAAAAAAAAAGTTCATTGTTAAGATTGTGTGTCTTTATTTTATTTCCTTTCGTAATGACTCAACTGCTATATAAGCAAAAGAAAAATAGCGAACATGATCGATATACACCCACCATCCCGTTCATTGTATAAGTCCTCTCTTAGCAAAGAATTAAAAATATATAATGTGAAACGGGGACGTATAAAATGCTAATAGGCAATAACTTACTTCGTAACTACGTAAAATTAAGATATTCATATTTGGCATATAACTACGCTATTATATTCTCTGTATAAAATTAAATTAAAATAAAGAGAATTTAAATTGTGATATAATATTTTCATATATTAATCCAAATTATTGTCAAAATTAATTTCACGATTTTTTTCTAAATAATTCCTATACCGTGGAAAAAAAACTATCAAATCTGTGGAATAAAACTAAAGAATATAACAAATCTACTTAATTAGATATATTTGTGGTAATACTAGGGACAGTAAAGCGGAAAATTAATACATTTAAATAATTAATATCACAGTAAGGCCTTAAAGTTGCGACAAATAAGGAAATGAATTTATAAATCTGAAAACAAATATGTAACATCAAGAAATAACTACTCCAATAAAACAGAGATCATCTTAAAGAAAAAAAGTAAAAATGAAACAATAATAAAGTTAGTTAGGTCGCTAATATCCACATTTTTTTTAGTTGGCCAAATTATTTAAATTAAAATCAAATTCTCCCTTCGACTTCTTTATTTCTAAAAGAAAATATGACATGTTTCGTCATTTGATTAAAGTTCTTTTTATTTTCAAACTTATCTCGAATGATTTCAAGGAAAAGTACATTTTCAATTAGTGTAAAATATATGTTTTTACATCGTTGTCACGTAATTACGTTTCACAAACGTTTCTAAATACTTAAAGACTAAATAAAACATTTTTACTAAAAGACTAAATAAACATTACTATTAAAAGACTAAATAAACATTACTAGCAAACATCTAAATACTTGTGCACGCAGGACAAACTAGTATAAGTAAATAAAAAGCCATTCGTGATTTTCGCTAATTGGAATAAATAATATAACAGAAATACCGCGTCTAACGGCCAAGCGTGATGTATCGACGCCATCTTTCAATTACACAAAAACATCCATGTCCTTTACAAGTTAAGTGCTTAAGAGAGAAATATGATGAATTAGTTTATCGACTTACGATGGAGCTTTCTCGAGCGTGCTTCATCGTTCATCTCGCCTGGGAGAGGCGGAGAGGAACAGCACCCTACTGTGCAAGCAGAATTTATTGAATATTCAAGTGCGTCATGTGTAACGTATATAGCGTGATAAAATATTTAAATACATAAGTATTTATAATTGAAAAACAAACTAATAATAAATATCTTATTATTTCTAATCAAGTTGTGCAGTTAGAAATTTTAACTAATATGGATGAACGGATTGATGTATGGATGAAGGCATGTTTTTTTTTCCGAAACCTGAAATAGTTCCTGAGGCATCCACAATTATGACATTGTATGTGTGAGTGATAAATACTCCTACATTATTATTAAACATTATACACCGACACAATATAGCTTAGTATTATACATGCTGATTTATGCCTGCATATTACCTAAAATAATGGCGGCTCTGAAAATACCATATAAATTGTAACACTATACTTATACTAAAGTATATACATATAATTTAAAGCTTTTTATGAATTCTACTGTGTCGTATATCCATCTACTTATAAAAGTATCTCCAGGTCCTGCCTTCACTTCTTATATATTAAATATACTTCCGCCTATAAGCCGTGAATTATTGTTTTTCACAATGTAGTTCCGCGTAAATGTTTCATAAATAAAAAGACCTTTTTAAACATTCGTTGTCCCAGTTTAGTTTTCAAACGAATTCTCGTGGGCGTAGTAGACGGGTGGAAACTCGTCAGACATTAGGAGCATATTATATAATTTTAGGATATTCTCGATTGTACAATAGATATTCATGTTGTCACTGGTAAATATGTATTGAACTATATAAGTTAGGACGTAAGTGAAAGCAAAAGCAAATTTAATAGATCATTTTTGATTCAAGGACACGAAAATAATAAAGTGTTCATGGTATGGTTATGTAAGGCTGTAGGACTACACAATATTTTATATTTTTAATGCGTTTGACAAAATAGACAAAAAACCATTAAATGTTGATACTTTTTTTTTTTTTTTTTTTTTTTTTTTTTTTTTTTTTTTTTTATATATCCTGCTACTTAGCGATCTGTTTGTTTCAAACAATAATCTAATGTGTTGTCAGATTTTCATCAGCTAAATTATTCTTAGCAAAGACATGCACCCAACGGTGCAATCCTCATATTTTGTCCGCGAATCTTGTCGCAAGTTCAGATACGCTATTCCTCTTAAGGCGGGAGAATCTTAGACTGCCCTCTCCTTGAAGTTCAGCAGCTAGTTCGTTCATATGTTGGTCCAGTCTGAGTTGATATTTCTTGCTGTTTATTTCAATTTCGTCCTTCACAGTTCTCAGATTTAAATCTAGGTTCACATATTTGTTGCTTATGTGGGATGGTATATTAAACATGGCTCTCATTGTTTTACTTTGGAACCTTTCAAGTATTTCGATGTTACTATGGCTGGCTGTGCCCCAGAGCTGAATGCCGTAAGTCCATATGGGCTTCAGTATCGTTTTATAGATAGCCATTTTACTGGAATCTGTCAATTGTGATTTACGGCCGATTAGCCAGTACATGCTGCGGAGTTTGCTGTCTAGTTGCTTCCTTTTAGTCCATATATGTTTACGCCAAGTGAGTCGACGGTCGAGGTGCATACCCAAGTATTTGGCGTCATCTGATTGTGGGATCGCTGTATCAAAAAGTTTTACAGGTGGGCAGGTTTTTCTTCTAAGTGTGAAAGTTACTTGGGCTGACTTATCTGTGTTGACTTTAATACGCCACTGCTGGCACCATGCTTGGATGAGAGAGATATGGGATTGGAGGCTTTCAGATGCGGAATCGGGATTATCATGTGACGAAAGAAGTGCGGTATCATCTGCGTATGTCGCTGTGGTAGTGTTGGCATAAGTAGGTAGATCTGCTGTAAATATCAAATAGAGTACTGGTCCCAGTATACTACCCTGTGGAACTCCTGACTTAATTGGGTGCATTTCTGATGTTTCGGAGTTATATTTCACTTCGTAGCATCTTTTTCCAAGATACGATTTAATCAACGGAAAAAAGGAGTGCGGTAACATTTTTTTAATTTTAAAGAGAAGCCCAGTATGCCATACCTTATCAAATGCTTGGCTAATGTCTAAGAAGACTGCGGAGCAATATTGTTTATTTTCCAATGCTCTACTTATGACATCAACCAGCCTATGCACTTGCTCGATAGTTCCGTGGCCCTCTCTAAATCCAAACTGATGTGTTGGTATTATATTTGCTAAGTGTTCCCTCATTCTGTTAAGTATTATCGTTTCCAGTAATTTTCCAATTACCGGAAGGAGACTGATAGGTCTATAAGATGACACTTCTTGAGCAGGTTTACCTGGTTTCAGTATCATTATTACCTGTGCTATTTTCCACTGGCTTGGGTAGTAGGACTGTCTTAAACATGCGTTGAAAATAGCGAGTATGAACAGTATTCCTTTTTTTGGGAGGTGTTTCAAAAGTGTCGCGTCGATAAGGTCATAGCCAGGGCATTTGCCTTCCTGGAGTTTTAGGATTTCCCGCCTCAGTTCATTTGGTGTCACATGCTTAAGTGGTAAGCACATTTGAATAGGTGTCTTTAAGTACTCCTCTATTTCATTGTCCAGATATTGATTACTGCTGGGAAACGGTTCAAAAACTTCATGTAGGTGATCAGCATATCTGTTAGCTTTTTCACTATCAGAGCGAGCCCAGGATCCCGTTTTTGTTCTTAGCGGTGTGACTTGTTGTTTGGGACGCTTTAGGTTTTTGGTAGCTTTCCATAACGAGTAGTTTGTGTCACTAGTATGTGTCAGTTTTGTGAGATATGATTGTAGATTCTCATTTGCCAATTCTTTGATTAGAGTTTTAAGATGTTGTGTGGCTTTATTTAAGGCAGTCTTGTCTCTAGGATAGTGAGTGTTTTGCCATACTCTGCGGAGTCTACGTCTTTCGTTTATACAATCCTTGATGAATTCAGGGTACACATGCTCTATAGCAGTTCCCGTTTTGTGATGGGATGTAGCCCTGTTTGCAGCGTCATGAATCAGTTTGTTTAGTCCTTCTATAGCCCGTTCTATTTGGTCAGACGTTTTCAGTGAGATCCTGAGCTGTATTTTCGTTGTGATGATATCCTGATATTTTTTCCAGTTAGTATTCTTATTGTAGATTTTAAGTGGTACTTCTGTTAGTAATATCTTACTATATACCCTTAGAACAATAGCAGAGTGGTCTGAGATAAGGTCAAAGTCAGGTTCTGTTTTAGTGTTATTTATTGCAATGTTTCTAGATATGAAAAAATCCAGCAAATCGGGTATTTTTCGTGGATCTGTCGGCCAATAGGTAGGTTCTCCAGTGGACAAGCAATCAAGATTAAGATCTTTCACAGCTTGATAGAGCGACCTTCCTCTAGTTGTTATAAGTCTAGATCCCCAGAACAGGTGTTTAGCGTTCCAGTCGCCCCCACTTATAAAGCGATGTCCGAGTATAGAGAAGAAATCTTTATATTCTTCTTTTGCCATCTGGTGTTTAGGAGGGCAATAAACTGCAGCAACGGTAATGTCCGAGCTATTGTCATACACTTTAATAAGAGAGGCTTGTATCTTGTCAGTTGAGAAAGGTTCAAGCGGGTGATGTTTTATATTTGATTTTAAGATCACTGCCGTTCCTCCATGCGCTTTTCCCGAAATGCGCTTTTCCCGATTTTAAATGTTGATACTCCTTTAATTTTAAGAGAATTAGTCCATAAAATTATTCACAGCTATAAGGACTACTAGCATAAAAAATTAAACAGGAAATTTAGTTTTAACGCAGAAATCGCGAATATCTATGAACCAAAGATGTGTGTTATTATTATTATACGTATGATTCCCTATGACACATATTTTTCACGAAAGATTCGGGGTTTTATTTGAAACTGTTTGAAGTAAAAACATGAAAGAAACTTGAAACTAGCACTTTTTCTACTGGTATTTGACAAATATTTTCCTAATCAGATTGTGAAGCATCATATCTATAATTAAAATTAACAAAAAAAACGTCATATCAACGCTGTGAGCCGTCAGCTGATCTCATTAGTAATAATTATAATTGGAAAAGCTTTTTCCGAAGTAATTTTTTTTCTGGGAGTAATCTTAATTAGGAATCCTTATAATTTTGCCATGTCTGTCTACATATCCGTCTGTATGTCGGGGCGTTTCATTCGCAGGCGGTTAGTGTTATAATTTTTTTTTCGCATTTAGGAAAAAAAAATTACTTTTATTTTAACTACCACTTTTAGAGCTCAAATGACACATCTATATAATACCAACGTTATTGAGCGGAAGTAGACATGACATCTAAACTATGTAGATAACGTCAAAAAACAAAATTAACCACTAATTACTTTTCTACTAGAAGATGGCTCTGTGCTATTTATGTAAGAACATTAAATTTAAGTATTATTAAAAAGACTACTTAAATTTCTATTTTGGAGCTGTATTATTTTGCAAAAAAATATTTGCTCAAATGAGAGTGCCACTTTAAATTGGATTTTGGATAACTTAGATAATAAATGTTTGTCCCTCATACACTGTATCCCATTGTTACTTTTCCTTTCAAGTGTAAATAAAATACGCAAAAAATATCTTCGATATTCTCGTTTTCAACTGAACCTTGTAATCGGTTTATTCTTATTCATCTAGAAACGAAATATGGTCTGAACTGTGATAACCTCGTTTTCAATATAAATAAACAGATGAACATCAAAATGAGTGCATTTTATACGTTTATATGAAAAAATAGGCTATACCGTAGTGGGAAAGTGACTACGGTTAAAGACATGTAGCTACATGTTGAGGATGAGTAACATGAAAGTATACATATTGAATTTTTTATCTAGGTATGATATAATTTTATTTACTTTGATGATTTAGCTTAATATTTTAAGTAAATCTCGATCTATAATATTTTTTAACCGCCGTCGAAGAAATAGGAGTTTTTCACTTCGACTGTATTTATTTTTTTAATATCTATATATATATATATATATATATATATATATATATATATATATATATCTACATATATACATATTTATTTTTATTCAGAAGGATATAATTTAGGGGTAGTACTATATAAATTTGTTCATTATATGAAGCCTCACACCTGAATGGAGCCTCTCAACAGATGACGGTAGATTAACCATGATAAAGATACTTGTTTCGTTAAGAACCTAAATAATAAAAACCTTTTAATTGACAGTATATATATAAAATTCATAATGGAGAAGTTTACTATGTTTTTTATAGATTGAAATAAAAATAGAAGCAAGATAAAACAAAAGCTTAAAAGAAAAATTAATATATTTCTAAAAATAGAATAAGAGTCATAGAATTTTAAACTCACGCTTTGCATAAATATTTTTGTCCCGTCTGAAGGAGTCGCATGACATCATCTCTCCGTACCGAGTGCGAACGAAGTACTAAACAGAACGACGTGCGTACTTATGGCAACTGATCAATTCATTTATTTTGTCGTTGAGTATGTACTGAACAGTTATTAATTGATTTAATTTAATTTCGATTATATGTTTTCTGTACGCCATCTGAAAAGGCATGTTTCATTTGAGAGAAAGAATCCACAATTCTTTATCGTAAAGTTTTTAATTTTTTTTTCTGTATTCTTACTTTGTGTTTCAGGCGTTTTCCAAAAACAAAAATAAAATCGACATTAAGTATATTAATGTACATAGACATATTCAAACAAATAACTAATACTGAATACCTCTTTGCATAGTTATCGGTTCTTTAAACTGACATGATTCTAAAACTTTTTCTACATGTGCATCATCTTAAGTTTTATATTTAGATGATGCTTCATGAGCTCTATAATCCGTAATTCTACCGTACCGTAGTTCGAAGCATAAAGTAGAGTCAGATTGATCTTTCGTCCCTTTCTCAATCACAACACATCGCTTTTCAATAATATTTTGCTCGCAAAATTCTATGAAATCGTTCATACTAAACTGATATTTTCTGCTCTTATATTTTTAAATTACTTAGTGGAGTGAACCTTTACTCTCTATGTTTAGATCAATAAAGTAGACCATTATTTTTGTGTTATGAGCTTTTCGAGTGTTTTATTCGTTGATGAAATTATCGAAAAAGGTTTTGATCCTATCCAAGGTTTGAATGTGAAGAACTTAAATTTTTTAAATCTTTGACTACTAAATTTAATATTTCTGTCAACTTTAGACAGAACTGGTTTCATCTAGTAACATTTTACTGAAGTACTTGCAGGTTACTCGCTTTATCATGGTAGATAATCCTTTCAAACGTTTCTTCACTTTCGTCACATACCAGTGTATATTTACTTTTTACTTTCTCTTCAGGTGTAAATCTGCATTTTACAGTGCACTTAGTGCATCCACGTTTCACATGAACATACCCAATAGCCTCTTCTTGATAGTGTACTCTGCCTATCTTGAAAACATATCGATACATTTAATATTTTTTCGACAAGCTCTTCTCATGGTTATCCACATTGACTAAATGTTTATGGAACTTTTCAAAAATATAATATTGTGCCATGAACACTGCTCCTTTTTAATTGAAATTAAATTTAAATGACGTACTAATTAATTGTAGGTATAAGGCTAGTATATTTTTGCTATTAAATAACGTGTAAGTACAGGTATTAATATGTTATATTATTTACTATTGCAATAAATATAATGTAAAGGTAGCTATTTACTTCAAAAAATATCACTCCTTTTATTTCAGCGGTTATATAAGACGAATTGGAAGAAGTAAAGTCCATAATTGTTTAGATATTAATTCTAAGCAAATTACTACTTAGTCCTTTTATAAATCTATTTTACATCGTGGTCAAAAACTACACAATACTTACATTGAAATCAAAACAAATATCTATCGCATCAGACTTCGTGTACAGCTGTGCCTTTACAAATATATATAGAATCGTGGCTCGTGATATGGCAGCCGTCAGCTATGCGAAGATGTGACATGACAGAAGACATGAAGGCGATAACTATTTCGTGCTAAAATATTTTAATTTTAATAATTTATTTTCCTGTCATTTATTAATGGATTTCAAAAATATTTATACTGACTGATGATTAGTTTTTATTTATATTTTATTTGTATGTAATTACAGATTTAATTATAAACACCATGAAACTTTATCATAATTTTCTAAGTTAATAAAAAAAACCATTTTTTAGGAAATTTGTCAGCTTGAAGCTTATTTCCAAATTACGATAAAAAATTAAAATGTTTACGCGATTTCAAACATTTTATTTTAACCAAAAAACTGCAATATAATTTATTCTTAATGTCATGAAAATAACAATTTTCGATATAAAAAACCTCAAAATATTTCCAATTCAATGTTAATAAGTATACAAAATGCAACGAAATTTCCATTAACGGTATCTAACGCGCTACCAAAATTGTATTAAACTACGCGATCACACATACATGATGTATCAGCGAACTTGAATACTCAAGCAACCACATATATATTGAATTATAAGTGCATCGTACTGTTCATTATATGCACACTTACTTGAGTGGTTACGCAGGAAAGATACATGCATGCGAACATATATTTGTTTAGTGTAAAAAACAGAAGATTAAGGAAACTTGTACAGTATTTTATCATAAAGAAAGAATTTTTTTTGTTTTCACTTAAGGATATTATTGCACAATTCTTATTTGTTTTCATAGCTTATTTATGGTTGGTAATAAAAAAGCCCATGTGAATTTTGATGATTAGAGTGATGGTTTAATGAACACTTGTTTATTAATATAAAAACCTGAAGATTACACAAAACGATTAAACGAAGATTACACCAACGGTGGAAAGGGATAATAATAAAAACATATTGTTAGTAGTAAAAATATTAAATGGATGAAAAAAAGATTAGGATATACTGCTGCAACAGTACTATGTACTATACCGTATTATGTACTATACTTGTATTATGTACTATACCGGTTTTCTACCTTATTGACATCTGTGCGATAAATGGCGGCGCGCTAAGGAAGTGTTGAGATTATTAATGTCGGTTTTTCATATAAAATTCCGGAACACCTTTTTAGAATTTCCATACAATAATAAACATTTGTTTGTAAATATTCTATATACCTTTTCCTCCTGAACGATTTAATGAGCATTCAGTTCATTACAATATTTAATGCGTGACGCGGTGCATTATTTTAGGGAATTTCATTTCCCGAGAAGCAAATACATCATAAACAGATGGGTTCGAAGTTTTTGTTCAGTTTTTGTGTAAAGAATAGTTTCACTACCAGACAGCCGGTATCGTAATCTGGGACTGCCTAGATTTTAATACGTCCCATTACTTTTCGTTATATTCCGATTAGTATTCTGCACTGACTCTTTGCGTTACATACCTGGCTGTAGAAGTTTCAAACCCGTAAAGAAATTTAAAAATGTTAACATTGTATACTTTTAAATATTTATTGTTCTCTTTAGATATTTTTAAATTCATTTTGTTATACCCAAATATGGTTAATTCGTCTTTTTCTGAGCCAATTAAAGGTTTTTCTTAATTTCTGGAAAGAGACAAGGTTTCTTCCTACTTTTATAACCTTTAGGTCTAATATTGAATAACCTTTGTCAGACATGGCATTCATGTGAATACCTGTTTCTAGATCCTTATAACCCAATCATTCAGAAAATACTTTTTGCGATTTTGAAGAGGTGGCAAAAAATATAATTACCTTTTTTACCTCGTCCATAGTTCATTTTTAATTGAATCTCTCTCTGTGAAATGTTTAGGTGTATATTGTAGACCGTAACAGAAAAATGACACTTTGCAAAATATTCCAATTTTAGAAATAAACCCCCAATTTTACTTTTTACTCTCTGTATATATCCAGTACAAATTATCTTTATATTGTAATAATAGTCGAGATATTTCTCAAATATATTGTGAATAAATCTGGTGCGTAAATTGTTCTTCACAAATCAAGACGGATTTCTATGAGTAAGTCAATGTTGTCAACATGTTGATATGCATTATATGTTGTCAACATGTTGATATGCATTATACTTATATCGTCAATATAAAGATTCATTACGAGAAAGTTAATTTCTCTGAAAAAATATTCCATATATATTAATAAAAACCAATTTGTAGGTAACAATTATATTGAATCAGATTCATATACGAGTAAGGCAATTTCCTTGAAGAAATATTTCACATATATTAATAAAAACCCATATATATGTAACAATTAAATAGAATCAGAACAATTGCCTACTGGAAAATAATATGGTTGGCGGGTTTCACGCTGCCGTTTCACTTGCGATTGTCCGCAATAACCTGGATGGCGGTTCGAGGACGAGCGCTTTCATTATCGCTTTATTACGGCTGTTGCTCATAACGCGAGGGGTTCACGAAAATTTACAGAGGCACGATACTGAACCTGTGAGGGGAAATTGCACGGCAACGAAAGCAAAATGATAAGCGCATTCTATGATACTTTTTATTTTTCCGAAACTGTTGAGTTGGCATCTGATTCCAATTTTAATCTTATTAACATATTACACCCTTAAATAATATCTGATATAATATTTATTCTTCTTTTAGTTCAGTCTAGTCTAACTGTTAGAAAATATTAAGGGAGTTATTTACTTTGAGTATGTATAACAAGGCTACAAGAATTTTAATGGGACTAAAAGCTGTAGAAATAAGTACGGTTTACGGCAGGCAGTTTCTTCAGCAAATCATTAGCTAAATGTATTAGTAACAAAACTTGAGTGAATCGACAGTGAACTCATATTTGTTTTTCATTGCGTCCTCTCCTTTACGAATTAAATGAGATCTCGCCTTCAGTCACATTAAAGCAGTATTCATTACCATTGATGAATATTTTGTGAAAGCGTTAGAATTGGAAAAATTTCTTTAAAATGTTATACATAATAGAAGTAAAACGTGGAAAACACTGTGACATAACGTGGATATATATATATATATATATATATATATACATATATATAATTTAGTAGCAATTAATCATTTAATTTAATTATATTATTAGCAATTTGTGTTTTTTATAATTTATTGAACCGCAATAACGATACAATTTTGTGGGAAGCGCAGATGGTTTTGTGTGGTTCTCAATAAATCTAGGGCGGTAACGATCTGTGGTGATGGTGAAATATTATTGCTGATCGCACCATTAGTCGCAGCCGGTGCCGGTAGATTGCAACCGTTGCCCCTGCACGTTATTTTTGTTTAAAAATACGACGTATTTATTTGCTATCAACGGCTTGCTAGGTCCCAGTTTACTTTGATTTATGGAATTAATTAGTGAAACAGAAGTTAGAATTAGAACATTAATAAAAAACCTGCCTATTAATTAAAAACGAATAAATGTTTTATGGTAGGGTTGTCAGCGTATAGCAATATAAAAATTTAATTAAGAAAAATTAAAATTTTTCTTGTACAATGAAATGAAACAAGCTTTTTTTACAAGTTCTGTTTATATTGTCGATGTCATGAAAAAAATAAGTGACAACATAAATTAGATAATACATAGAAATATGGAAATAAAGACGTTTATAGAAACTCGAGAAATAATAACGAATAAAAACTAATCAGACCGCAATGTGAAAACTATTTCGTGCTATTGGTCACAGAAGGAGAGAACTTTTTGAAAAATCTTGTGTTGAGTGAAGAAACTCAGCTGAATTTAGATAGTTATTCAAATAAATGAAATTGCAGGAACTGAGCAACTGAAAATGCATGCGTTCCTTTTGGAAGGAGCAACCATCGCATCCCTTCAAATGTACGATTTGGTGTAGTATTATGTCTGATAGTTTTATGTCCATATTTTTTTTTTAAGCGAAGGCGTTGTCTCAGATACTATCATTGGAATTTAATAGACAAACATGATTTAATTTTTTACGTACAGCAATAGAAAATAATCCAAACATATGGTGAACCCGGGGTCTTTACAGACCCCGGGTTTTTCATGTGTTATCTAAAATTCTATGTATGTGAAGAAACGTCGAACAATTTTTCAATTTAAAGAAGGATATTCATACAGAATAAGATGCTTGCAAAGAGTTGCGTAATTGAAAATGCTTTAGAAAATGGATTTCACTGTCAGAATAAAAATTATTTGTGGATATTTATGGGAAGAAATTTATGAGAATATCTTTCATGCATAGTTTTCTATGAGGTTTAGTGTATCTTTTAGTCTTATTTGGATTTCTCGATCTCCATACTTCAAAATAAAATTGTCTATTTTCTGTTAGGTCAAAATTATAATTTCGTGAAGACCTAAAGAAATTATCTGTATGTGAACTAAGAAATTATTCGTTTATCATTCAAATTCTAAGTTTATGTAAAGAAATATAAACAAAATATTCTTTGAATTTTCCTTAAGAAAATTCTCTACTCGTAAAAATGCTTAATGAACACTCCAATTTTTTAAAGCAAAAAAGGAATAGAAAAGTCAGTAGGGGTAGGATATTGAATTCGGAATATCTGAAGCAGACATTTGAAATTCAAAATAATTTATTTTCCTGCGCATTGACAACCTTTATTAAGAAATAAGATCGTAATGTTAATAGAAAGAAATAAGATCGTAATATCATTTTTTCAGTTCGGGTAGCACACGCAATAAAATGATTCAGACATTATTTTATCCCGACTAATTTTCAATTTTAATCCAAATGATTAATTTATCTTTCTCAATGGGCCATCTAATTTTCTTACGTGTAACGTCACGAAATAAAACTATTTATTTACTGCAAATTTCTATTGATCTACATCGGTATGCCACATTGTTTCAAATAAACCTGTTGTGTAAAGCATGTATTTAGAGAATTCATTACGCATTTGGGATACATGTGCGTATGGTTTCTATCAACCTGGCGTAAGAGCATCCTCTCCTGATCGTTAAACTTTCCACAAGTTTTAAATAAGTGCGAAATTAATTCGCTTGGAAAACTATGATTTCTTTAGTGGGTTTTCAAATAAATATTATGAGTTTGGTTGTCTACAACATGGAATAATGTAAAACAGCCTAACTTTATTTATCGCATATTTTTGATAATTTTTGAAAACTACATAATTTCCGTCAACAATTTTAATTTTTCCTTTTTCGGTAAATATTCTAAACGCAAGTTTAATTCTTTTGCATTTTTATATTTCACAAAATACCTTAACCATGATAGTGCAAAAAGTTTTTTTCTACTGTATTATTTCATTTTTGAAATACCAAATTTTTTGAATCCCATATAAACTAGCTTAAGAATTTATTCAAAAAATTAAAATATTGTCCTACATTTATATCGACGATGCTGGGTTAATCTATTTACAAACATTAGTACTCGGATATTAAGTTATGTATCTTTTACGGGCGCATATGTATCATCAATATAACAAAACTACAACTCAAGTTAGAATTATCACTATAGCTTTTTGGTAAACTTTAGGTAAATTTTTATTTTGGACTATTTTTTAAAATTTGGCAAAAAATAGTTTTGGAATTTTTTCATATAAAACGATTTAAGAAATTAAAAAAATTAGAAAAAATTAGAACTTTGTTCACTCATTCGAAAATTTTGAGACGTGTATATTTTTATGGACATTTTTAACAATACTCTAGAATTATTAATAAATTATCGGACAATTACTTTTTGAATTTTCTGTTATGTGTCGTTTTTTTTATTAAATTTGATTTAAAAACTGGCATGCGACAATAAAAATTTAAAAATCTTAAAAAGTAATTTGTTTCTTCTTTCTAAAATAACTACATTAATTTGTTTGGCTTCAAATATTGAGATATATGTGGTTTTATACGCTTTATTTACCAAATTTTAAGTTTCTGGGAAAAACGAAGAACGGAAAAACGTAACGGAAAACGGATACCTGATAATATCAAAGAGGTTTCGTTTTCTTTAATATGGACAGTCCATCCCATATTGTTTAAATTAACTTGCATTAAGTCATTTTTGATCTTAGAAACTAATAACTTTTAAAAAGTATTACAAAACCCAGTACTGATTTAAATTCCATCGCATATAATAAGTTTTCTGGAAAAAAAACTGCAACTGACCACATATTCCCCATAGATTCCCAAGCCAGTTTCTTTTAGAATATAAACTTTCCTCGGTAGCTGAAATTATAGTGGAAAAAATAGAATCTCATTGCATGTTATGTGTCAAGAGTTCTTAATTTACATATATTTTAAATAATATCCTTAATGTAAATTAATCATAAATAATGTTCTCCTAAATAAGATGAGATAAAAAAGATATTACAGCATAAAAATATCTAAACCCTCAGAGATACAAAGTGGATTAAATTGAAACTATGTCGCTTACCAAAGAAGCGATTTTCTATAAATTGAGAGTAATTGTTGAAATTTCTACAAAATAAGGGGAAAAGGTAAAAAGATTTAAATTATGATAAATTGTTGGGCTTCCGTACCTCTAAAGGAAAAAAAAGAAACCTTATAGAATCATTTCATTTTCCTTCAGTAGGTCTGTTAAGGCCCTTTCCCTCAGGTACGCGTGGAGGTATCAAGTAGAAATTAATATGAAATACTTAGGTATACATTTCCTTCGATTGTAAAAAAATCAAGCTTCCTAGTCGACGCAATCCAGAATTTGCCATATATGCCGCATATTTTGACATTCGCAAATAAATCAAAATCTATGGGGTATTTCCCGTTGACCTAGAGTTATGAAATATGTCAAGAAGTAAGGTTTCATAGAACACGTAAAGAAAAAAATCCGAAAATTGTTAATATTTATTTATATAAAATAAAAAAAAATTTTTTAGACATGTCCCTTTGAAAAATATAGTAAGCAATATATTTTTATTTTAAAAATTTTAATTCTGTAAATGTGTGTCCGATTAAATATTAATAAATGCCTAAATTTATACGGAACTCTCGTAGCACTAATTCCAGTCGTACTTGTAAGATTTGTTTCTTTATAATTAATGTGATAGCGGTATTATCTCAATAATACTTTTAATTTTCAATCTTCACAATTGAAGCCATTGCTGTATAAGCTCAAAGATATTTTAATTATCAACATAATGGTACCGCTAAATATTTATTAATCAATTTATTGAAATTTCTATAAAAAACTAATACAGAAATTAATTATAAGATAGAAATTTAGACGAGGAAAATCCAGTATCTGAATTATATTCGAGTTTTATCTTTAAAAATGTGAACATTGCGGTACACGCTAATTAATAATTTTAATTCTGGACCTATTCTATTTGTTTTACTGTCAAATATTTATTTATACAGAAAATTTACACAGTTGTGATGGTATATCAGGCCATCGTACGCCGTAAGCCAATGATCAATCCAATACACCACAGTGACTATGTGATTATTTGGTTGATTAAATTAATTTAGTCAATTTACAAAATTGATGGGTGACAAATAATAAGTTCCTTATATAATCAACGTTTAAAATAATGACATTATTCTTGCAGTGACGGATGTAACTTGGAAATTTTGTTTTTCTACGCTTTGTATTAAAATTACTTTATAATTGTACTGTTTATAATTGTACACTTTATGTTAATGGGAGATTATTACCAAGCAAATATTTTATATATTTTTTAATTTTTAGGAAGACCTTACAATGAGGTTATTAAATAATTATCGACAGAAAAGTTTTTTGCTAATAAGTAAAGAAAACATTCTTGTGCGGCGTTGGTTTGTGAAATCAGAAAGTAAACAATATTAATCAAAAAAATTTTCAATATACCTTGCATTTAGCAATAACACTTCAGTGTACTATACTTCAGTATAGTATGTACTATACTTCTAAATAGTATGTACTATACTTCAGTATAGTACTTTGTAGAAATTTCAACAATTACTCTCAATTTATAGAAAATCGCTTCTTTGGTAAGCGACATAGTTTCAATTTAATCCACTTTGTATCTCTGAGGGTTTAGATATTTTTATGCTGTAATATCTTTTTTATCTCATCTTATTTAGGAGAAAATTATTTATGATTAATTTACATTAAGGATATTATTTAAAATATATGTAAATTAAGAACTCTTGGCAAATAACATGCAATGAGATTCTATTTTTTCCACTATAATTTCAGCTACCGAGGAAAGTTTATATTCTAAAAGAAACTGGCTTAGGAATCTATGGGGAATATGTGGTCAGTTGCAGTTTTTTTCCAGAAAACTTATTATATGCGATGGAATTTAAATCAGTACTGGGTTTTGTAATACTTTTTAAAAGTTATTAGTTTCTAAGATCAAAAATGACTTTATTGCAAGTTAATTTAAACAATATGGGATGGACTGTCCATATTAAAGAAAACGAAACCTCTTTGATATTATCAGGTATCCGTACGTTTATCCGTTCGTCGTTTTTCCCAGAAACTTAAAATTTGGTAAATAAAGCATATAAAACCACATATATCTCAATATTTGAAGCCAAACAAATTAATGTGGGTATTTTAGAAAGAAGAAACAAATTACTTTTTAAGATTTTTAAATTTTTATTGTCGCATGCCAGTTTTTAAATCAAATTTAATAAAAAAAACGACACATAACAGAAAATTCAAAAAGTAATTGTCCGATAATTTATTAATAATTCTAGAGTATTGTTAAAAATGTCCATAAAAATATACACGTCTCAAAATTTTCGAATGGGTGAACAAAGTTCTAATTTTTTCTAATTTTTTTAATTTCTTAAATCGTGTTATATGAAAAAATTCCAAAACTATTTTTTGCCAAATTTTAAAAAATAGTCCAAAATAAAAATTTACCTAAAGTTTACCAAAAAGCTATAGTGATAATTCTAACTTGAGTTGTAGTTTTGTTATATTGATGATACATATGCGCCCGTAAAAGATACATAACTTAATATCCGAGTACTAATGTTTGTAAATAGATTAACCCAGCATCGTCGATATAAATGTAGGATAATATTTTAATTTTTTGAATAAATTCTTAAGCTAGTTTATATGGGATTCAAAAAATTTGGTATTTCAAAAATGAAATAATACAGTAGAAAAGAAACTTTTTGCACTATCATGGTTAAGGTATTTTCTGAAATATAAAAATGCAAAAGAATTAAACTTGCGTTTAGAATATTTACCGAAAAAGGAAAAATTAAAATTGTTGACGGAAATTATGTAGTTTTCAAAGATTATCAAAAATATGCGATAAATAAAGTTAGGCTGTTTTACATTATTCCATGTTGTAGACAACCAAACTCATAATATTTATTTGAAAACCCACTAAAGAAATCATAGTTTTCCAAGCGAATTAATTTCGCACTTATTTAAAACTTTTGGAAAGTTTAACGATCAGGAGAGGACACGTAAGAAAATTAGATGGCCCATTGAGAAAGATAAATTAATCATTTGGATTAAAATTGAAAATTAGTCGGGATAAAATAATGTCTGAATCATTTTATTGCGTGTGCTACCCGAACTGAAAAAATGATATTACGGAAAATTTAATTAACATTACGATCTTATTTCTTAATAAAGGTTGTCAATGCGCAGGAAAATAAATTATTTTGAATTTCAAATGTCTGCTTCAGATATTCCGAATTCAATATCCTACCCCTACTGACTTTTCTATTCCTTTTTTGCTTTAAAAAATTGGAGTGTTCATTAAGCATTTTTACGAGTAGAGAATTTTCTTAAGGAAAATTCAAAGAATATTTTGTTTATATTTCTTTACATAAACTTAGAATTTGAATGATAAACGAATAATTTCTTAGTTCACATACAGATAATTTCTTTAGGTCTTCATGAAATTATAATTTTGACCTAACAGAAAATAGACAATTTTATTTTGAAGTATGGAGATCGAGAAATCCAAATAAGACTAAAAGATACAAAATTAAAATTACCTTTGTAAATATATTGTTTATCTTTCGGTTTTGTATAATAAACTAAACCTCATAGAAAACTATGCATGAAAGATATTCTCATAAATTTCTTCCCATAAATATCCACAAATAATTTTTATTGTGACAGTGAAATCCATTTTCTAAAGCAGTTTCAATTACGCAACTCTTTGCAAGCATCTTATTCTGTATGAATATCCTTCTTTAAATTGAAAAATTGTTCGACGTTTCTTCACATACATAGAATTTTAGATAACACATGAAAAACCCGGGGTCTGTAAAGACCCCGGGTTCACCATATGTTTGGATTATTTTCTATTGCTGTACGTAAAAAATTAAATCATGTTTGTCTATTAAATTCCAATGATAGTTTCTGAGACAACGCCTTCGCTTAAAAAAAAAATATGGACATAAAACTATCAGACATAATACTGCACCAAATCGTACATTTGAAGGGATGCGATGGTTGCTCCCTCCAAAAGGAACGCATGCATTTTCAGTTGCTCAGTTCCTGCAATTTCATTTATTTGAATAACTATCTAAATTCAGCTGAGTTTCTTCACTCAACACAAGATTTTTCAAAAAGTTCTCGCCTTCTGTGACCAATAGCACAAAATAGTTTTCACATTGCGGTCTGATTAGTTTTTATTCGTTATTATTTCTCGAGTTTCTATAAACGTCTTTATTTCCATATTTCTATGTATTATCTAATTTATGTTGTCACTTATTTTTTTCATGACATCGACAATATAAACAGAACTTGTAAAAAAAGCTGTTTAAAGCGTATTTAGGAAAATTCAATTACCTTAAAAGTTTGTTTCATTTCATTGTACAAGAAAAATTTTAATTTTTCTTAATTAAATTTTTATATTGCTATACGCTGACAACCCTACCATAAAACATTTATTCGTTTTTAATTAATAGGCAGGTTTTTTATTAATGTTCTAATTCTAACTTCTGTTCCACTAATTAATTCCATAAATCAAAGTAAACTGGGACCTAGCAAGCCGTTGATAGCAAATAAATACGTCGTATTTTTAAACAAAAATAACGTGCAGGGGCAACGGTTGCAATCTACCGGCACCGGCTGCGACTAATGGTGCGATCAGCAATAATATTTCACCATCACCACAGATCGTTACCGCCCTAGATTTATTGAGAACCACACAAAACCATCTGCGCTTCCCACAAAATTGTATCGTTATTGCGGTTCAATAAATTATAAAAAACACAAAGTGCTAATAATATAATTAAATTAAATGATTAATTGCTACTAAATTATATATATGTATATATATATATATATATATATATATATATATATATATATATCCACGTTATGTCACAGTGTTTTCCACGTTTTACTTCTATTATGTATAACATTTTAAAGAAATTTTTCCAATTCTAACGCTTTCACAAAATATTCATCAATGGTAATGAATACTGCTTTAATGTGACTGAAGGCGATCTCATTTAATTCGTAAAGGAGAGGACGCAATGAAAAACAAATATGAGTTCACTATCGATTCACTCAAGTTTTGTTACTAATACATTTAGCTAATGATTTGCTGAAGAAACTGCCTGCCGTAAACCGTACTTATTTCTACAGCTTTTAGTCCCATTAAAATTCTTGTAGCCTTGTTATACATACTCAAAGTAAATAACTCCCTTAATATTTTCTAACAGTTAGACTAGACTGAACTAAAAGAAGAATAAATATTATATCAGATATTATTTAAGGGTGTAATATGTTAATAAGATTAAAATTGGAATCAGATGCCAACTCAACAGTTTCGGAAAAATAAAAAGTATCATAGAATGCGCTTATCATTTTGCTTTCGTTGCCGTGCAATTTCCCCTCACAGGTTCAGTATCGTGCCTCTGTAAATTTTCGTGAACCCCTCGCGTTATGAGCAACAGCCGTAATAAAGCGATAATGAAAGCGCTCGTCCTCGAACCGCCATCCAGGTTATTGCGGACAATCGCAAGTGAAGCGGCAGCGTGAAACCCGCCAACCATATTATTTTCCAGTAGGCAATTGTTCTGATTCGATTTAATTGTTACATATATATGGGTTTTTATTAATATATGTGAAATATTTCTTCAAGGAAATTGCCTTACTCGTATATTCAAAACATTCTTGAAAATATTCTTGTGCGGCGTTGGTTTGTGAAATCAGAAAGTAAACAATATTAATAAAAAAATCTTCAATATACCTTGTATTTAACACTTACACTTCAGTGTACTATACTGAAGTATAGTACACTGAAGTGTAAGTGCTAAATGTAAGGTATATTGAAGATTTTTTGATTAATGTGTGTGTGTGTGTGTAAAATATGGATGGTCAAAAACGGTAGACTACTTTAGGTAATATACAATTTTTTTTTACATCTACAAATTTAATAACTTCTTATCGTGAAACTGAAATTAAACTTAATGTATTATTTTTATTATAAAATCAATTTCGTTTAATTTCATAATATTTTTCGATTTAACATTAAATTTTTCCACAATAAAAAATGAAACTAGTATTAATAGCGTGATTATTACCATCTAAATGGTCAATATTTCATATTTTTAGGCGGTTTTAAGACAATACTTTAAAAATATTTTTAATGAATCACCATTTAATAATATCTTTATGAAGAAAAATTGTATTCCATATAAAAGTAGTGATGCACAGAAAACAAAAGATTACGTTTTTTATGCTTTCTGAATTTCATTTAAATTACTTGAAAAATATGAAACAAAAATATATTTCTCATTAAGGACGTAATTACAAAATTCCGCCGCTTCTTGCTGTGCAACACATTTATAGCCTGTACACGTTACCTTGATGGCTTACATTACAGATAAAACGAAAATATGCGTTTGATATTTGTTTGGTAGCCAGTTTTATTTATTTTGTCTTATTAAAACTATGTCGCTACAACAGTAAGAAATATTAGTATTATTCCAGTATTAATTCAGTTTTCAACCCTGGAACAAGCTAGCTAATCAGAATGGCTGTGTACAATTTATCTTCTACGTGCGGTGGTATCAAGACAGCAGCAGATATTAATTGACGACGTTGATCGTCATCAACCACCAACAATATAAAAGATCTTTCATCATAGGATAATTGTAGAGGAAATATTTTTAGACTCATTTAAATCTTTTATACCATGAACCTTTAGGAAATCATAAATTATTGAAATCTCTCTTTTCCTGAACTCCGTAAAAACATCTCAATCAAATGCGAGTAAAACGCAAAACAGAAAAATATTACATGAGTGCATGAATAGAAATATAAGATTACTCATTTTTAATAATTATGAAAGTTACTACGTTTCTTGGTGAAAAAATTATGTTCTAGGTTATGCTATTTATCAATACCAAATCTCCCAGTAACTCTTTTTTTCTGTTTTCTATACCTATATAAAAAACTGTTAAACATGAGTAGAACTCGCACTATGAGGAATTGGTATGCTTTCATGCAGTTTTGACTATTTAAGGATACATAGTATTTCTGTTAAACTATTTGCAAATATTATATTTTTATAACGTGAATGTAGTCAGTATATTCAGAAATAAGGGAGAATGCTAAATTTTAGCATATTATTAGAATAAGTTCTTAAATATAAAATTAAAAATTGTAAAAAAAATGTTGGGTATGCCTCATAATCACATGACCCATATGATGCACAAATTTAAAAAAAAATTAAGGTCTTTATTTACCCCGTCTACAATTCTTCTGTGAATATAATAAAAAGTTAGTTAATGCGAATATATGGGTTAATAAGGTGTTTTACTATGCCAACTTCAAGCTTGTACCTCGCATAGTTTATAAGGAAATAGGCTGGGAGTATAGAAAAATGTAAGTGTCCTACAAGCATTTTGCGGGCTTCTAAAAACTCCTGTTTTTCATAATTTTAGTTCAGTACTCTCGGAATTAGGTTATGAAAAACATATTTTTCCGACACTTGTAACTGGTTCTTTAAAACGACACTCCACACTATCTATGCAGTTTTAAAAAAAATCGAAGACCTTAATTTGCCCCAAGAAAACCTAATTAGACAGGATATTTGAAATAAACAGGAAGAATTAGTTTTAATTCGTCTGAAATAATTAAAAACATCTATGTGTTCATATGTATATATATATATATATATATATATATATATATATATTAATATAAATTTTTAAAATATTATATTATTATTATTTTATTCATGGAAACCGCGACACGATCTAATTAAGCCGCATCTCAGTGCAAAATGACAAGCCAGTGTTAAAAGTGAATTGGAAATTGGACCCAAATTTTTGTTGAGTGACATTTTTATTTTTCTTCTTTGCCATTGCGTTAATCAAAGTTGTTTTCTTTTTTATTAAATTAAAGAAGAAGACATGAACATTTTACTACTTACGCCGCATTTGAAATTGAAAATAATTGCTTGGAATTAATCCTCTAATCTTGTCTTTCCTTAGCAATTTTAGTGAGGAATGAGTTGCAAAAAAAATATTTTCATGAAGTAAATATATGAAACCAATAGAAAGTAATCTGCTTGAATTAATCATACCACAAATTTCCAGAGTTTATAGTAAACTTGGCAAAAATAGAGGTTTCGTCAAAAATGTAATAAACCGTTAAGGTGAACTGGGTCATTTAGTAAATCGTGGAGAATAGCCAATCTCTCTACACCCATCCGAACGGTCATAATATCCTTAGAAATCGAACGGAAATAATTTAATTGTTGACGACATTAAAATTTTTTATTTTAATGTTTTATTTATTATCCAAAAGTTAAGCAGCACAAAAATAATTATTTAGATTACGCGGGTAGCTCTGAAAGTTTTCAGAATTTACCCGTTGTAATAATGGTAATATTTAAAATTATCAAATAATGGATATTTCGTAAATTTTACTAATATATTTTGAAAACCTAACTTTATGATTATTCATTGAGGTTTGTTCGAATTGTTTGATTTGTTTTTATAAATTGTAGGCAATATGAAAATTATATGTATCATGTCCAGATGAACGTATGAGAAGAAAATTTTTGATCAATGATTATGACTTTCATTGGTGTCTCAATCAACAATAAAGATACGACTGAATTCGACAACATTTTATGACGGTTTAACGAGTTAAAGCGTGATCGTACTAATAGCCTTGATGATCTGCGTGTGAAACATCAGTCAACAGCGATAACTGAAAATAATATTAATACTCTTTGGCTCATAACAAAGAATAACAAGAGAGTAACCAATCAGCAAATTTAGACAACTTTAGACATTTCTATTTCAAGTTTAAAAGATTAACTGTCCTCGCAGTTCTGTTTCCGGACGTCGAAGTAGCGGTGACTGCATTGAAATTGATTCTGTCTTTTTTTTCAAAAACTTTCAATGTTACTGCTCGTATAAATCACGTATCGATTCAAAATCAAACAGAGAGGTAGACAAGTAGTGTAGTGTAGACAAGTAGAGAGGTAGACAATAGAGTAACTGTAAATATTTTAAAAAATGTAATTATGGTGTCAACAAAACTGTAGAATTCGAAATTTCTAATGCAAATAAATACTAAAAACAACATAGCCAGGTGGAAAATTGGCAAAAAGATGAAGGGTGACGCTGCAATAGGTTTTTCACTTGATTTTTACATTTCAACCACCTGTCGTGAATAAATTTTTTTCTTTCATTATCGTTCTATTGCAGCGGCCGCTAAACTGCGCGCTCCCTGCGAATTCATTAAAGGCAGTTAGGAATTACCCAGCGACAACCGCAACATAAATAAACTTTGAAGCTTTCTTTTAATGTGTTAGTTTAATGGACTTCGAAAGTCATTTCAATAATTGATATATGAATCGAGAAATTGCGATATCATTTTACAATTTCTTAAAATTATTAAAGAATTGCTTGGTATATCAAAAATACTTGAAAACTTATTTTTTATGCCATTATCGCTGTCAATATTATTTACTCGCAAAGTTGTTATGTACTAAATGTTAAATAACGTTGTGAACTTTCTTTTTTATTT
This sequence comes from Druceiella hillmani, assembly GCA_039881145.1. Classification (NCBI taxonomy): domain Eukaryota; kingdom Metazoa; phylum Arthropoda; class Insecta; order Lepidoptera; family Hepialidae; genus Druceiella; species Druceiella hillmani. Next base: position 38,582,340 of record JAYKKI010000012.1, on the reverse strand, counting down.
TATACACGCTTGCCTATAAAATAAAAAAGGAACATATGTATTATTACCAGGTACGAAATATATATTAAAAACAAATTTTTTTGGCTAGCAAGAAATTAAATTTTCAGTATTACATACACAAAAAATTCATATCAATGCTTCCCACAATTGGCGCAGTGGTAAATCTTTGGAAGGTGTATTTACATTAGTAGCAATTATGTAAATTATTGGCAAATCCTCGTCGGTAATGGCTGTACTGGTCCTAGACTGGGTGCGTTCCTTGCATTTATTGTTATTATGTTTAGTTTTAATTTTGCATTAGGTTAATTTAATCTTAGGAAAGACCATAGTTGTGTTCTAACGGCGCATATCCTATTTGCAGTGAAAATGTGTAAGTTTATTTAAAAAGTAGTGATAAATTGACTCTGCTAAGACTATACCAACTACTAACTAAACTACTAACTAACTATAAGTACTAACTAAATTCAATAAAAGATATTTAAAAAAAAATTAAAATATCAAAGTTTGATATAATTTTTTGGAAATAATAAAATTTGTACAATTTGTATAATCACACCGAAGTTCATTTTAATAATTATATTTGCCTGTTTATAAGTGAATTTAATTATAAACAGGAAAATATAATTACTAAAATGAATTTACTTATAAACAGGCAAATATAATTATTAAAATGTATCATAAGTGAAGTTTTATGTTAAGCTGAATTTTATAGAAAATGCCGCTCAACTTGGTCAACGTATTCAAATCCAATGCTATCTAAAAGTTTTTTGAAAGCTGGTTCATTTCGATTGTATGGTTTGCATTAAATAATGGAATATCTTGTAAAATGAGACTGTTATTGTTTTTTATTATCATATCTTCAGAGTTACCTTAATTTTCACCAAGTAAATACATATACATATATGAGAATTGCCATAAAAACATATTTAAACTGAAATAAAAACTACATTGCTTAATCTTACTTCTTTCAACCAAAAGTGTATTTGTCAGGTTAACATATTAAAACGACAACATATGCTGTATATTTCCTAATAATAAAATAAAATGATGGATTTCATTGCTATAAAGAGAAAGACGTACAAGAAAACAAGACGGGCTGAATTTTTGTAAAAATACAGCTTTAACAGAAAGACATTTTTTATATAAATATTTATACACTAAATACAAAAAAGTAAGTCAGAGTAAATAACATAAATGTTCTTTTAGTATTAAAAATATATTTGCGATAATTCTGTGAAGCTGTTTAACAACTGTTTAATATTTATAAAAAATAATTGAGATCACTTATCATTTTACCTGTATCTGCACATATAGTAAGTGTGTAGAAATGTCGTAAGTGTATATTGAGGATATTTGCAAAAAAGAATTACGGTTTTATAATAAAAGTAACAGAATTCAAGAATCAAATTTTAGGAATTTTTGTCTGTTTGAACATGCATCACATAAAAACTACTACCTCAATTAAGGTGGAGTCTTCAAAGAATATAAGGATTGACTTAACGTAATATTTAGAATTTATTTTTTCGGAATTGGTACACTTAATCAGAAGAATAATTCAAAATTTATTGCCATCGAATTAATATTAAAACAAGGACATGCCTAGCTACTCGACGCGTAGTTATTAGATAAGATTATAATGTGTCTATTTACATAAATATGCCATCTATTAGGTGTAATTCAATTTCTACCTGTAATTTAATTCGCACAATAAAATTTTTTATATGTTAACACAGTCAATGAGACTTCAGAACACATAATATTTTAATTACAGGAATTTCTGCAAGCGGAGATTAATTATTGCGCAATACAGTTTAGGAGCTAAACAGTTTAAGGGCAAAACTTGACTGCAAACATCAAATACGCACATGTCGCGTTAAATAAGGGTCTAGCATAAAACCAAATATGGGACACATCAAACAATGAAGAGTCATGGATATAGGTGAAGAATAAAAAAAATTATTTTATAAATGTAAGTATATTTGTTGTAGTCTTCATTTTTGTTACTCGTTGATTTAACCCTGGAGTGGATACGTGTGGATTACACACTTAATCCACACGTATTAAATCGAAAATTTGTCAAAAACCGCCAAAGTAAATTAGGGGCGCTTCTAGGTATTTTAAGTTGAATAATTGATGAATGCGTTCAGTGCAGCGCGAGCGTCGTTCGCGTATGGTTGTGTTGCAGGAAGTCCGTAAAATTCGTGGATTACACCTGTATGCCACGCGACCAATTACATAATATTTTAAACATATTATTTTTTTTTGTTTTCTTTTATGGTTGATTCTACGTTATAAATATGGTAGTTTTACTATTGCTGTGTATTAAAATACTAAGACACTTAAAATTAATATATATTTTTGGAATAACCATGGATGCTCGGCATCAAGCTCAGATTGAGGCGTTATTAGCAAAGATATATATTGGAATCTTTGCTAATATCCCACCTGAAGATGTTGTAATACGACGAAACCTAGATTGTGGTAAAGAAATTAAAGAAAGTAGAAATAATACTACATCACGTAATTTCATTTAATTGTGAATAATGAATTTCTACAAAATTAACGCCAAATATATTCAATATTTCATATTTAAAATATCACTTCCATAGATTACGTTCAGTTAAATTGTCAAATCAATTAAAAACGTTAGTTTCACTATTTGAAATAGTGTTATGTCACTGCCTTTGTTCATATACTTAGAGACATGTTTAATGGATTTCACTGAATTGCAGTATTATACGTTTATGCGCGCTTGGAAAATTTTGGAAAGTAGTGGGTTATACGGTACCCATTGATTACCTATTTCCAGTTCGTTTCTGCCTCGTATTTGCATCATTGTAAAGCCACCTTTTTTGGATGATCATTTACTATATTTGAAATAACAATCATCTTCGATTCGTGTGTCATTCAGGTATGGTTTTGGGTATTTTTTGGATATTTCCCATCACTCATACATGACGAATTGGGGTTTAGTGAATCGCATCGTCCATGAATCTTGTTTTTCACAACTATGTCGTACAGCTCCGGATCCTCTTTTAATTGGGAAATGTAGCTTTGATGATTTTGTAGATATCCGTGGGATGAACTCTGACGTGTAGCCTATGAGATTGTGTGAATGGGGTAGTCCTGGTTTTTACCATTGTGTACATCCAGCATCTAACGATTCCAAAGATGTGATATTTTATGACGACTACAATAAATTTCATTTCTTTTGTTCAAAAAACTCGGGCTAATATGTCGTGTTGATCCATAGAGGCTTGTCCGTTTCTTAGTTGTTCTTTTTGATTTGTGGTCACGATGAGTTACATGTAAATGTTATGAAGAGGTCAGGTCATCCATATTTTCTTACGTATGTCATGGCATCTTGAGTGTAATCGGGCATGTGTCTTGGACTTCCTATGTAAGATGAGGATAAGATTATCATTGTTCCAATGTTGTCAATGTTTTCGTCTTTTATGATCGCGTCTCGAAGGTTTACGTATTCTTCCTTGCGTAGTTTCTTCTGAATCAATCTTATGTAAAGCATCCATTCCGCTTCTATTTTTGCATATATATCTACCAAATATTGTTGGAATAAACAGTGAGTGTTGAATGTCTCTGATCATTAAGAGGTAAGCATAGAAGTTCTTTAAAGCGGCTTTTTTGTTTGTTTCTTTCGTTCAGAAATATTAATGGATATTGGAGGATTTCATATAAACGCTGTATTCTTGCAATACTTTGTAGACCTTCTCTACTACGTCGTAGAATTATATCACGGCTTGTGTTTTCTTCGCCCACAATTACTACGGCGAATTTGTCTCTCTGAGGTGCATTAAATCGACGATTGCGTTCTTCGGATGGTTTCTTGTAGGTTCGAATTATAACTTAATAATCTTCAAAAATCATTCGATCTAGTACTATTTAGAATATGTAAATAAATTGATTGTAAGATCTTTTAAGGATTATTTCTCGTCTCTATGCTTAGTGCATGTTTGAGCATCATTTATCAATATTTATTTCTTCATTTCCGATGAAATGTACTTGCAGAAATTGGTAGTCTTCCTTGAATAGTGATAGTAATGGTCCCATTTTGTGACAGATTTATCCTTAGATGGGAAAAACATAATCTATTTCATCTCTGTTAGTGTTGTCCAAGGTGACACCGAAGGAAGTCGTTTGAAAGGAGGCTTTTTACGCTTTTATGTTTTGAAGAAAGCGTTTTGATTCTGGACCAGATCTTTCGGTCATGTAATGTAGAAATTCTTACGGAGGTGCTTCCATTGGTTGTAATCGAATTTCCATTCATGCCAAAGATTTCTGGTGTTTCTCTACTTAATTTTTTGGCATTACAAAATTGGCAGGTGTTATCCATTTTTTCTATTACGATATGCTTGTGTTTGTTACATTATTTCGTTGGGTCGTAGTGGAATGCTTCATTTGTTAGGTTGTACTGTTTACTTGTCCTTATCCGCGCTTCTTGTAGAGTTATATTTTCATGGGTGGCTTGCGTTCCCAGTCTTTTATTATAAGATTGTGTCCCAATTCTTGATAATTAAATTCGTTTACTTTGTAGTACTTTGGTTTCTCTGCTTCTCACGGCGCTCATTCTTGTTCGATGGGAAAGTAAACGTACTCCAGTCGAAGAGCGCGCTCCTTGACTGTTTCATTTTCTCGCTGTTCTATTTGTTTTTGTCGTTTTGCTTCAGAAATTGCAAAATTTCCTTCCCTTTTACGTTGAGATGTTCTATAAAATATAAACCAAATCAATTTTTTATTAAGAAATACACTACGTACACTTTAAAGACTTTTTACACTTTATTTTTGATTTATACTCAGTCATTCTCTCACTTTGATTACTTATATTTCACTGTTTCTTTTTATTCACTCGCTGCACTTCACTGATAAGAAACATATACTGATGAGAGCATGTATTGTCAGAATCTGTTACAAATTTTGGCTACTTGTAAGAGTTAATATTGAACTTAAATGATCACATTCAAGTTTAATATTCTATTAAACCCTATAAGTATTTAGAAAATCCCTCACTCTATCCCTCATTTCCTCAGTATATCAATGTAAGTTTTCCGAAATAATTTAGCATTGAAGTGTCTTTAGTAAGTTTAAATAACATTATCCTGATCTGTTTCTAGGTTATTAATATACATAGTTAAAAAAGGGAGGCTGTAGAAAAAACAAGAGAGTAAGATTTTTTGCGTGTGAATAATTGAGGAGCGAAATTCAACAATGCTATATAAATAATAATGGATATTACTGAATGTTTGTAGAATATGTTATTTTAAAATAAAACGACGTGTACTCAATTACATAATCAATGGCTGACTGACTTTATTTCTTAACAATAGTGATGTACAAAAGGTTGACATATCAGAGACAATAGTTATAATTACAATCAAAATTAGTTTGTTTTCTTTATATATCTGAGAATCCTTTTCGCATAATTCCAATGAACATCAGTATAACATCTATTAAATTGACTTAGAAAACTGACACTAAATGCTATGTCAGGCCTTGTTAGCACTGAGAAGTACATGAGACTTCCAATCAGGTGTTGATATGGAATCTGTTGGTTACGAGTTTCATTTTTTTCAATATTCAATTTACATTCCATTGGAGTAGTACATTCTCTACAATCTAACATATTAAATTTACTCAACAATTCTTATTTGCTTTTGGTCTAATGTAATAAACTTATTTTCTTTATCAATTTTAACACGCATTCCTAGACAATTTTGAACTTGCCCTAAATTTTTAATTTTAAACTTTGAACACAATACTGAAAATAATTTACCTGTTTCCTTCATACTGTTTGAAAAAACAAATAAATCGTCTACATATAAAGCAATAACTATTTTAACATCATTACTCAGTTTTGTAAATACACATTGTTCCAATTTACATTTCTTAAAATTTAACTCACACAAACATTGCTCAACTTTCTCATACCAAGGTCTAGATGATTGCTTTAATCCATATATGGCTTTATTAAGTTTTACAATAATATTTTTCTTATTTCTATCACAAGAAATATTAGGTTGCACCATTTAAATGTCCTCTTTAAGATAACAATTAAAAAAAAACTGTTTTAACGTCTAGGTGAGTAATGTCTAAGTTTAACTGCATTGCTAGAGCAAATAAGAGTCTAAGTGTTGAATGCCTAACCACTGGTGAAAAAGTGTCATCATAGTCCACACCTGGCCGTTGCGTATAACCTTTAGCCACTAAACGCGCTCTATACCGCACACTTTTATCACTGTTCACTTTTCTTTTAAATACCCATTTACATTGTACTAAAGTTTTATCAGAAGGCAACTCGTCAACAGGTACCCACGCCTGATTGTCCTCAAACGCTTGCAGTTCTTCTCGCATTGCTTCAATCCATTTTTCTTTGTCCAAGCTATTCAATGCTTCTTCAACATTTATGTGATCACTGACACATTATGTGCTTGATGATATGCATAGATTAGTAAAACCATAACGCTCAGGTTTCTTTTTGATACGTTTAGTTATTGTTTCTGCTAGATCTGACTCTTCTTTATTTTCAGATTGTTCTCTTGTATTTAGCTCGTCATCTGTGCTTACAGATTGGTGGAATGTAGAGGCTAAATCTGATATAGCACTCTCATATTTACAATTCAAGATATCGTGGACTGAGGGAGTAGTTTCGTTCTCTAACATTGCTACTTCCTCCCTCATTTCATGATCTGATTCTTCTTCTTCACAAGTATCTTCAACTGAAACTGATACATTGTCACGTGAATCATTTTTGTCAGTACTTTCATGAAGGATCACATCTCTACTTGTAATCACACATCTTTTGATGGAATCATAAACTCTGTATCCCTTGACATTTTTTGAGAAACCACATCGGATGTGTTTTTCTGACTTGGTATCCCATTTCAATATTTTTTCCTTTGGTACATGGACCATCACCTCACTACCAAATATTCGGATATGACTTAAATTTGGTTTTGAATTAAACCAGAGCTCAAAGGGTGTTTTGTTATTTAATCTTGATGCAACCGATTTATTCCTGAGATAAACGGCAGTATTAATCGCCTCTGCCCAAAACCTTTCCCCTAGATTAGCATCAAATAACAAACAACGAGCTTGCTCAACTAAGGTTCTATTAATTCGCTCACTTAACCCGTTCTGCTCAGGAGTATAGGGATTTGTTTTTTGGTGAATTATTCCAGCATCTTTCAAAAAATTCTCAAATTCCCTGCTGCAAAACTCTAAGCCATTGTTTATTCTAAACATTTTGATTTTATTGCTTTGTTGATTCTCAACCATCACTTTAAATTCCTTGAAGTATTTGTAAACTTCACTCTTGGCTTTGAGGAAGTAAACAAAAACCATTCGAGAATAATCATCGATAAATATTAGGAAATACCTTGCTCCGCCTATCGAAGCCACCTACATCGGTCCGCATACATCAGTATGTATCATATCCAGTACTCTGCCACTCCGTGTTCCAGTATGATCAAAAGGTAAGCGACTTTGTTTTCCTTCGCAACACACTGTGCGCGAACTTTTGTTAATTACAGGCTTATCAGCGTATAATAATCCCGATACTGCACCTTCTTTCATTGCATTTAAGTCATTCATATTTAGATTACCCACTCTTCTGTGCCATACTGCACCGCTTACTGCCGCAGAAGATGTAAACAGACAGTGCTTATATTCTAAAGACAACTTGTAAACACCATCAATCTTATTCGCCACTGCAACTAATTCATTGTTTTTGTGGTAAACATCAAACCTCTTCTTCTTGAATTCTACTCTATTACCATTTTTAATCATTTGACTAATGGATATCAAACTCGTAGTAAGGTCAAGAACACATAACACATCGTTCAGTGTAATCTCGTATTTACAGTTTGGAGTCACTGTTACAATGTCCACATCAGCCGAGCACAAAACTGGCATAGCACTCCTATTAGCAGCTATAATCTCCTTAATGCTGGATGTAAACATTCTGTTTTGCAACATGTTTTCATCATGTGTCATATGACCACTCGCTCCACTGTCTAAATACCACTCATGTTTTCTGTATTTACCACTTAGAAAAACAGCTTAGAAAGCATGTGTTTTCATTGTTTTCTCGGAATAATTAATTGACTGATTACACTGGTTTTTGTAGTGTCCAAATTGTTTACAACGATAACATTTTATATTCGCCTTATCCGTTTTGTTGACATTCAAGTTCATAGACAAAACACCGCCGCCATGATGATTTTTGCTGTCATTATTTCCAGAGCTGCCAACTTTAGAGTTTTTCTGTCGACTGTGCTGCCCTCTACTCAAGAATGTACTTCCGGCTTGACAATCACCTCCGGCCATATCTATGAGTTTCGTTTTTACTACGTCAGCAGTAATGACGATCCCCGAGTGTTCAATCGCCATTATCATGGAAATGTATTTTTCAGTTAATCCTGCCAGCATCAAGCAGCCAATCCACTCGTCGTTCACAAAAAAAACCTGTTCCAGACAACTTCCGTCCCGTTTCTATTATTTGCGTAACATAACTTGTCACTGATTCACAATTGTCAAGACGGATCGAAATTAAATTGCGCAGCAATTATATTCTTCGAGAGAACCCAGAATCATCGAACATAAGTTTTAGTTTTGTCCATAAGCTTTTTGATGATTTAGCTTCTTTTATGTGAACATACAGCGAGGGATCTATAGTCAGGATCAGTTTTGCTTTAGCTTTCGCATAATTTTCGGCTGTTTCTTTAGTAGGCTCCGCTTTGATGGTATTCACCACGCCTTACAAAATCAGCAAGTTTTCCACTGCAAAGGCCCACTCGTGATAGTTTTCTCGGCCTTTGAGCTTCGGTACGTTAGTGAGAAAAGGATTAGACGCCATTATGGTGACAACACGTGCTACTTCACGAATCACGAAATAATTTTTTTTAATGATTTAATTTTAACACTGATTTTCAGAATGCCTATGCTAGCTAAGTGATAAATATACTTTTACTTTCTCCTAAGAGCGATACTGGACCCATAACCTATTATAAATTAACACGACGTGTACTCAATTAGATAATCAATGGCTGACAGACTTTATTTCTTAATAATAGTGATGTACAAAAGGTTGACATATCAGAGACAATAGTTATAATCACAATCACATACGTCATAGATGTCGCTACATTGTTTATTTGATGTTACTAATTTAATTATATATTTTAACATATGTCTTACTGTCATTATCTTTATAATTTTTTCATATCTATAGTTAATCGGCGTCTACATGGCATCTGACATTAGACTCAGATGGTAATTAAACTTAAATCTCAACTATTTTGAAGTGTTTGGTGTCATTTTCCTTAAAATATTGGAAGTAAATTCCAAATATTAGCTAAATATGGTTTCGAAACGTTACTTTCATTAGACATAGGAAAAGCAGAAACTTATTTATTAATCAAGAAGAACGAACGCTTAACTGTTGAAAACAAATAATTCTGTTACATAATTCTGTTAACGTTTTATACATTGTGCCCTCTCTCTTTACATATTGGACTTTAATTTAAAATACTACCTTATGATGAGTGACGCATTTTTAAACCGATATGATTGCGACAATTTTACGATCAAGTTACTATCAATAGAAATAGAGCAAAGAGAAGCTTATTTATTTGTTAAAGATATATAAGTAACACTTGAATATTCGGAAAAAATAATTGGGTTATGCAATCGTGTCACGTATTATACTTAGTGCCGTCTCTCTTTCAACTATCGAAAGTATTTTCCAAAGAAATCTTAATTTTTTAAAACCTTTAATTAAACACAATTAATTGAAACTACGTGATGTAGTATTATTTTTACTTTCTTTAATTTCTTTACCACGACCTAGGTTTCGTTGTATTACAACATCTTCAGGTGGGATATTAGCTTTCTTTGCTAATAAATATTAATTTAAATAAATATTAATTTAAATAAATATTAATTTGCTAATAATAGTAAAGAAATTAAAGAAAATAGAAATAATACTACATCACGTAGTTTCATTTAATTGCGAATAACAAATAATATTACGACAAAATATAACATTAGTTTAAAATTTATATTCATCAACATCAAAAGTTCTTACCGAAATAAGCAATTTCAAACATTTTGTACAGCACTACTGGAAGAGAAAGGACTGTAATAAAAGCAATTTCATTACAGTGAGTGCGTCTGTTGGCATCTTTTTCAATATTAATATTTTATTTTTGGATTATTAAATTTATTTCCCACATTTTTTGAAGTAATTTTTAATCTATATTCAACTATTTCACCATTCAAATAACAAAATAAAATATTGATGTTATATTAAAGTTATATTTTTTATGGACACTTAATTTATAGTCATAAATTAACGAGAAGGTAATAATAAATTACTCAATAATTCATAAAAAGATGAATTCATAATACTACATGATTCCCCATGAATTTTTATTCACTGTCTAAGTGACATACATAATATCGGTTAAACAAATTAATAATTGATGAAAAGTCATCACGAGTTCTTTTTACCTTTGTTAACAGAGAAAATGGTGAATTAAGTTGATAAACATTTTCGCATCAAAAATTCATTGTTTACGTCTCTTTCAAAGAACACGTACAAATAATTAATCTTTTCACTACAATCAATTTATGGAATCTACAAATTTTTAGAGACAGTTTGTATTCCTCCTAAACACAAAGAAAGTTCAAAAATTAATCAATATTGCCGGTGAATTCACACAATCAAAATTAATGTTAATTATGCCTTGTATGTAAAATATAACTTGAGTTCTTTGCAGTATATTTTATTATAGGCGCCATAAGCCAATTTCAGTTTTTCATAAGATGGTTTTATGATGCTTGTTATGATCATCTTTAACAGACGCACTAGTTTTTTTAAATTTCTTATCTAGTTACCGAATATTTCACGGTGCATTTCGATTCGCAGCTGAGAGTGCATTGCAATTAATAATAAGAAAATCAGTGTTCTGAAACGGTATTCGTAAAATGATTTTCATAGAGTTTTGATTTCACCATGCAAAATATTTAATTATTTGTTTTGTGCAAAACAACGTTTATTTCCTCTCAATGATGTAATATTTGTATGTCATCTGTAACGTAAAAATACTTCTTAATAAAGAATTACTTATTAGGAGCACAAATCATGATAATGATGTCTGATATGCGCTCTCCGGTGTGTTCTATGTATAGTAAAGGAAAATAACCATGACTATAAACAGCAATGAAATAAGAAAGAATCTCCTGTGTATCTATACTAGGGGAAAAGCCAATATACTTACATATCGATTCTCGTAAGGCCGATTCATATCTAAAAATTCAAATAAATAAATTGCATAAATGATGTGATCTAAACTTGGATGAACGGCGCATAATCATGATTACAAATTTATTACTTCATAGACTACACTACCGTGCAATTTCAAAATATTATAAAATAATGAATATTTTATTGTGAAATTTATATGTATACATATATATATATATATATATATATATATATATATATATATATATATGTATATGTATATATATATATATATATATAGTCTAGCTATTAATATTAACACAATATATTTCAACTACTGGATTTGCACAATGTTTTCAAAATTGATTGTAGCAATAGCAAACGACAAGATATAAAGTAATTAATCAAAATGGCCCTCCTTTGCCTTAATGTAGTGTCAAAGTTTGTTCGGCCACTCATCGATCAATATACGGACGATATCCATGGAAAAATGGTCCACAGCTTCCACCAACGCCTGTTTCAATGACTGCAGGTTATGGTGGAAGTGTGTTAAAACAGCGGCATAAAACTATCAGCTAGATATTTTAAGAAAGTATTCGAGCTCTTGAACCAGACCATATTCCAAAACCAACCATGGATATTTCAACAAGACTCTGCGCTCGCTCACAAGGCCAAAATAACAACGGCGGCTTAAACATGATGTACCACAGTTTATCAGTACTGAATATTGAGGGTCTTCAACTCTAGACCTTAATCCGTTCGACTACAAATTGTGGTCAGGTTTAGAGAGCATTTTCTGTACAAGGCGCCACAATAACCTGCAGTCATTGAAACAGGTGTTGGTGGAAGCTGTGGACCATTTTTCCATGGATATCGTCCGTATATTGATCAATGAGTGGCCGAACAGACTTCGACACTACATTAAGGCAAATGAATACTAGAAATAAATAAGGCATTAAATGCCTTAAGGTTATTGTGTTGAGAAAACAATAAAATGTATACAAGTATTTATAATAATTAACTTTATTTATTTTTTTTATTTTTAAACAATACTATAGCACTTTTTATTCACAGTTATTTTAGAAACACAATTTAATTGTGGAATAGAAATTGTATTCAAATCTCTCAAAGTTTTATTTCTTTTTAGAATGTTAATAGTTTTCCAAGGACTTGTGATTTGCTGACAGTATATATATATATATATATATATATATATATATATATACATATACATATACATATATATATATATATATATATATATATATAAATATATATATATATATATATATATATATATATATATATATATATATATATATATATATATATGTATACACATAAATTTCACAATTAAATATTAATTATTTTATAATATTTTGAAATTGAACTATTCGGGAAAACAATATACTTTTTCCGCACAGTAGTGTAGTCTATGAGGTTATAAATTTGTAATCATGATTATCCGCCGTTGATCCAAGTTTAGATCACTTCATTTATGCAATTTATTCGTTTCGGTAGGGTTCCTCGACGGTCCATTAAGATATGAATCGGCCATACGAGAATCGAAATGTGAGTATATTGGTTTTTTCTCTAGTATAGATACACAGGAGATAGCTTCTTTCTTATTTCATTGCTGTTTATAGTCATGGTTATTTTCCTTTACTATACATAGAACAAGCTGGAGAGCGCATATCAGACGTCATTATCATGATTTCTGTTCCTAATAAGTAATTCTTTATTTAGAAGTATTTTGCCGTTACAGATGACATAAAAATATTACATCATTGAGGAGAAATAAACGTTATTTTGCACAAAACAAATAATTAAATATGTTGCATGTTGAAATCAAAACTCTACGAATCTATCGAAATCATTTTACGAACACCGTTTCAGAACACTGGTTTTCTTATTATTAATTGCAATGCACTCTCAGCTGCAAATCGAAATGCACAGTGAAATAATCGGTAACTAGATAAGAAATTTAAAAAAACTAGTGCGTCTGTTAAAGATGATCATAACAAGCATCATAAAACCATCTTATGAAAAACTGAAATTGGCTTATGGCGCCTATAATAAAATATACTGCAAAGAACTCAAGTTATATTTTACATACAAGGCATAATTAACAATAATTTTGATTGTGTGAATTCACCGGCAATATTGATTAATTTTTGAACTTTCTTTGTGTTTAGGAGGAATACAAACTGTCTCTGAAAATTTGTAGATTCCATAAATTGATTGTAGTGAAAAGATTAATTATTTGTACGTGTTCTTTGAAAGAGACGTAAACAATGATTATTTGATGCGAAAATGTTTATCAAATTAATTCACCATTTTCTCTGTTAACAAAGGTAAAAAGAACTCGTGATGACTTTTCATCAATTATTAATTTGTTTAACCGATATTATGTATGTCACTTAGACAGTGAATAAAAATTCATGGGGAATCATGTAGTATTATGAATTCATCTTTTTATGAATTATTGAGTAATTTATTATTACCTTCTCGTTAATTTATGACTATAAATTAAGTGTCCATAAAAAATATAACTTTAATATAACATCAATATTTTATTTTGTTATTTGAATGGCGAAATAGTTGAATATAGATTAAAAATTACTTCAAAAAATGTGGGAAATAAATTTAATAATCCAAAAATAAAATATTAATATTGAAAAAGATGCCAACAGACGCACTCACTGTAATGAAATTGCTTTTATTACAGTCCTTTCTCTTCCAGTAGTGCTGTACAAAATGTTTGAAATTGCTTATTTCGGTAAGAACTTTTGATGTTGATGAATATAAATTTTAAACTAATGTTATATTTTGTCGTAATATTATTTGTTATTCACAATTAAATGAAACTACGTGATGTAGTATTATTTCTACTTTCTTTAATTTCTTTACTATTATTAGCAAATTAATATTTATTTAAATTAATATTTATTAGCAAAGAAAGCTAATATCCCACCTGAAGATGTTGTAATACAACGAAACCTAGGTCGTGGTAAAGAAATTAAAGAAAGTAGAAATAATATTACATCACGTAGTTTCATTTAAATTTGAATAATGAATTTCTATAAAATTAACGCCAAATATATTCAATATTATTTGTTATACAGAAAATTTTCGTCCTGATATTTATCACCAAACGGTAATGAAGCTCCTGAGCAAACATTTGTATTAATTTATTGTTAAAAAGTGTAATTACTAAATATATTTAAGTTAAGAAGACTAATAAACAGGAAAGTAGTAATCGTTGTAAATACTAGGAGCGTCCATCATATCAAGTTAATGAATATTTTTAACAGGCTACATAGCCGGCAGGTTATGAAAATTTCAACTAATATTAAAAAATATTTTATAAATATTCTAGTAAAATTATTATTATAATTGTAATTGGGATTTTTGTATAGCTCAAAATTGTTTTATGATATGAATTATTCACTCTAACTATTTTTCACTTTTAATCCTCTTAAACGATCATGATGTAAGTAGTAACTAATAGCCTTTATCACATAAGCATCGAATCATAACGAATTGTTTGCCATAACATTCGTCAGAAATTCAACAAGCGAATGAAAGAATGGTAATTTTGTAGCAGTGATATAAACAATTTCATAATGTGAAACATACATAATGTAAAATAATTAAATAAAAAAAATAACATGATGTAAAATAATTAATTATTCTAAGTGAGGAAAAATACTAAAATATTTTTATAAGTCGTGGTTTCTTTCTACATATTGAACTGTGTCATAATGACGAGCCTGTCGTTGGGAGAAAACCCACTCAGATATATACTCAAAACTGTAATATATCCAAAATTTTTCACTTGTCCCAAGACTATAAAATCTTTCATTTGACTCCTGAAATGACACATCTTCTATAAATATGGTACGTCAAGAACTTATTTGTTTCGTATTGTGTTTGGTCGGTTGAAGCAGATCTATAAATGAAACGTCGCGAACTTATTTGTTATTTATTATGTTTGGTTGGTTGGAGCGGATAACAATTAAATGTTAGGTTATTAATAGGCACTTTTCATTTGAAAATAAGCTTTGATTGCTACTAAGGCAGTATTTGACAAAATTACATGGTGGGAAACAATAGTAAAGTTTTATTAAATTATTTCACCTAAAACGATGTGAAACTTATTTAAAAAATTGCATTTTTTCTTGAAAAAAAACTGTGTCTTTATGCATATATATATATATATATATATATATATATATATATATATAGAGAGAGAGAGAGAGAGAGAGAGAGATAGAGAGATATGCTGGTTCGTCTAAAATCTATATCCACGGATACGGAACTTTCGTTTCGTACCTACTAAGTCGGCGCTGGTTCGCGTCACCTTGGACCGATATTTGACGAACATTCCGCTTTGCGTTAGTTATGCTACGTGTTTTGCAATGCACGTGTTGTTCTTCACAGTTTAGTGCGACACAAGGTAGCAAGGATTACTTTTGTATTTTTGAATAAATTTAAAAGTTAAACCAAAATAAAAACAATGTCAACAAAAAATTTAGTAGTGTGATATGGAAATATTTTGCGATAGTAAATGTCGAATGTGCTAAATGCAAAGTCTGTGAAGGACTCTATTCCCGTAAAGGTAAAGGGACAATTTCGTTAAAAAAATCACCTTCAAGGGAAGCATCTACGAAAATTTGATTTATTCTTAAAATAAGACTCCGCTAAGAAGAATCCCGACGAAAACATTCAGCCGTGAACACCTTTCCAAACGGTAAAAAAATAATTCAAATAAACATTTTTAAAAGAATACATAGCAAAAGGCAAAATGTGGGATAATACAAACCGCAAATCAATGAAAATTGACTATTTAATTGCAGAAATGATAGTTTTATACGATTTACCTTTTCAATACGTCGAAGAATTGGGATTTCGACAACTGATGGATCATCTTGTTCCAAATTACGTTTTAAAAGGCAGGAAATATTTTACAGATCTTTTTTTCACTGCTACAAAATTAGGATAAAGTATCATCAAAATAAAGACCATGTTGAGGGATTTTGAGAAAGTTTCCTTCACATCAGATATCTGGTCAGATTGTTTCTCAGGAGTTTCATTATTATATTTAACATGTCATGGCATTACAGACGATTTTGTAAGAAAAAAATATCTTTTTGAAAGCGGAGCTTCTTGAAGAACGCCTCACGGGAAATAGCATTTCGATAATATTTCAGTATATGCTTAAAGAATGGGGAATCCTGAAATAGATTGTGCATTGCATGGTAAGAGATTCAGGATCCAACATGAAGCGTGTTCGCACTTTATCCGACATAAATAACATTGAATTTTTACAGCATATCAGCTGCATTTAATAGTCAAAGAAGCTATTAAACAAGTTGATATAAATTCCATATTACTTACAAATTGCGAAAAATTTCCGGACATGTCAACCATTCCACAATGACCAATCAAGAATTGGAAAAAATACAACTTCCGCTCGGTCAATAAATTTTAAAAATTTTGTAAGATTCACTGACACGCTTGAATACAAGCTATTATATGTTAAAAAGACTTGATTGCATTAAATATTATTTGCTTTATTCCACGAATAATAAAATAGAACGTTAGTAGAGTTGATGTTAAAGAGTGGATTTCAATTCAAGAATTAATGAGAGTACTGAATCCTTTCGAGGAAAACACAAAAAACTAGCGCACAAAACACATGTATATCGGACCTTATTCCTCTAGTACGAGCATCAAATAAATGGTATGACAAGATTCAAATTTTTACTGATAATGGGGAAACTGTCAACGTCAGCACGGCTGCCGTTCTTACTTTTTGGTCTTCTTTGAAGAGTGGGTTGGATTATCGGTTTTCTGAAATCGATAAAAATGTGTTGTTCCAAATAGCAACTTTTTTGAACCCATGTTACAAAGGTAAATTCTTCAGTGACTTTATAATATAAAACAGAAATTACGTACATCTTTAGAAACTGAAGTAAATCTCACGACTACAATTAGCACAGAAAAAGCAAATGCGGTAAGAAAAGAACACTACAATAATTTAAAAGATTCTATGGCCAATATGTTAGATAGTGACGATTATGATGAGGAATCTGAAAACCAAATATCATGTGCTAATGCTTATTTACTCTCAGAATATGGCAAGGAAAAAAGACTGTCAAGAGATCAAGATCCTTTAGATAAACAGAAAACAATTTGTAGGTCTAAATCACATAGCTCGCACATATTTATCGTCACCTGCAACAACCGTTCCAAGTGAGCAGTTTTTCAGTGCATCAGGAATTATTTATGATCCACATCATAATAGACTTTTAGGGGACAAAGCTGTCAAGTTAGTCTTTTTGAAATATAATTTACTATTACTTAATTTTAATTATGAGATTTAATAATTTCTTAAAAGTTTCTGAAAAAGTGTTTATTTTAGATTATAATTATTTCAGTTATATTTCTCAAAGTTTAGAGGTTTGATCTCATTATAAATACCTTACAATAAATGTTTAACTTACTATAATAAATGTTTAAATATTTTTTATACTTTTGCAGCATAAACATGCAAAATATGTAGTTTTAAGTAAGTAATTAGAATTGAAGTTAATACTTTCTTTAATGTAAAAGATCCGTTAAATATCCGCTAAAAAGTAACGAATACGGATACAGATTTTTTCACGGATACGGATGTCCGTGGATACGGATATCCGGCACATCATATATATATATATATATATATATATATATATATATATATATATATGTCTAAGTTACTTTTCAAGCCAAACTTAAAGGTTACTTAGTCTCTAGTTGGCAAGCAAGGGCCTAGCAGTCGTTCAAAAGAAACAAATGCGCACACAGCCGGCCGGCACCGGTTGCGTTTAATGGTGCGACCAGAAATAGTGTTACGTCACTATTACCCGTCGTCGCCCTCGAGATTTATAGAAAATTGCTCTAAAATGGAAAGCTTCCGAGAAACTTTCGATCGTGCCCGATCCGAGTGGAGTATCGCTGAACTCTATTTCTCTGTTTATTTCATATTTAAGATAAGTTTTCGTGTTATTTAACACAATTATCTAATAATTTCATAGCTTAGTTTTTCATCGATTTAATAATTTAATATTAAAGGTATATATGGAGAGATATCGAGAACGAAAAACGAGTTTTGTTTTTTATTTCTTAATTTTTGATGGCTGACTGACAGATGACTAAAATTATTAAATTCAAAATATTTCAATTTTATCAAATCTTCGCTCCAATTTTGCATATTCCTTAAACCAATTGGAAATGATCGTTAACTTTCATAACACGTGCAGCTTACATAACCTTTTATTAAAACTGAAAACCCTCAACGAATAAAAACACTTCATTGAAATATATTCGGCATTTAATTTTCCATCAAACGGCACCTTAAGGGTAGATAAACTCACAACTATGCCTGGAACGGTTCTAGCTTTAAAGTATCCTGGGGCGTATATTTATTTATTTCTTTTCTTTTTTCTATCAGCTCAATAGAATATTATTTTGAACCGAATAGTAGGTAAATATCTTGAATATGAATAAATTTCGGCACTGCTGTCAAGAGATTTCATTGATTATTTTTGTCGTATCTCGTTATATTCGTGCACTTTTACTTTTATTTGTATTTCGTGTCTTCATTTTTTACTTTTTATTACTCACGTCACTGTAATATAAACAAAGCTTTTCACTAGGATCTAGTGATTGGTTTGAAAAAATCAAAATAGTATCCAAATAATATTTTGATACTATCTCGCAAATTTCTATAACATTCTATTGCTTTTCAATAATACGCCATATTCTAGTGCTTTTAAAAAGAAATAATTTTAGAATATTTTAGATCTACTTGTATCACAAATAAAATAATTTGCAGCTATCCAGTTTATTGTTATCCAAATGTCACGGTTTATTAGAGAAGGCTGTTCAATCATTACTTTCAGATTAGTAAACGATAAGACAATAACAAAAATACGTTTTATACCTTCGTGATATATACATTATTATTAATGGGCTGTGATATAGAATTATGGAAATGTTATCTGTGTACGGGCTAAATATAATGATATAATATAAATATATTTAATAAATACTTGCCTCGTAGATAAATACTTGCCTCATAGATTAAAATAGTTTCATTACAATAATAAATTGTACAGTTGGCGGTACACGTATTTTATATAACGGAATATACGTGTGTATAAAGCAGGAATTTGTCATATAACATACTAGTAGTCGAAATTCATAACGCGTAGTAACATGAATATCTCAAGTATGCTTAAAATCTACGGTTAAATATAAGTGTAAAATGTTGATTTTGAGAAGAGAAACTTAATAAAATATGTAAAATTGAGATAGGTAATGTGGTTATATTAAAATATGCGAGTTCCTTTATCTGGAAGGTCTACTTTTAATAAACAGAAAGGTGGATATTCAAAGAAGGATATTCCTAAAAAAGTAATAGGAAACAAAAGAAAAATGAAATATGTAATTTAATATTTAGTTGTAATCGGTATGACGGTGTAGGGAGAATCTCACATTACCGAACACTTAAGCTTTCATAACAAAAAAAATTCTGATAGATTTCCAAATGTTTTATTTACGTTGAGAGACACGCAATAATAGTACATATTTAAACCAATCAGCCAAATAAGTAACAAAACAAATCTTCTCATTAAAAATATTAGCTGCACATGCATTCTGTTCCAGACAGTAATATGGTACATAGTACGGAACACAATGATAATGTGATAGGTACGACTAAATGCATTTAAAAAACATTGCATGGGTCGCAAGTGTATAACTCGGAATAATATGGTATATCAGCGCAAGCTTTGTGTACCCATTCCTTGCGCGATTTTCATTGAACCCAGTCCCCGTCATGATCTTCAAAGCAAGTAATTTTATTCTTTTCATTAAAATACCGTTTCTACTGAAATTCAGATCATCACACTATATGCAATACATGACTATTCTATTTAACTGATATTTGAGATAAATACATAAAGGCCTAAATCGGAATACGAATTAAAACATCTCAAGTAATTAGGTGAAGTTATAACTGATAACAAAAAGGTGCTTGGCATATTCTTCCCTTAGGATTCAGACGAGTATGACTCTCTATTCGATTTGCCCTTAAGCAAATCGTAAAACGAGATAATCTCTGACTAATAAACATATAAATGTACGTAGTATTTCTGTTAAACTATTTACAAATAATATTTTTTTGCACCGTAAATATATTGCTACGTATTAATTATTTACTATACCTTTCACATACGTAAAAGCAATGGTACATATTTCAAAAATTATAACATCTAGGATAATCGCTATATTTTTCTTCAATATTTTGACCAGATTTTAATAACCCTATTTTTTATGATTTTTATTGCCATAGTTTCAGAAATAGGGCGGTTGATATGCTATATTTTTACATATCTTTTGGAATATCTTTTTAAATATGCAATTTAAAATTATGAAAGAATTTAAAATTCCTCATAACAATTCTTTTCAAATGATACTCCACACGATATAGAAAATCAGAAAAAAAATATTTCAAGATCTTTATTTCCATACGAATATTTAAAAAAATTTGGTGGTATAAAATAAGTACCAAATATGTGAGTTAATAAGATGTATTTACTATGCCATCTTCTAAGCTTTTACATAGGATGGTAATTGAGAAAATCTGCTTTGAAAACTGAAGAATGTCAATTTATTACCTTTGTCAAGAGTAAAAATATAAGGTATATTTCAAAAATTATTACATATAGAATTATCGCCATAATTTTGCTACAACCTTTTCGTGGGCTTCTAAAAATTAAAAAAAAAATTTGTAATTTTAGGTTGAGTAGCTTCGTAATTAAACTATGAAGAAGGAAACATGTCTTTTTACAAATTTTTCTGTATATCTGAAAATATAATACCTAAAATTAAGAAAAAAAATATTTTTGCGACTCTTGTAACTAGTCCCTTCAAACGAAACCCGTACTTTATATGGAATTTAAAAATAAAATTGTTAGTACTTAATTCACCCTCCCAAAAATTTCCAAATTAATATTTTTGAATGCTAGCAATATGTGCGGGTTAATATATTTTATTACTTTGCCAATTTCCAACTTTCTGTTTCAAGCGGCTTCTAAAAAAAATGGTTGTGGCGAATAGACGCGTGAGTGACAGATAAATACATTTATGTTACATTCCGTTTTTCCTTTAAACTTACGGAATATTATGTTTAAATTACCACCCTATGATCTTTACACTAAATATCAATTTGGCAACGAGTATGCCTACTGCATACTTTGCAAACTGTCTAGAGTCAAAATCAAATGTTACTTATTCGTTTCAAAAAAGCTAGTTTTTTAAACACGCGTACATAGTAATTAAAATACAAATAATTTTGTTGTAGAATGTATTTAATATTTACACATACCTAAATTTTATGTTCCATTTCCGTGTTAAGTGTCTTCTCCGTATCACTTTCTCAATCGACGACAATAATTTCGATTTAAATTATTTATATTGTGCGTCGGGTATCCGAATTTTACTTCCTTATAAAATGAGTTAGCATATTTTGTTCCATGTTTATCGATATTGTTGGAGAAGTATCACTTGGTATCACTGAAATGATGGGTTATCCACCTGTATTGAATTTATCGTAACAAGACTTAGTTGTCAGATAAACTTCGATTTACATTATTAGGGTTATTATAATGACATTTATCATACAAGTACCATGTTCTATTAGCACTAAAAAACGACATATTCGTTATTTCACTCACTCGATATCACAAATAACAAATCATTTATAACAGAATAAAATCGAATTAAACCAATCAACTGTTATGTCAAACTAAACTTTGAAAAATATGCTAACCAGAATAAATGTATGAGGGTTGCCATATTAAATAATAAATAATCCATAAAGATCGAATTTGAAATAAGGAATTAAAATTAATATTATTTTATTAATAAGAAGCGAATAATAATTTATCTAGACGACAAATGAAAAAATATCGTGTAAATAGTTATTCCGACAAGTTTATTTTAAAAATCGAAAATAATTTTATTATAATCTTTATTTGAGGGAATAATGAATGGATACTAAAGATTTTTAAAGGGCAATAATTTTGATTTACGAAATGTTGTAAAAATAAAGTTGGCATTGAAATTAATTTTGATATTCTTTTCTTTTTTATCCTGTTTATGGTAAAACTATGTGAATGAAAGAGATAGTTTGACAAGTCAAATTCATCATCGATCGCTAAGAAGAGTAATCATGCAATATTGCCACATTTCTTACGTTAATCGAAATATAACACGAATTTTCATATTAAGGACTTGTATAAAAAAGTGGTATGATTTAAAAAAAAATAAGTGTATTGCAATCTACCCGTATAGTAATATTACAGATTAAAGTCCCAAAGTTTTCTTATTTTACGTAGTGTATATATATATATATATATATATTACATACACTAAAACGTATATACTTTTATACTCTATCAAATAATACAATCTACCTGTTACAATACTGTTCCCATATCACCTTCAATTCCCACGGGCCAAATCGCGGAAAAGCTATGCACGTATTAACAAATATCGCGAATTACAGCAACAGAAGCGACAAGAAATAAATTACCTAAATACAATGGGACACAGTTAACACAACCCGGGAAACCACTAGAGATCCAACACTAGGAAAGTGTCAAAGTCTATTTATGCTTCGACTGTCTCGCGATATTGCATTAATGTCTCCAATGAATTCCCACAGAGCGCTCGCTTAATGAGGGACGGCCGCAATAAAACGATATGAAAGAAATAATTTGTTGGCGCTAGGTAACTCGATGGTTAAAGTGATTAACAACCCCGAAATAAAGGTTTAGGATGATAATTGAGTCTGGTAAGGCGTTAAAATTAAAACTGTCATTCGATGTTATAAAAACTTTATTGAAGAGTTTTTCTATATCACAATTTTTCGCTATCATTTTAAAAATTTATATTTTGTACTTGAGGTTAATTATCGCATTGAATGAATTTCATATTTGTAATTACACTCAAAGTTGCATTGTTTAGTAAGAGTTCAAATGGTAAGGCATTTTTATCAATAATTTAACGTGTATATTGTGTTATATTTATTTTCATTTTTAAATTAACATGAAAATTAGTCTGTGAACCTGAAAATTATATCAGGAATGTAAAGAGCACGTAAAAAACTGAACCGATTTCAAATTACCAATGAATAAAAGCGAACTGAAAAGTATAAAATAATGAAAATAGGAGTATTTAATTAAGACTTGTCCACACAGGTGAGTGCTGCATGTCAATTAGCACCGACTTCATGAGACTACACTGCGATATACCCGTTGAAATAAAAAAATACGTCAAAATTGATTTAGAAGCTCTGAAGTTTTGAGGTAACAAAAAAATTAGTTGATTTGAGAACCTCCTCTTTTTTGAAGTTGATTAAAAAGCTGAAACTCTATGACTTCATTTTTAGTACGTGGAAAAGTACCATGTCGGTATTCTATTTTATTGGTTAATGAAGCTATGTTAAAAATTATCTTACACATGAAAAACCAGTATCGGCTGCGTGTCTGCCCACGTGCTTGGGTACGAGCGTTTGTGCATGCTTCACATCAATGGATGGAAAGTCACGAACTATCCAGATAATTATCCGCGCGTAATCATATTACAGCCTAATAAATTAACATATTACTTCCACAGTAATTAACAGCAACCTCTTTTTCTGTTATAAGTGGACATTATAATACGAATATTATATTATTTTGATTATAGCAATTATTTTATTTTTAACGAACTGCAAGTCAGTTTTAAAATTCTCAAGTAGATATATATTTATTGAATTATAGTATTAAAAATTTAAGTATCGTCACCATACATCTAACTTTTGGGCGTCTACATGCGTGTATGCCAGAGAAGAAAAGTTTAAAAATGGACCAATATGTTACGCTACGCAACTCATCTCGTGCAGAGCTGACAAAATTACAAACGTATATAAAATATATTGCACATGTCAGTGACAAAAATATTAACCATAAAAGTGAATGTCATGAGGATCATTTTACAATAGGAAATTAAAAAATAAATAATCATGCTCTTAATAACGTTGTATAGCTATTGTAATATTAATTCAACTTATTTAATGAAAATTCAAATATATTTCTTGATTCAACTAATATACATCATTACTAGTAATTTACCCTACACAGTTCATCAGTTTTAATACTTAAAATACCTCTATGGAATAACATACCATTTACCGTTTCCTTCAGTCATTCTTTTGTCTTTTAACACCATTAATGTATATTTCAGACTTTCTACCGTACATTTAAAAATTTCCTTTATCTAGGTTTACTATATTTCTAAGAAGAGTAAAAACATACATAAAATAATGTAAAATGATATGAATGTTTACTATGTGTAATCGTTCCAGTCATATTAAAAACTCGATTGTGCAAATCAAGCAATTGTTTTGTTCAATAGAAATCAGTCATATACCATTGCATAGGTATATCTCAGAACGATAATTTAAAAAATTCTGTATTTTTTTAAAGTAAGCGTTATTTTACACTAGAAATAAGTGTATATGTTCTACCTATGGTTTTTACAAATTTTTAACATTCTTTTTTCTTTATTTTTCACTGTGTTATACTTACTTTAATGTATTTGTCCTTACATTTCAACTGTTTAATGTGAAAATAAATTAAAAGTTATGAAAAATAAAGTTCAAATGAACGATATAAACTAGCGTCCGATGTCGTCGTTGAGTGTGGGAAAATGAGTTTACAAAATAAATCATCTAATGATATAACCTTAAAAATAGAACTATATAAGTTCAAATAATTTGCCTTTAGTAAACGGTTGCCCATGATTTTTATTCTCATTTTATTAATAGCGGTCTCCAAATTTTTATTCGAAATCACCTCAATGTGTTCTTTAAGAAAAACTCTTCTTTTAAAAAAATTAAAATTTTCTGTAAATTAAAACGTGTTCCTTAATACAATTACTACTACTTAGATTATTCATAATTTAAAATTTAATTCGCCATACCTTTTCTTCTTCATCCCAATTAACAGATCTTATTATTTTCTGACCTATATTAAACAATGTCACAATCAACGCCGCTGGGTAAATGATTCATACAGCGGCGTTGGTTAGAAATTACTATTCCCCTATGTCGATGTGATAGCAGCGTTAAGCAGTTATAATGCTGCGTATGGTGATTCCAAAATCGTGCATAATTACTAATTTGTAGGTTAAATTGACTTAAGCTAGGTTTAAAAAATGTATAGCTAAACCACCGTTACTTCGTGTTTATTAATAACATTTTTAAAATTGGTTTATATCCACGGTAGACTAGGTTTAGCTAGGCTTCGATTAAGACTTGGTTTAAATTATTTTGATTAAGAAGACCCGTAGTGTTTAATTTAATCGGCAGCTTCAGGTTCTTGAGCAAAATATGTTATTTCCATCCTCACCACAGTAGCGAGCACGACTAACTTCCCCCGCGTCACCCGCACTCTAATTACGCTTTACTCTTTTAGAAATCATGGAATAGAGTTTTGTTTCAGAATGGTAAATTATTAAAAAAATTCCGAAAATATCCGTCGTTTATTTAAACAAAATATATTTTATATTTATACTAATGATATACTAGAAATCTAAATATTCATTGGGAAGAATGATGTCTTTTTTTGGGTTCTATTCAAAGAAACTCAACATGTCACTAGTGAAATGCATAACACAATTTTAAAACCGGTTTTGTAAAGTATAAAAAAATTAAGTTCATTAAAATCCGTCCAGGGCTTTTAGAGTAAGACTCGTACACACACAATACCACCACCATTTTTTTTAGAATTCCATAGATCAATAGGCGTTTTATGGTTCCATAGTCAATGTATTATGGTGTCGCCATGTCAGCCAGTCTCTCCGTTTATCATAGCTATTTTACTCGTAAACTATAAGTGCTTCTTATCGTTCTAAATATTTATAACGCCTCAGGAAACGAAATATTTAAAAAAAAAATTCAGTGTTCCCACCAAAAATCACCCCCACATATAAGTGGGAGTGACTTTTTTTTCATTCACATATCTCATTGTGCAGGATAACGTTAAAAAAATTGGAAGTTTTTTAAGAATATTTTTCGATACATGGATCCATTTTCAAATTTAAGCTATTTAGTGGTTATTTTTGTCACAGTTACGTATCACCACCGCCTATCAGATAGTCTGTTATTTTTTAATATCACAAATGTGTTCATATGAGTTATAAATATAACGAAATTAAAGTAGTCTTAGCTGAGTAGGTTTTACTAGTTTACGAGTAAAATCCTATCAATTTATTCTTTGCGGTTGAGTGAACAGAAAGTTCATAGAAACCCCCACAAATTTATAATATGAAGAAACTCCATACGAATAGCTTAAATCATCTACACAAAATTATTATTTTCTGACATATATTTATTATATTTGTGAAAGATATATATACAATACATTTTTATATTTAAATTCTGAAAAACAACAATTATTATTTATAAATAGTTTAATTAAAAGTAATAAGTAAACTTAAATATTTATGTGCGCTTATGGTGTATGGAATAAAACATCTCGAAAATGTTTAAAATATTGACATGAACTATATATTATGATATACCATAAACATTGTGAGAATATGGTAAAATAATTTAAAATTCTGTTCAGTATGAATTTAAAGAATTTAGACGGAAGACGCTGTACGCTAATAATGTGGTCTTTTTACGTTAAACGGGAATGCATACTGAGCTCCATGTGTACTGATATGTATATATACCCACATATAAAGGATGTCAGCGACCCCTATCTGAAAATGAATACCGATGAATCTCCTGGTTGTATGTAGATCATTGATGAAAAGCGGAATTTATTATCTCAAGGAGTTTAGAACTTATACCAAGATAAACATTTCAAGAAAAACTGTCCGCACGAATCTTCACATATTTCATTACGTACATCTTACCTCCAGGTAAAATTATCATTAATATCTTTACCTAGCATATTGGGTAAATAATGAAATGTTTGGCATCCAGCGGATAGGTGGTTTTGAACTTATATGTTGGCCTCCACATTGCCCAGACATCACCCCACTGGAGTTTTTCGTGCGCAAATTTATTAAAGACTTAGTGTTTGAGAAATATTGTGACTGTAAAATAGAGATGCGTGCGCGTATTATCGTTACTTTTAACAAACTTAAAATTTCCATTAACAAAGCTATTTCTTTATTAAATGGAGTCCACGAACAAACAAAAAAACGTGTGCAAAAATGTATTGAAAACGGGGATCGACATATTGAAAATGGATCGACATATTGAAAATGAATAATTTTTTCTTCAATTTTAATTAACTAGTGATTTTACAATTTATTTTTACTTCAATCGATTAAAAAATCAGTGCAATCATAATTTGATTTATTATTCGTGTACGCCCGTGGCAATCATAGCCGAGTGATTACTGATTTTATTCTTAGGTAATAATAAAATATGTATCTACCCATAAATAGGACCACTCATACACAGATTACCACTGTAAATATATTAATACTATTATATTACAAAGTACTAATATTAAATGTAATATGATATATACTGCGTTATTTAAAGTCACCAAGCGCCCTTTATTACGAAATCATAGGTGCAAGCATAAACCATACATACTGCACAAAACCACATGCAATTGTCAAATTTCAGGCACACATAATACCCAATTTAGGCGTTCGCATCGTCTTTCCTTCGATTTTGTTCAAAAAATCGCCATCGATGAGAGCATCGCGAGTGACGACGCGAGTTCGTGGCGAATGGCAGGCGCTCCGCAACGCAAAGGGGCGCGAGCGTCAAAAACTTAGGCTATATTTTATTATGTAATATTATATATTATTTATAAATCTAATATGTCAATATTTTTCTGAAATATATATACTGTTTTTTAACCTCCTGGTTGAGCACAACTTAAGCTTTTTTCGGGAGGGATCGGGGATATATATATATATATATATATATATATATATATATATATATATATATATATATATATATTTCTTTTTGTTTTTTTAATTTTTAAAATTTTTTTAATGACTTACTAGATTAATACTATAAAGAACGAACGATTCATTAAATGCTTTTACTGAAGGTTACGAAAACAAGTTTTTGGGTTTTTAAACAATTGTAGTGGTGGATACATGTGTTTTTTGTATCTACATGATATAATTTTAAGATTCATTCAATTGCACGTAACAAGATAAAATAAATATAAATTTATTGGCTAGAATAAAATAATAATTATTATTTATTTTAGTTGTAATTTTCATTATTGTCTACAATAATGAAAATTAAATAACCATTTCTGTACAAAACACGTTTATTTGTCATGTCCCTAAAGCGTTATTTCCTTAATACTGTTCTCACCCTTAATCACAAAAATATCCAAATTTTAATAAATTTGTAAGCATTGCTTAGATTTTCCTAGTCAAACTTGCAACCCTTATTGTTTAGTAGGTAGGTTATACATATTTATGACCTCTATAATGTTTAGGAATAAAATCATTTAAGTTTTTTTTAATGTATCTCCCCCACCAGTAAAGTGTAGTGTAGTAATGGTTTAAAAACTATGGGGGGGGATACGTGTTAAACACTTTTTTCGATACAGGAATCCATTTACAAAATACTGAGCTTTAAAGTGATATTTTTTTAATTCTGTTCACCCGCCCACTATCATCTAAATCGCTATTTTAGAATATGGGAAATGTGTTAATTATAATTATCGTGTGAATAACGAAAATAAAAGAACAGCTATCACAGCTAAGTAGGTTTTATTAGCTTACGAGTAATAGTCGGCCATCTTATGACTATTAATTCGTTCTATGTAAAGTTCATAGATGCTTTATATCAGTTGCAGAATTTTTTTTATTTTAAAATATGTTTTTATGTCCACAGTCCATAGTTCTCACAGGCGTAAAACATGTCCCAAATAATAAATAATATTATGTAAATAAACGACATATTTCACGCTTGTGAAAAATTAATATTTGGAAATAGTTTATAACATTAGTTACTTGAAATAGTGAAGACGCGTGGGAAGACTCACAAAATTATGGATTGATGACGTTAAAATAACAGCAAGTATACAACGGATAAGAATGCCTGCAAACAAGAAAATATGGAAAAAAGCTGGGAGACACCTATATCCAACACTGGACGAACGAAGGCTGAATAAGAGAAATATTTTATAAGCAATATATATATATATATATATATATATATATATATATATATATATATATATATATACACTTATACATTTCTAAGTGTATTGCCAGTAGTACTCGTATTTGATATATTTTAAATGTCCAAAATAATAGGTTTCTTCTTACCATGCCTCTTTCTTTTCTTTAGCAGTTCAAACAATAGTTACGTAGATGAGTGATGTAAAGAGCGAAAAGTTATTTTGAAACATTATTCTTATTTAAATGATACATATGTAAACACACACACTCACGCGAACGCGCGCGTACGTAACCACATACGCACGTTCATGCGCACGCAAAATGATTTAAATGTACAAAATGACAAATAATAAAAATTGTATCAATGATATTAATGGAATTAAATATAACCGTAATTATGAAATATTGATTTATCAGCTAATGCTACGTTCATATATAATAAGCTTTTTCTCTATATAAGCTCGTATAATAAGCTTTTTCTCTAAGCATGTTCTTAACTCTGCTCTGGAAATTCTTCCAAAACTTTAATTGTGTTGAATATGCCAAATTGAAATTTGTTATAAAATATGCTAAATTGCGTAAAAAACTTTTTGAGACCCAGAACAGTCTATGCTTTATGCTTTTTATGTTAGATCTGAACTTAGTAACTACATGATTACAATTAAAAAAAAACATTATTAATATTTTTTGACATATATAATATTTTCATATACAGAAGCACTAGGCATAGTCATGATCTTTCTGCTTATAAACGCTTTCGTCCACAAGAGTCTGGATCTCAAGCCTGCTAAATGTCTAATTGCGCGTTTATGAAGAATAAAATATCCCATTGGAATCTTTCGCAGTAACCCAAAAAATCCACTCATAAGTCATTATCCCGTAAAAATAAGCAAAATAAACCGCCTTTGCGGCATCTACCCCACACAATGCTACCACCTTCTTTAAGGAGATTGTGGCGACATTTAATTTTTTAGCTGTTTCTAAGATATGAAAGTCCCAATTAAATTTTTATTCAGTATTACACCTAAGAATTTTACTTTATTATTTTTATTTAGACGTACATTTTTCAGTAATTCTTCAATCAAGTCGTTCCCACATTTTTTACTCGATCTCAAAGCAAAATGAATAACATTTGTCTCATTCATATTTATTAATAAATTATTGTCTTTAAACCACCTATATAACTTGCTGAAGATTTATTTAATATTATAAGAAAGATTTTTATAATTAAAGCCATATATAATTAAACTTGTATCATTTGCAAATATGAAAATGTTACTTTTTCCATTAGAAAAAACATGAGGTCATTTATGTAAACTAGGAAAAGTACCAAATATTTTTTAAGTTCAAGTCTCCTCCCTCTTAAAACATAGTATTCCATCTTACTTAGCATTATACTCTGGTCCATGCAATCAAACACTTTTGACAAATCGCAAAATAGCCCTATAGATTTCCATGATTTATCCGGCGTTAATAAAATTCTTGCAGTGACTGCAGCAATTGAATCTGGAGGTAGAGACAGCTAGCTTCAATGAAATTACATACACACTCAAAATTAAATTGCAAAATGTAGTTTCTTGGCCCAAAAACAATTATAGACCAGTAGAGTATTGTCAAAAAGAGCTCGTTGAATAGAGCGCATATCCCTATTCTGAACTTTTTTTAATGAAAAATAACTAGCTTTAGGAATCATCAAATACTCTTTTTAGACTCATTGTTTTACGAGGTCTATTCCAAAAAACGCTGTTACCTTGGAAGCCTTAATTCAGCTTTAATATTTCACGTATCCTCTAATTAAATTATATTAAAAAAACTGTATATATATAGAATGTTAAAAAATTATAGGTACACATTAGAGAGATTAATAATAGACAAATACCGATATATTTTCTTAAATATTTAAATTTCATACATTTTCTTAAATATTTAATTAAATCTTTATTTACATATTATAGAATTTTTCAAAAATTACGAAGCTCATAAAATATCAGATTTTGCAATAAACCATATAATTTACATAATAGATACAAAATGAATAAAGTATTGTATTACAAATGTATTTTTAATGAAAATTATGGGTTATATTTTGGGTTTGTGAATACTCATAATAGAATGATGATACGTACGAGTAACTACATTAATTATTAAATTTCAATAAGTCAATAGTTCATTACCTTATAAATAAATGCACATGTAATATTAAAGTTTACTCTTTCATGTTTTAGGCAAAATCTAGTCACATGAATTTTACTTTTCTCAGTCTCAAATTATGAAACATAAAATAATGGTGAATAGTAACCCTAGTTAATCATAATATAATATGACTATTTTAAACATCTGCTACCAGTCCCTGCCCCAACACGGTTCAATTACTAGTAAACTTACTAGACAATTCAGGCCTTTTTACCTAAGCAAGTTTCTAGTAAAGAACATTACAGTTTAGATATATTTGAAAAATACGGTCAGACGTTTTTTTACGTTTAATTTCCTTTTATCGCAGCGTCTGCTAACCCCTGTACCATCTTTTATTGTAATGGATATTCCAGTGTGTGTTTTATGTTGTGTAGCTCGCTTATGTGCCACATTAGAATGTACATTGTTATATATCTCACTTTTCTGCATTGTAAATATATATATATATATATATACAAACAAATATATGTATATATATATATATATATATATATATATATATATATGTGGTTTAAATAAGCTATTTATGTCTATTATCATTATGAATTCTCTAAAATTTACAAAAATTGTGTACAAGTGAAAACAAGCAAATAATTTAATCTTGCACAAATGTTGATATTGTTATAATTAAGCTTATGCCTGTATGTAGTTTATATAACATACGAATGTAATGCAACAGCCAGAATTCATGTCTAGCTCAAATATATGTCTAGCTTCTTACGTGAGATAGAACTTACGACAGAATGTCTCCGATCATAAAATTTGTTTACATAATTAGATATCCGTCTTTAGGTATAAGTAAAGCAAGAGAAAAATATTTTTTACTAAAAATATTGCTATTGCAATATATTTTTATATTAAAATTAATATACTATTTCCTGACAGCATGGCCCAGTTCTTATATATTTTATTGAAATGAGACTTCTTTGTGAGCGATAAGAGTAAAATGTCAAGGTCAAATTCGTTGTCATGCAATATTTGGTTGTAACATCTGGATGAAAATAGGCACTTAGCTAACATTCGAGAGAGATAAGACAAGAAATGTAAGCATGCGCGAAAACACTACTACTATCAGCTCTTTTTATGTTATATGTGTCAAAAGTAAACTGTCAAACTTTTTCGACTTATTTATCTATTTATGATTGATTTATAACTAATTTTGTTTATACTACATGCATTACAAGACTAACTATTTATGTACTTAAGTTATTTATAAATTCGAAATACACACATGTGATTGTCACAAATATCAATTACAACAAGATCATTCTTGTGTTCTGGTACTGGTTTCGTGGCTATTTTTTGAATTGACATTGAATTATGTAAGTTCATATGAAGATTTTATTGGACGATTAAGTCATTTTGTAATTATATGCTATTAATTTTTCTAAATGTGTCGTATTAAATTCTTCTTACACGAAATTAGTACCATCTATGGACTTACACTTATATATTTCCTCTCTCTCTAACTCTCTCTGCCGTTTTATCCCTCACTAAACATAAGTCGAGGTTTATTTTGCCAAAGAAGTTGCATTTCTGTCACGTGTAACGAGTTGTACGCTATTTTTTTTAACTTATATAATGAGGTTGTTTTTACTGCATTTTTCAATAAATTTTGCATGTGGTCCAGCTATAGACTACGAGGCATTCCAGGTGTCAAACAATTAGCCGCTTAATCTTTGTAAATATTATATTCCGGTCATTTTTTATTTATTCATTTTATGCGTGAATCACATCGATGATTTTTTTATTGTTTTTGATCTCGCTTTCTTAATTAAATTTTTATTTGGTATTTATATTTCCATGTTATATTGAAAAGTTATCTTACATATTTCCTAACATTCCGACCAGTATTGCAAATATTTTCTTCATAACAGCAAAGTTTTTTTTTTCTAGTGTTTTCTACCTTAAAGACATACAAAGTTTATAATAAGTTCTTATGGGACATATATCTTTAAAACGAGGGGGGGGGGGTGTAACGTAAAATCTTGATTTACGTTAGGGTGGTTTCATTAATAATTTCTATATTGTTTTAACATATAAATTGTATAATTTGATACGTTCTCTGTTATAAAATAGAATTACAGAAGAATTTATGAGCTAAATATGCTAAATCCTTATAACTACCTAAAATAATGTTAGAAAGTATTGTATATTATTACGAAAATTAATCGATTATGTAAATGGCTAATTATAATAAACTGTTTATTTTAAGCATGTTTGCAATATACGATAATTTCTGTACTTCAGAAATGCAAAGATATATGTGAACCATAAAAATATTGTCAAAAATTAGGCAAATATTATTATTATCCAAAAAAACAAAACGAAATATAGTAATTATCCCTTTTTTGTTCGAGATATACTGGAGTAGGAAGCTAGAGAGGAATAAAGTAAGAAAAATGTGTCATAATGGCTGTAATTATATCGGGTTTGGTTATCGATGTCTATTTACATAGGTGCAAAATTAAGGAAAAATTATATGTTGATCGATCATGAGATCTACTAATATACACACTTACTGGCGGCATTATAATTTAGATGGTTAATTTAATTGAAATCGATTTGAAAACATAGATCACCTTAATTAAATCCATACAAATATTAAAACATTCGAATTGGCCTAACTATACATTGTATATATTTACGAAGAAATATTTTAGAAATACATAATAAAAGTAACAGAAGCACGAAAAAATGTTTCTGGAATTTTTGTGCGTTTGCTTGTGTGTTTGTTTAAACATGCATCAAGTAATAAATGCTTACTCAATTTATAAGAATTGTTTAAGCACATAGAAATAGACTGAAGGCAGTATTTAAATTTTATTTTATGGGAATCGGTTTACTCAATCAAAATATATGCGAATTTAATATTTTGAAATAATCATTATACACATTACACTAATACAAAAATACCAAAGAAATACCTAGCCGTTCGACGCGTAGTAATAATACGAATATATAGTGTATCTACGTAAAACAACAGATGGCACTACGTGTATTTTATATCACGCAATGAAATTTTCCATCCGAATACGTTCATGAAATGGCATGACCAGTGATGAAATGTGGCATGGTACGGGAGAGGTAGATGCTTAAGTAAGCAATTTCAATGCTGGCAGATGCGTAAAGGCAGGCATCGTTTTTGGTCGTCTTCTACTCGTTCGAACTTCGTTGTTGTATGTATTCGATATGACCCTACTTAATTCCCTCAATTTTTTAAAATTTGTATCTCTTTTTTATTTTTGTAATTTAATTACTTTGGTTTTCAGGCCGCATAAATTTGATTATTACATATTTTTTGTCAATACACTGTCACTTTCCATTGACTAAAAGTATTAAAAAAAATGTTAACGTAACGAAATTAATATAATAAAACATATTTTTTTAAATTTTTGCTTGTGTATACATCATATAAGAACTACTGAATCTATTCGGATGGTGTTTCAGAAGAATTTATATTTGGTTTATATTTTATCTCAATGAAGTTTAATATTTTTAAAAATCTGTTTAAATTGCTTTAATAGAACAGCGACAAGAAAGTGCTTAGCTACTCGACAAGTAGTAATTACAAAAATGAGTACAATACAAAAACAGATGTCGCTATGTATGTTTTAAGGCACGTAATGAGGATTTCCACCCAGATTTATTAGCGTAATAGGCGTGGCTAAAAACGAAGCGTGGAATGGTGTGGGAAGGGTAGCTGCTTAAATAAGCAATCCAAATGCGGCAGACGCACGTGGACTGATATTGCTGTCAGTCGTCTGCCGCACAAAAAAACAATTCAATGTTGAAGGTAATAGTTAGCTTATTTTGTTTTCAATGTAAATGTGAGTAATTTTGTCATATAAATTTCAGTGTTTAGTATGCATGTAATAAATCTGTGTAATTGCTCTGTACGTTCATTAAAGGTATGTACGAAAGAAATATTTAGGGTGATATATTAATAGTAAGAAAGCATAAAAATATGCTTTTTGGAATATTTGTCTGTTTATCTGTGAGCCCGATTATTTGTTCGCGCATCAAGCAAAAAAGCTAAAAGGATTTCAATGAAATTTCTATTGGCGGATTCTGTTGGCTCTGTGATAATGCATACGCTATTCTTTATTGTAATCAACTAACTTAAAAGAAGATATCTCAATTTTATGGTTTTCAACACAAGGCGTACTTGCTTAAAAAAATATTATTTCTATATTTATTACAATAGATTCTTTTACGTGTATTATTCTTACAGTTGACCTAACGATATTTAATAAAAGGTTTATACGCAAATGAAGTCACGGTCGCATCTAGAATATAATAAAAATTATTTTTTACACATGAATATACACTAAACGTACTTTCCCTACAAGCGTCGCAAAATAAAATTGTAATTATTAGGCGGCTAACATGTAGTATCAGTATCTTTTGCATCAGTTGATAATATTATTATTTCATTTCTTATGTCTGAAATTCACAGAGGTGAGACGGCCCGTTACTTACAATTTAGTGTCAAAATGTAACGTGGTGCCCTTATCGTATAATAACGTCTGCAGGGATATCTATCTAACATACATACCTGGCTTATTCACTCATACTCTCAGGCAAATGGTCACACTTCTACATATTCATTACGTTGACTCAAATCATGATCAGAATGAAAGTAAATGAGTTAAATGTATTTTGAGTAATTATTTGTTCACCGTTCTAATTTTAATGTTGTGTTAAATATAATGCCTTAAATTAGTACTACAAAATTTATTTGAAAAAGAATGTTAATTCGGTTAGAGAAGATGTACTGAATTTATTTTAAGCCATTAGAAATAAAGTTTTAACGGATCACTTAATGAAAACTGTTCAGCTCCAGTAGACTACGGTGAAGTTTATATAAGTAGTTATTTGTTTAACTACATTTAAAGATTTTATAACCATAAATTGAGCTCCGATAGTATTTGGAGTTAAAAAGGATAAATTCAGATAATTGCAGTTAAAAAGGATAAATTCGGATAAATTTACTGTATAGGCGTTTCAAATTCCTAATGTGAAACACATCGCTTCTAAGATAATATCGCCCTTCCAAGATAATATGTAATTACTTATTTAACTACGTAAAAATATTTAACTTCGCTGAAGTTCTAATAGCAACTAATTCATAATGATCAAGCTTAGACGTGAGCAAAAACCTATACAGTTTTAAAATGGTACCATTATTAGATATTTATTCTTTTCGGATAAAGAATACATTAGTCTGCTGGAAAAAATTATTTTCTTTTTTAAAAATAAATATAACATATATTTGATATACATGATGTTGTCACCTTTTGAAGATTAACTAGATATAACTTGGGTTAACGTGAACAAAAAAATTCATTTGAATAATAATGTTGGCAGTTTTTAAGAAGTTAAAGTGATTTTCTAAAATTCGCTCAATATATCTCTTAAGTAAAACTGTTATTAATGATAATTCTATTTGAATTTATTGAACTTTAAGCATCAACAACTCACAATTTTTGAACAATTATCAAGTTGCCTTATTAACTAATATTTGAACATCTTTATTTTAATCTTATCAAAGTTCAGTACATTGATATTAGTACAATAGTGTTTATAAAATATACCCAAATTTGTTTTCCTAATATAACCGCATTAAAGGAATTAAAGTAAATTTTCTCTAAACTTTAGTAAGACAAAATATTGATCAAACTTAACAAGTAAATTATGGAACAAATTATTTTATTAGATGCAAAATGTCCAGTATCTATTTGTGTTATCTATGATTTAAATCAAATAAATGTTGGTTTACAGACCAATTATTAAAAGCAGCTTGGCTTAAATAACTATTGTACTGGCTCAAAAGGCAAAAAATAAAAAAATAACACATTACTAATTTTTATTCAATATAATGTAATCAGTGTTCAGTTCTTATGAGATAAAAATAAAATAATAAACCCGGTAATGATAATAATAGTCATTTGGAAATACATGTTTTAAGTCTTGTAAACGAGTTCACTTAGTTTGTGAAATTGGCATTCTACAATTAGTATAACTTTGACTTCGGAAGAAGGTTTCTTGATTTAGTCCTGGATAGTAATTTGTAATAATATGGCGATCAATTGTGTGATTTAGATTTTATGTGGCGTAAAATGATAAAGCAATGCTCTAAAATCCATTAGCACCTTATCACCGGTTACTCTAGTAGCTCGAATTTCTAGAAAATATATATCTGCTTACGGCGCGCTTCTCTTGAATTTACTAAGAAACTACTTCTCTTTCGCTCTGTTTCTTTTCAATAATCCTTTGCATTCCATCGTTGATTCCAATATTTACTAAAAACCTAGTAACGCAGGCTAGCAACTCTGCAAACTAGCAGGTCAGCATACTAACCTAGGCTAGCAAGCTAGCCTAGAAGCCCGCTTAGCAACCTGAGCCAACAGTCAAGACTAGACTATAAGCCCAGGCTAGTAGTCCAGGTTATCAGCCCAGATTTACAGTACTGTCTATTAGGCTAAACTAGCAAGCTAGACCACCAGATCATGTTTTCGACCCAGACTAGCGGCATAATCTAGACTACATAGATTAGTTTAGAAGACTAGACTAGCAGACTAAGCTAGTAACCTAGGCCATCAGCCCAAACTAGCAGTTCAGATAGGTACCCAAACTAGTAGCCAAAGTCCAGGTATCAGCCCGAACAATCAGCTCAGCTTAGCAGCTTAGGCTAGAAGGCCAGCTAGCTGCCTAGGCCAGCAGATCATACTAGCAGGATGGTCTAGCACGCCGGGCCAACATGTCATGCTAGGAGCCCAGAAAATAGACTAAGCTAGCAGCCTAAACCTACGGCCCAAACTAGCGACCCAAGCTAGCGGTTCAGGCTAGCGACAATGCCTAGGCTATGTTAGCAAGACAGGCAAGTATATCACACTAATAGTCCATTCTAGCAGCCCAAACTAGTAGGCCAGCCTAGCGTGCAAGGCTAGCAGGCCAACTCTAGAAGCCAGGCTAATAGGTCACACTACCGGCCCAGGTTAACAGGTTAGCTACCCAGACTAACAGCATAATCTAATAGCATAGGCTAGCAGTCCCGGAAACAGACTAGGCTTGCAACCCAGGAAACCAGGCTGACTAGCATCTCAAGTTAGCAGCTCAGGCTACTAGGTTAGTTTAGCATTCTAGGTTAGCAGCTTATCTTATCAGTTCAAGTTGGCAGCATAGGTTTGCACCAATAACTAATTGCATAGGCTAGCAAACTAACAGCCCAAGGTTAAGGGCTGGATAGCAGGCTAAGCTAGCAGCTCAAGCAAGCGGCTCGGACTTTTCTAGCTTCGGCCCAAGGTAAAAATGCAAGCCAACAGTCCAAGGTAACAGCAAGGCAAGCAGCTAAGGCTAGTAGTTAGGGCTAGAAGCTCAGCCTAGAAACTCAGGCTAGCAAGCCACTCAGCTAGTAGGCTTGAAAGTCAAGCTAGAAGTGCAGGTTATCGTGCTGACAGATCGTGACGGCATCTGAGGTTAACAACCTAGCTCAGCAGCCCGGATGGCAGATTAGGATAGCAGCCCAGACTAACGAACCGCGCAATAGTAGCTCTGGCTATGAGGTCAGGCAAGGGGGGCGGGCTGGCAGACCATACTAGCGTCCTAGGCTAGTTGTCTAAACTAACAGTCCAAGCTAACAGCCCAGGCTAGCAGCTCATGCTAGCAGCACAGGCTATCAGCTAAAAAAAGCAAGCAAGCTAGCAGCCTATGTTAGAAGCCCCGGTTAGCAGCCTAAGATAGCAGTACAGACTGACAGCCTAGCAACTTCAATAGTAGTTACAAGATCGCAGTTAAGGTTAAAAGCCCGAGTTAGCATTCCAGTGTAATAGTTCAGGCTATCAGCCCTAGCTTGCAACCCAGGCCAGTAGCTCGAGTATGCAGTCTAGACCACCAATCCAGGATAGCAGCCTAAAGCTGGCAGCACATGTTAAGAACGCAGGCTAGCACCATGCCCAAGCCACCATCCGGATCAGAGCTAATCTTGTGGTCCCTAACAATCCGCCTAGTGCAAAAGAGGGGACCTTCAAAAGTCAATAATAATGTCCAATATCTGCAATCAAACGCTTCCTCCCAACAGGGTTAAATGCCATCCGTACTCAAGGAGCCATTCAGCCATCTATATTTTTCTAGAACCCTTTTGGCGGCCGCTCTAAATATCAATCTAGCAGCCCAGGCTAGCGGCCCAGGTTAGCAGCCCAGATTATAACCATGGAAAGCATCTAGGGTCAACAACCTAGGCCAGTAGCCTACATCCGCAACTTACCAAATTGTTAAGTTCTACATCATAGCCCAACAGTTTAAACCTGACCTCACTTAACTTGTCGTGACCTGACATGAACTTGTCGTGATCTGACATGCCGAGCAGTCCAGTTTAGCAAACGAACTTAGCAGACTAAGCTAGCAGCCCAGGATGGCAACCCTGGAAAGCTATCAATGTCAGCAATCCAAGCCAGCTGCCTAGGACATCAGCCTACGCCCGCAGTCTGCCCAAGATTTTCAGGCTAGCATAACTTAACATAATCTAATTTAACTTAGCGTAACATAAACTAGCGTTTAAATATTTTGTACAAATAATATTACAGCATTAACCTAGCTTACAAATTTCACTCCATGAACGAACTAAATATTTTATACGTTTATTGCACAATCTGATTCAGAGCAGGCTGTCTATGAACTTACGCTATGAGGGTACATCATATAAATTTGTCATTACTTTTTTTTAAGAAATAAAATATCCGAATAAGGATTAATTTATCTTGTCCATTTTTGTCAAATTGCCAGGCGCCCTAACGTTTGTTCAATGTATATATGTATGTTCAATGTATACGGTCATATTTACATATATGTGAATTAAAAATATATTTACTGATTCCAACTTTCTTGTTACACACATTTTTTCTTTAATTAAAATAAATATTACAAAAATTTTATAAAAAACTAAAATAATAATATATCTATTTTAATACACGAATTTAAATTGTTTACCTAATGTTAAATCATGGTCAAAAATAAGGAACCAGTTGAATATGAGTAGAATCCGCTATACGGACTTTATTTATAAACGGCACTTAGGCACATATAAATGATGAAACTTTTAAGCGCACATAGTATTTTTATTGAACTATTTACAAAAATTGATGGTCGCGATGTTGACACCGACTTCAAAAATAAGTAACTTTTTAGTACGTACCTATTTCGAGTTAATTATATTTTCCTTTTTGGATTTTCAAAGTCGGTTTTTTAGAAATTTTTTTATTAAATTTTGGATAAATTTCTGTTTTAGATATTTTTATTATATTCTAATGTAACTTTAGTTTTTATTTAATTATATTATCTGCATGAGGTATGCTTGTATTTTTTTTAATAAACTTAAAAAGACTACTTACTCTTTTGTCATTGGAATATAATCGGTTGACAATAATCTTAGGTAATTTAATAAAAGTTCATTAAGTTTGAATATTTATGTATGAGGAGAGTGGTTACAAATATACCGCTCATAAAAATACTTAAAAAATAGGCGAAAAGATATTTTTTCCATGACTAGTGCAAAGCAACAAGACAGGGTACAAGAAAATGATATAATTTTATTTGTTTTCATTTAGGGTTTTCATAGTCATAATGAATTAAAATTACAGCATAGGTCAATAAAATAAAGCCTCAAATAATTTATCTACAGCCAATTCTTAAATTTTCAATCTTGCTGTTAGTGATAATTCAGGATAATCACTCAAAAATATTATTTTTACTTACTATGATGAATATATACTCATTTCTCATATTTTTGAACTTTTTTAATAATTAGCTTATTCAACTTTATATAAAAAAATGTATTAAATCATGTTAGTACGTAATTGGTCGGTTATTTTTTAATAACTCCAAGACGTTTTTTTAGTATGTTAAAATAAGATGTAATAAATATTATTGTATGATTTTACTTATTTCCATTAAAATATTAATATTTTGAAATTAAAATGTTGATAAGATCCTCTTCTAAGTGTCCCACTTTTATTATACAATTGCGTACCTTGAAAGAAAAGTTTCCATCGTTTTTATAAAAAATCGTTCAAAGTTGAGACTTGAAGTTTTGCGTAGTATCCTGCCTTAATAAATATTAAAAAATATTCATATGAAAATTTGAAAGAGAGCATATAAAGTGTAAAGAATTTTTTTGTCACTTGCCTGCATCTCATGGTATATCAATAAAAGAGCGCCTTATAATGATTCCAAAACAATTTATTTTAGAACTTTATTTTATAGAACTATATTAGAAGCTATTTTATATATAGATAATATATTATGGAAATATATTAGAAGCTAATCCCAAAAATATCATCAAAAATTATAAGTTTAGAAAGCATTTGATATGTAATTGTAATTAAGCACAATGATAGAATTTGTCATCTCACAAATGTTTCAGTAGTTAACCCATTAAAGATTAATGGGTAAATAAGGTGTAGTTATACTCCAGCCCTATTAACAATAATGTTTACATCGCCCTGACGCAGTCAGTTTCTAAAAACACTCAACTGACTGAAAGAGAGCGCTGGGTTTATCAGTGATAGTATTTAAACTACCAACTCTTTCAGTCAGTTGGTAGTTTAAATACTATCAGTTCAGTTCGATCATCTTACTAATTACTGTAAGTATAGTGTCAGTTAATTAGTAATAATCGACATCTGGCAAATATTGTAAATAATAAATATTAAATCGCTAACCCTAATTTGTTGTGAGAACTATTGAAACTATTTCTTAATACTAATATTTATATAAATTAGTTTTTGAAAAGTTTTAAATTTTTTATCAATTTTTTCAAGTGACGTAACTGTAATCCATTATTTTTTATTTCGTATAACGTGTTGAAATTGCGACTTAAAAGGATTAAAATATTTTTTTTTAATTTGATTTGAAATAAGTTCTGCAAAAAACCTACTAAAAA
Source organism: Druceiella hillmani (assembly GCA_039881145.1). Classification (NCBI taxonomy): domain Eukaryota; kingdom Metazoa; phylum Arthropoda; class Insecta; order Lepidoptera; family Hepialidae; genus Druceiella; species Druceiella hillmani. Next base: position 38,539,663 of record JAYKKI010000012.1, on the reverse strand, counting down.
CCACTAAGGTAAAATTTACGAAAAAATAATGTTACTAGAATTTAGGTAAAATTTATCAAAAAACCATAAGGATGATTTTGAATACCATAGTTTTTGAAATGCACGAGATGTTTTTACGCATGCAAAAAATATACTAGGCAATAACTTACATGATAAAAAAAAATATATTAAATTTTTGAAATAACGTAATAGAATTACTATACACTTAAATGTATGTTTAGGTCTAAGTACAATAGTATGGTAATGAGTATTTAAATTTTTAGCGAATTAAAAGTAAACAAGGCTATTTAGATCACTCACTGGCAAATATTTGAGTCGCGAGATATACAATTAATTATTTTTGTAGGTAATATACAAAGAGCATGTAAATTTCAGCGATAATATTTTACACAACACAGCTGTGCACATTTTAACTTTTATTTTCCTTTTTTGGATTTGATAGCTAATCTTAGGGTATTTTGATGCGCTGATTACGAATCTGTACTTTGATTTTTCCCACCACCCACAGTTTTTTTGGAAAAGCCCTATGTACGAAATAGCAAAAAAAACAACTTTTCTAAGTAATAAATTTATATTACAAATAAAACAATTACATGATTTTAAAATACCATAAATACATTTAAATGACGTTATCAAATAAATTATAAACATTAAGAATTTTTGTGGTACCTATCTGTTTTTTTTTTCACTAAATCTCCGATTGTGATATTTTTGCTTAAAAGTCCGACTTGGATCATTTCGCTTTAGCAACCAACAATAGCCTGCCGTCATTCTTTCATTTTGCCTTCCCTTATAGCGACGTTCTATTTCTTTCAAATATTGATGAAATCTTTTGCTTTGCTCTTCAATTACGTCTCCCAAGTTATTAGGAAAGTAGTCCAAGTGAAATTCTCATCAAGCATCCCATTTTTCCGAAATTTTCAATCATCTTCTTCACAATTTCCTCATAAATTGAACTTTTATGGTTTCCTAGGAAATTTTTCACTACTTGTTTAAAAACTTTTCAGGCTTCTAATTCAATTTTACTTAACTTTTCATCGAAAATTGTGTTTTTCATGAATTTTTTTATGTCCCGTCCAAGAAAAATACCTTCTTTTATTTTAGCTTCAGATAGAGATAGATTCTTTCCTTCTTTACTCAGTTCCTTCGCAAATTGTTTCATGATATGTAAAGGGGATAGCAAAATTTTTTCCCGGGGGACTAAATTTTCTTTCACAACATTTTTGGTTCCAGGAACTAGTTCAGTTCTCGGTGGCCACTCGTTCTTCGTCCAATGTTGTCCTCTGTCTTGACCATCCCACTCGCAAGGGTATTTTGTGGAACCACATTGTTGACCTAGCAGCATACTTATAACTTTCAAATCTCCACAAACCATCCAACCGTGTTGTACACACTTTATTTTATCCAACACATTTTTCAAATTATCGTAGCATTCTTTTAAATGTACAGAATGGGCAAATGCCAGTTAAGCCTACTTATTGCCATTATGCAAAAAGTCTGCTTTCAAATTTCGCTTTGATGAGTCTATTAACAATCTCCATTCGTTCACGTCATATTCAATGTTAAACATTTTCACTAAGCCAAGAATATTTTGCATTACACTGGATCACGATCTTCAGCAAAACGTGGTACAAGTGTTTTTCTCTATTGTGGTACCAATAAAATGCCAGATGCCAGGAGGCATGCATAGATCTCTTGTTAAGTCGTTCAGTTCTATGAAAATAACTGTGTTCTACACTTACTTGCATTTGGCTCAAATTGAGCTTCAGGTTGAGATACCCCATCAACATAATTTCTCATGTTTTCAGCTTGCACTGATTCCAAATATGGAGGTGATGGCGGTGAAACTATCGGGTTGCTATGCATCGCGTGCGTTACCAATTCCACGGTTGGATATACCAAGTAATTTTTTGTTTTAGAATTTTAGCCTGTAGTCTTGCAGTAGCAAAAATAAAAGTTTCAGTGTGATTCTGAGATTATCTTTAAAACATAAGCGATTGTAAATCAAAGGTATTTTTCTGCTCTTTTGACAATTTTCGAAGTTTACAACTTTATGCGGGAGTCCCGCATAAATTTTGTATTGATTAGCGATTGCTAGGCCTAAATATATGTTGTAAACGTTACTTATGAATTTGGTAATGATATAATGCTCTTTTGTTAGCATAAACTACCGACAAATATAACAAAAATTGTCCGGTGAGTTTAAACGCTTTGGCGATGACATCTTTTAAGTGAGCGTTACGAATTACACGGAAATGCTGATTTTGTAAAAATAATGATGTTGCTATTTAAACAAAATTGCTATTCAAACAATTTAAGTTAATAACATTTCATAATGTCTTTAGGAAATCACCTAAAAATCCACCTTCCTTCCAATAATAAGAGTATGTCACTTAGTTAATTGCATCATATTTAACTAACTATTTAAAAGAACTTATTCACTGTTGTCTAATGCGACCATTTAATGTATTTTTTGTTCAATAAAAAACAATTAAAATAAAATATCAGTTCTTGACTAGGTAGTCCTAGGTACATTTGGCAAAAAAAACTACGCTAAATATCTAAAAATCCTGACGTGATGGAATTTTTTAGAATTTTTCCATAATCAGCACCTCAAAATCTATCAAAATCAAATCTGAGAGGGGAAAACCATTGTAGCCCTGTGAATTAGTAATAGAAATAAATGGAACCCCAGATTACACGTACTTTCCGACCTATATCAGTACTAGTAACAAATGCCTTGCGTGTACAACTTTTATATTGACGTAATAAATGCGAGAATAAAAACAGTGGCCGAAAAACCTCTTGCAAAGGTTGAAAACATATTCATGATATGACTTCAGAAAAAAAATTTGAAAAAAAATGATATTAGTCTTGAATTAATTATCCGCGCTTTACATTTCATTCTTATTTGCCTTAAAGGGCATGACGACAAGAACTAGGGAGGTATGAGTATCTTTTTAATACGCTGAACTGCTGTAGCGGTACGTATGTATGTGCTAAGTTCCAGCTTTAGCATGTGCTAGGTTCCAGTTTTACACATTACAGGTAAAAGGTCGTCCATGTGTATGCCCTCATAAATATCTTGCGTCCTAAATCACAACTGAACTGTAGGTAGTAACTGATTTTATGTCCGTAAATAGTTTATTGGTCTAATTTTCCTAATATATTTCTATAAATGTTCAATGTTAATATTATTGTGTTTAATAATGGTGTATCTATAGTGAGAATGGACGGGGGTAATAAAGCTGTTACATGGGAAACGTACGGGTTCGATTCTTGGTTGCGTCCTTGCAGGGTGCTCACCTTTACGGCCCTGATCGATAGTTTCATTCCAAAAATTTGGACCTTTTGGGATTTGGAAAATATGAGTTATTTTCGATGTTGTAATCAATCAAATATATTTAGGCAAAATGTGATCTACAAAGTTGATATTTATCAAGGTCCGATGTGACATTTTCAATCCAAAAATTAGTAGAATGATTATTGTTATGAATTATTATTTATTTTGTTTTTGCAATTTTAGTCAGATAATTTTTTTGAATAACCATCAGCTCAATACAATGAAAAAGTAGAAAATTTTTAATGACCATACAAAAAAAAAACGAAGGCCAAACACCTTGTTTCTACACAAATATTAAGGGAGTATATATAAATGGCTGTCAGGGTCTCTGCAGGAGTATTGGTCGTCAGCTAGCAATATTGCTTGACGACATTTTGAAAGAAAACAATTAACAGTGGGTGAAAAATGGTTCAAAAGAAGAATATTATTTCTACTCTAATCAAGGCAGGCTCTTATGGACACTTGTGAAAACTTTACTGAAGAAATTTGTCACGACACAAAACTAATATAGAGGAAAGGTATAAATTTATGCTACAAATAAATTTTAAATCTGACTATATTTATGAGAACTATCAATCTTCGTGCCAAACTTTAGCATTTCCGGTTTAGCACAAATATTTTTAAAAACCGTTTCAACATATTTTTTAATGAGTACTCAGAAATAATATCTTAAAATAGAACTAAGTATTTGAAATGATAATAAAACTGATTCATAACAAAATTGACGGTTTACAATTTTTTTGACTTAGAGTATCAAACTTTTACATGTCATTATCACTTTTAAAAAAATCTAGACACAATTTATTCTAATTTTTAATTATAAATGGAAGATTTTCCTATATAAGAACATTTATTATAATGCGTTACAGATGGTTTAAAACTTTAACATTATAAAAGAATTTTACGCATTTCAAACATTTTCTAATATAAGGAACATGTCCTAATTGCATTTTAATAAAAATATAATTAATGAAGAATGTAGCATGAAAAATGTAATTTGGAAAATCATATTTGAGTTCCTAATTTATCTAATCCCATAAGTTTATAGCATATTCAAATATTTCTCTAGTATTGCTCCAATAAACGTATCACAACTTCTAGTCGCAGTATGCATCGCTGGATATTTCCATCAGATAGAGTTACAAACCTTCTTCTTAAACTACATAGTCATATTAAATTTTTACATCTGATCCAAGCTTCAAAAATCTCACATATATTTTAAAAACTAGTCACGTCTTCTTCATACAACGAGCGCCAGACTTTTCATCATACATATATTTTATTTTGGTTTACGTACAGAAATTATTACAGTATCCGTTTCCATCTTATTTCATGTTTTCATGCAGATACATTTGAATTCAGACAATATCATTAAAACATTTATTGGATAAAAATTGTATCTTTTACAAAAATAATAAAATAGCAGCCAGACACGCATGAGGGAGAGTTCACGTAGATTTGTTTTTAAATCCCATGTTGCAAAATAGAATGGGACATTTCGTACTTCAATATGTCGCAAATGGTGCTTAAAAACGAAAAATGATAAATTAAACTTGATGTTATTTGGTAAGTATTTTCCAAGGATACCTCCCCGAAACGGATGCGCCAAAGAATTTTTTCCGTTATTTGACATTTACGGTGAAGTACTTTAAAATATCTGAGATTCCCACCACTGAAGCATCTACTAGTAAAATTTCACATTTATAGGTCTGAAACTGTAGAAAGTATACGGTTTTCATGGATCGATGGATGCAATGAAATTATCGAAGGAGAAGGGGTGGATATAGTGCCTTTACTACACCCTGGAATTCTGGTGGTAACCTTCAGCGATGATCCTAGTAGTAAAATATTGTGAATACTTCGATTGTTAGTTTATGATAAAATTTAATTTTTAATTTAATCCACATATAGCTATTAAAAGCTTAATTTGAAACCATTCGCCTTAAATAAAAGACAAAATCTCTTAGTTACTACCCATAGGTTCTTGTTATGAAGAAATATAATGTTCGAGTAATAAAAACTGAAAGATTTATGTTTTTAGTCTTATTAGTTGACTGTCAAATTATCACAACCTTTGATTAAAATGGAACTAGTGCAAACTACTGGAAGTTGAAACACAGAAAATCTGATCCAAAATTCTATTTGTTCTACGTAAACCTAATTTTACACTTTACACTGTTCGAATCTATTCCGATAGGTATGCGGGACTAATTAATCTTATTACTCGTAAAAATAACACGACATTTGAAAACTAATCGAAAAATCAATTTGTCGAGTCGAGGGAAATCAGTAAACTTGTATTTTCTCCAGACGCCCCGCCGGGCCTGCCTGCTATTGGCTACTCAATAATTAATTTAATGTTGATCGATTTAATTTCAAGGATAATGCAATACTAGGAGAAGCCGCTTGGCTGCTTTGTAATTTGAGAGAAAGACGCAAATATATTCCTATATTTAAAGATGTTATTATTAAAATACGAATATTTTTCAAAACGATAATGTAGAAAAATTAAATAAGGCGATAACCCATTTTCAGTATTAGTAAAAATTGGTCGCATTACAATTTTCACCCCTGTTGATACAGATTCCTTGTATTGAAGATGTTTCTTTTATTGTTTTAATTGTTTTAAATACATGACTATATTTACGGATGGAGACAGACTATAAATGAATTTTCCTACCGTTTTATTTCGGCAAATCTCACAATGAATCACTCACTCAATAATATACGGCATTCACATTTTCACTTTTATGGACAATACTATTTGTTGAATACATTGCATATTACTTCTTTGTTCTTATCCTACTAAAAATAAAAACCGCGACAGTTTTCAAACTTCAAGTAATCCATTTGTCTCAAACTCAATCTAACAGCTTGTAGTACTGCATAAAAAAACCGACAAAATATGATCGCTAAAAACCACAATTAAATATTAGAAGTATCCAAAATTTAATTTGTTTTAGGAAATTGAGAAAAGAACGTTTAATTAATAATTGACTAAATAAATCATTAATACCTCATTATGGGCAAAAGAAATATTATATTTTATGGTTAAGAGGTTGGTTATGGTACTGTGTTGTTATAGGCAAGGTCAATATTTTAGTGAATTAATAACAAAGATTTATGTGTGAAATTGTGACTTATCGATTATCAGGTAAGGCTCTAATAGCACTAATTAAATGTTTTGGATGATCGGCGATAAATAAACAGTTCCAAAGAAATATTCAAATCAAAATTTCGTCAACTAATTACAAGGTTTCAAACGGGTAATTAATAAAAAACAAAAAAATACATCAACATATCATCTACTCCTTCATATATTTGTATCTCCTACACCGCAGTAAAAGAAATTCTACTTTTAACCATGATTACCATTTTCTAAAACAAAGTTCAACTTTGTATGCAAAACGCCGATTAAGTGCAATACAAAATCATAGTTAATTGTACTTGTATTTCAATTTAACTTAGAAACTAAATAACACCACAAACTTTATTAGGGCGTAATAGAAATTAAAATAGATTTAAATTTAAAATAAAAATTATCTATAAAAGAAAATAACTTTTAATGTTATCGATTAAATCTACCTTAAAGAGTTAAAATATTTGACCATTTGTTATAAATAGGTAAAGGAGCCCATATAAATTACAATATATATATATATATATATATATATATATATATATATATATATATATATATATATATATTTATTTATTTATATATTTATATATATATATATATATATATATATATATATATATATATATATATATATATATAAATATATATATATATATATATATGCATATATATCGCTGATCAACATACTAAACATCAAATAGGTTTACTTGATCCATGCACACTCGTCCCTCAAATCGTTCGAATTAGTAATTCTTCAGTGTTATATTATGAGAAGTTAGCGATTTAAGAATAATGAAATAGTGATATATTTGATTATCTTGAACTTTAGTCAATAAATTAGGTATAAGTTACTAGAATCAGTAAAAATGTCTAGTATATTTTTAAAAATCAAATATGTTTCACAATTTTTCGTTGCTATTTAAATGAACATGATAATATGACATAAGCTGTACATAAAAATAATATACGCTACCATTTGTAAGATGAAACTAGAAATATTGGCATCGTTCCAGTGTAATTATACCTTCCGGGCAAGGGTAATATTCTTCGGATTAAATGTGTAGCTACAGAACAAACACGATGTCAGATGTGTATAGATTGTGTATACGATTTACAGTGTTCAATAATTATGGAAATCGAAAAATTATCATTTTATGTTGGTCATTTGTACGTAACTGTAATTTGGAATATAATTGATGTTCAGAGGAAGCTTTTCACAGTATATAAATTCACTACTGATGAGATTTGTAAATATGTTTTCATACGTTTTTTAGTGAAATTCTGGAATAATTCTCAATTTATTTAACGTGGATATTTGAAAATACTGAAATTCAAATGATGCTATGACTTAATCTTTTAAAGTAATATTTTTATAAACATACTGCCGTATCGTTATGTGTGTATTTTATTCCTATTCGAGTCACATTTTTTCATTGTCGCAAAATTTTTAGCTTTCGGAAATAGAATAGGGTTAAGAGTATAACAATAACTGCACTTGATTATGATTTTTACCACTAAAAGAGCTATGCAAACCAAAAAGGAGCTTTATGACTATATAAGTATTATAGGCTATCCCCACTTAGAATATGTTAATTATTAATAAAACTCGCATTATAAGGATTGTGCAAATATTCAAGTATATTTAAATATTTAAGTGTGCATCGTATTTTGCACGGTCTAAAAATAATATTAATATTTATAAATATTAGGATTATATTTAAACCATGCGAATATGTAGCCTAGTATGCTTTTAATATATTATAGATTTCTATTACCGCTGTTTTTTCTTCATAATTTTTACTTTAGCAGTTTCAGAGATGAAGCATGAATATTTGTTTTAGTGAATATTTTTAGCAAACTTCAAAATTTGTCCTTATAAACAATAAGTATCAACTATTGAAATATATAAAGATTAATATATTATACCTATATAATTAAGTACATAAAACATTAATTTATAACATTATACTTTGAATGGTTTCTGAGAAACTCTACTATGGATACTCAAATATCGGAAATTTTAGGAAATTATTATCTCCATCTCCATCATGCAAACCAGAACTCGAAAAAATTAATAGACCTAAAATTTGTATACATATATATATATATATATATATATATTTATATATACATGTATTCATTAAATTTCCGCTGGTTAATATGCAAACGACGTATGTTTGTTTCTGCATATCAAAATGAGTGCATTGTAGAATTGTAATGCTAAGTAATTCTTTTTGTTTTTATGAAAGTAAATAAGTATGTTTCTAACTTCTATATTTCTAAGTATTTTGTGATTGTCAAATACGGAACAATCTGTCAACAATAATTGCGTGGCATTGCATTTTGATGATTGTGTATTTTATAGTCTTACTAAATTAGTTCGCAAGCTATTTAACGTTGGTGTCTTCTACATAAATATTTAAGGTCGGCAAGTTCATTGTGTTTAACTTTATAGTAAATTCCTCAATACGAATTTGTCATTACTGACAGATAGTGTAAATCTTTATGTATAATCACATGGTAAAAAAAATTAGAGCAAATAGTCCAAAATAAATATTGGGTTGATTAATAAATTTTTAAACGCGAATTGCTGTCAATAATTTTATTAAACAATTTATATGTTACACTAAATTTAATTTAAATATGTACAACTAGCGTGACCCGTGCAAAGTCTTCGCATTATTTATTCCATTATGAAGCTCAGATGACAGATCAAACAAATATTTTACTAAAATTGACATATAGAGGCGCAAGTATCAAAAGCATTGAGCTCAAGCGTCACTTTATTTATACGTGAGTGGATTTGAAATTAAACAAAAATTTTACCGACCGTCAATCGTATTGACGTTGAGCCGTTAGATGGCAGCATTGCTGTTTTGTGTATATAATTTTAATAATTAATTAATTTGCAAAAACAATAGCAATAATAAATTTTTTAGTTGTGGATGCCGGTAGAGCAAGCAATTATCTATAAAATGATATATAATTTATGTGGATTAGTTGTGAGGTTTTTTTCTAAAAAGGGAGAGTAACATCTTAACCTTAGCGTATTAATATATATGATGATGATGATGATTATTATCTACTACTTATCGCCATCTAGTTGACAGTGACAATATGCTTTCTTTTTCCGGTGCCTTTGATTCAAAATACTGTGGCAAGTGCGTTTTGGAGATTTTCTTTAACGTCGAATTTATTTTCACGTAAATGGTTAGTGAGTGAATGGTAATCAGAGAGCGCAATGTCCGGCGAATATGGTGGATGAGTGAGTAGAACCCAGCCGAGCTCCTCTAATTATATACATTATCATATAGAAATTAAACTCGGTCCTGTTGACTACTCAATTTGTTAGCTAATCGGTAATTGTTCACAGTGAATATCTGCATTAATTGTGGATTCCTCTGAAAGTAACTCCCAATAAATAAAGCCCTTGATACTCCACGAGCAGCTGAGCATAACCTTTTTGGCACCTATTTCAGGTTTGGTTACTAAAACTCCTGTTTCTGGAATATCCATCTATTGACTTTACATGTAAGGTTAACGTATTTAACCCACTTCTTATCGTCAGTTACTAACTGATTCAGTCAATTGAAGTCATGTTTCAATGTCAATAATTGCTGATAAGTATCAACTCAGTGCTGAAGGTGATATGATGACAACTCGTGGGGTATCCACACACCGTATTTTTAAACTTTTCCCAATTCGTGCAAATGTATTTCTATAATGCCATTTCTGCAGCTTATCTCGTCTGCCAATTGACGAGTCAATTTGGCGTCCTAATCGCTGAACGTCCAATTTAACGTCGGGTATGGGATTCACCTTCAAGATCGTAGTCCTCACTCCTGAACTTTCTGAACCTTTATCATCGCGTAGGACACCGTGGACTGGAATATTATTTGTGGCAGTCTTTGCATCGTGATCCAGACGAAATTCTTAAATTAATAGAATTCGTGTTTGATATCGATTCAAATCCATTATCTTTTATGTAATTCACTCAAGGCTTCGGCGCTAACTGTTGTCAACTGACTAGGCTTTGGCCTATTTATACTCTGCAGTAAAACCTTCTAAAAGTTTCGAAAATATTTTTAGAAAAGTCTTCAAGTGACTAAAAGCTTAATAGCCAATCTAATATATCCCGAGAAACAAATGCATGGAAGACTTTGGAATCTTTGCTTTTATTTACGAATATAATACGAAAATTTTGCACTTAAGTAAGTAAGAATTAGTTTGTTAACGTTGATCGTTTAATAATTTTTGAGACCCCAATCCTCTTTTTATCCGTTCACAGGAGAAAAACAAGTGTAAAATTTATATAGCTATTATTAATGGGACTCATATTTTTATACACTGATTTCGATAGAAAAATTTTAGATAGACATTATGAAACGTATATAAGTAAAGAAATACAGATAGACATATTCATAGCTATACCTGTACTATGTTAGATTTTAAACAGACTATTTTATGTTTGTCTATAAAGTAAATATTTTATGTTGTATTTTATCTTGTGTATTTTATTTATGTAAAAATATTTTACAGGCGATTATTGAAATGTCCGAGTGGAGGTTGCAGGGGAACCCATGAGTTGCTGGACGCCTTGTGTATCAAGTACTTTTTCGAAAGTCGTCCACTGTATGTGCACGTTTTTCGCAATCGGCACACTGTTAGTGCGCCGATATCTCGTAAAAGGAGCCGGGATCGTTGGTAATCAGTTTGATATTTAAAAATAGAACTAAAATTATGTCCAACGCAGATACTCTGTCTTCAGAGAAAATTTTGTAACAGCATAAATATATACATATATATCTATATCTATATATATATATATATATATATATATATATATATATATATATGTGTGTGTGTGTGTGTGTGTGTGTGTGTGTTTGTGTGTGTATACATATATGTATGTATATACATTTTTCAAGAATATGTTTGCTTGGAATAAATTATTCAGTTAGGTACAAACAACTTAGACAAAGAAACTGATAGACCAATCCAATTGAGTCTTGCAGATTTTTAAAAATTACCTCAAATTTTCATATCCTCGTAGCGTTTAAAGACAAAGATTTATAACCAATTTACAGTATATAACAAGTACTATATAATTTTTTATAACCACTCGTAATGCTGAAAAGTGAATGTTTACAATCGACCTAATCCAAAAAATTATGTGGTTAAACGAGTGATGGACTGAGAACCTAAAAAAGTGGAAAGGAGCTGAATGTTGAAGGCAGAGGACGTCGTATGGGAAGGACGTTGTATATATACAAACTTTTACACCTATAGCTTTGAAATTTTAGGATTATTATATTATTTTTTTAAACACCATAATAGAGGGGACTTTTGAATTTGTTAAAGATGTTTTGTATTCAAATTGTAGAGGCATTTTATGTTTGTATTGTCTAGCACCTGTGTAATAAAATACTTAGTTTCTCCTAAATTTATTCATCACTTCTAATACTCCTCTCTAAATATGTATATGTAAATGGTAGAACATAAATTTTTTCTGTAGTATTTCATGTAGTATGGATAATAACTTTCTTTACTGATTTGTATATTCAAATCGTCCATTTTGGGATATACAAATATACTTATTGGATTAATTCAGTGTATAAAAATTAGTTTGGTCAACTGAAAACCTCTGAGTAAAACCACATGTTTACTTTTCTCCACTTCAAGTAAATTACAATTTTCAAATTTTTTTAAATAAATTTTTTAATTTTAATTCCATAGCTTATTAAGTGGTATATATATATATATATATATATATATATTCACATATATATATATATATATATATATATATATATATTCATATATATATATATATTCATATATATATATATATATATATATATATATATATATATATATATATATATTATATATATATGTACAAACTAGTTCTAATCTACTGTATCGGCAGGTTTTTATATTATATGAATAAATAATGGCATGGATCTTTCGTACATTTATTCATTTTGGATAATTTGCTCTATATATCATTCATTACGACATTGAATACATAGGTTATACCAACAGTCAACCATGGCATATTCGTCTTAACAAATTTGCCGTAAAATTAAACAAGTAGAACTTGCCTGACCACCTTTTCAAATACGTGCACACAATTGATCGGTACAAACTTCATATCGATTTACAGTGAAATATTCAAACATTAAAATACTATGGTACTTAACATTCACAGATTATTAGTAAGGGATATACTTATTTATTTCTATAAAAAGAAAGACGATCCTAATGACTAGTTCCAGCACTAACTGTAAGTAACGAATTTATTGTTGATATGCCGAAATAAAACTTGGACTACTTTACAGTATTGCTCGTGCACTGGCTCTAAGAGAAACAGTGCTTGGATATGGAAAAGAAAAATGTCAATGTATTTTTACTCTTACTCGTATTTTTATTAGTGGACTTGTAAATTTACATCATTTTAACAATTAAAACATTCTAAAATTAATGTTTATTTAATGTGTCAATAAAAGTGACACTGTCAACATCTACTACGTATATAGTCTAAAAACTAGTCGAAGATGTAATGGCTGCCAGTTAGATTAAGGGTGTATAGCATAACGCGAATAATGCACTATTAATGTCAAAGCCCATTACTTTGTCTAATCTTAGAACTTTTATTTAATCCGAAAAATTCTCAATAGTAATATATGTGAGCGTTAAACGTTCATAATAAGTACATTTAGGAGTACTTGTACGGTAATACTATAAATGTAAAGGTAATACTATAAGCCGTGAATCCAATAAATATCTATGCAAACATAGATGAACAATTTGCATATGAAATAAAATTTACCAGACCAAAAACATATTTTGATGAATGAAATAACATTGTTCAAAAGTAAAATAAAAATGATACTTTTGACGTTATTGAAGACGAATTAAAAATATATGAAAATCTGTTCACATCGTGATTTATCTACATTTGAAGTCTAATAATAAATAAATGGCGATTTTGTTAGCTTTAGAAAATAAACTTATGTACTTTGTTAATGATAGTTTGTTTGCATTTAGTTTCGGAGACATAAAAAAATCTAATCTAATATAAAAAACCATAAATTTTTTAGTTTATTCATTCATGTACATATGCGGTGTGTAGGATAACGATAAAGGAAGAAGTAAATCACATGGAAATTTTTTCCTAGAAATAAACTTTATGTTTATGTACCTGTCGAGCCTTATGTATAAGTAGTAGGTCTCTACAACTTTATACAAGTACTGCTGCATGTCCTTCGACGTAGAAACTTATTATTTGGAATAAAATATATTATACTGCTGATATCCAAATGTCAAACATTTGTATTGAAATTTTTATTCAAAATGCACTCGAACATTTTTTTTATTTTCGTTATCCGAAGTTTCACATCTATGTACTTGTGAATTGTATGTAAAACTATTCTTGATTTATTGGTGATAATATCCATAAACATTTTCTGAGGAACGTTTCAAAGAACCATAGAAATGTGAAATTTGATGTAATGAAATTTGACATAATGATAACATTTAAGAAAAATAAGATAGATCTAAAAAATTTTGATACGGACATTTTAAAAGGTATAAATCTTTTTTTTTTCATTCCGTGTATCGAGCCGGATAACATTAGAGCATTCCAAAAGTGTTTTTTTTCCAAAAGGTTATATAAGATAGTGTTAAAGTTAAAATCTCTTTAATGCTCGAAGTGTATTTTTAAACCTTAACATATTTACTTCTAACATCGTATAGGGGAAAATTACTTGTTTAATATATTTGTATAACTTAAAAATCAATATTATATTCCTTGTACCACTCTAAATAATAGATAATTTTTTCCATTTTATTCCAGCATTTAGAAATAATAAATTTGTTAAGGATCATCCACGCTAAAAAACACAACTTTTCGTAAATTTTCTGAATAGCTAACACTAATAGAGAAAACTATCACTAAGAAACATTTTGTGCAATCAGTGTATCTTCCTAACTATAGTTTTCTTCAAAGGATGTGAACAAACATGAATGTACAATAGAACGATCTTCCGCTTTACATTATTTTTGCATCCGTTTTCCCGCATAAACGACCATACGAATAGGTAATTTTCCATGTGTCCTAACTTTTAGCCAGGGAACAATCTTTTTGGCCTTAATGTATAATTGCTTTGAAGCGATGCCAATATTTTGAGTACTATATGGAAATGGCTTTATGTATTACGTTCCCGGATCGCTTATATCATATTATCATTCGGAAAGAAAAGAGGTCAGATTATAAAATACTTCAAGAATAATAAAAAAATAAAAATTTTATTATTATTTTACAAAATTACACGTACTTGCATATGCACCCCTACGCACGCCCACCCACGTTAATATATTAATTTTATATATTTGTTACGCGCGGGCCCGCACGCCACCCGACCGGGTTCGCACGTTCGCCCGGACCTGGACGTCCGCCAGTCCACCCACACACTCGCGCACGCACACACGTCCACGCATGCGCGCACACACATAAAATTTGATTACCCATTTCCATATATTTATTAAAGAATAGAAACTAGCATCAAAATAGAAACTAACTGGTTTTCAAATGGAAAATTCTGGTGTACAACCTTGCAGAAATATTTGTGTTAATAGCGTGTATTTTTGAATATATGATTTCATTAATATCCCACTAAACGTACATTATCTTTTTGTGATATGATAATTTTTGGGCATTTGCCCCATTCGATTTGGCCCAACTACTGTCGCTTACAGATGTGATTAACCTATATAACCCACTCTTTATCCCCAGTAATTCAGCCAGCTGAATATATACCGAAACGATAAAAGTTGTACGTATTTATTACGTGACAATTACACTGATTCACACACGACTCATGGGGTACTCAAACAATTAAGTTTGCAGGTTTTGCCTAACTCGTGTAAATGATTTTCCACTGTACAGAGAGTACATTCGAGTTGAGTAGCCAAACCTCATGTTGAAAATTTGGTATTTTAATTAAGTTTAATGTGTTGATATCAAAATTAATTTATCGGCCCGACTTGGATTAATTATCCAAAGTGTAAGGCGCTACTCTGGAATAAATGTTTTATAGTAGCTTCAAAGGCAATATAGGAAGTTACATTTTAAATATTCTGCATGTGGCTTTACCGATATAATGACCAAATTGAAACTAATAAACAGTGCCGCATGAGGGTGTTATCATCGTCGTTATCGTTTCGATTAATTCCTCAATAGCCAAACTTTAAACGACATTGAAGAAAATAATTAAAAGCTTGATCTTTGATTTCCAACGTGATGAATTTCTAAAGAACCTGTCTATTTAAATTATGTTATCAACCGTGGAAGTGCGCCCATAAATAGGCGAGAGGTTTGCTTACAATTTTATATAAGTAAAGTACCAAATCTCGCTATACTCTTTTCACACTTTCTACCGTCAATCTAACTTTTTTTGTAATGATATTACGACTGACGGCTGTAATGAATAGATGAAATAGTTTTGTGCTTTAACGCAACGCCATAAGGGATGATATGAATATTTCCCATATAGGAAAAATTAATCATGGAGATTAACTCCAGTTACGTCAAGAGTTTGACGGTAATCTTTTTGATGACAAGTTCGAAATCACTCTATTTTTTGTAATAGTATGAGTTGAAATCTTTAAGGATAAATGTATACTTTCTAACATTGCATGGAACGTCGCTTTCAGTGCCGCTTAGAAACTTTTCAATATATGTGAATATATTTGAAATAAAATTAGGAAACTGTCAACTATATCGTATACATAAGCACATAGAATAAAAAAGTGTTTTCACAATATATTAAATATTTTCAGTCGTTACTGTAACTCGATTTTATAAAAAATATTAACCATATCAATAATCACTTATAGAATATGTTCAAACAATCATATAAAAATGCGGGACGATTTTTTCAAAAATGTTTTTAAGAGCTTTATTTTAGAAAATTAGTCGGTTAAATTTTTTCGAAGCACAAAGCAAAAAATTATAAATATCTCATAAATATATAAAATGGTTACGATTAGCGTCTTCATATAGAATGATAGACAGGGTTAGAAAAATGTTCTTCAGACTGAAGAGAAGTATTTGTTGATAACAAAATTTCCTTTCAAATTAACGATGGTGTGACTAAATATTCGATTAAATTATTGGCGATTAAATCGTTAAAACATACATAAAACATGGTCTTATGTATGTTTTAACGCTCCCGACTTATTAATTTATGTTTTTTATTGACTACGAGATTGTCTTACTGCTAATATTGCTCTAGTTTCTTTGTAATCTTCTTGTCAGATTTCGCTAACGCTGTTTTCTTCATGATTTTTGAATTACTGGTTTCGGAAGAAAGGGGCGGGGTGTATTTTCGGACTTTTATTAAAATATATACATTTATGTGTGTATATATATATATATATATATACATATATATATATATATATATAAATACATATATATATATATATATATATATATATATATATATATATATATATATATATGCATAAATGTACGCAAAGTATAGGCGTAAAAACGTGGCATATATTTAACAAAATAATGGTGTATAGTATGATCTGTGTAGTTGTCCTACAAACTTTGTCTGGTCTTTTAAGGATATTTTTTTTATATGAGAATTATAAAAATCTATTTTTACCATCTTATATATTATATTTGGCATAGTTTTATTTGTTCTTCGATTATATCGAAGGACATATCATATGATTTTTTTGAATGTCATAGAAAAATGAAAGAAGCGACAATTTCTAAAGAAAACATGTTTGTTTGTCGTGTCGTTAAGATTTTTTTTTCAAAATGTAATACAGTGTAATACTTTTCAAATGTATTAAGTATAAATTAAATATGTAAACATTTTACCCCATTCCTCTTTATGCAAATAAATGTATATTGCATAATAATATTTAAACGGTAATATTGTAAGATTATTTGATACTAGCTGTACCTAGGACTTCGATCGCCACTAATTCGAAAAAAATGTTGTTTTTTCTCTTATATGTTGCTCCTGGGAATATACTATTACCATAAAAAATTTCATCAAAATCCGTTCAATAACTTTTGCGTGATATCTACCTATACAAAATAACATACAAATTCGAAAAAAAGTTTTTCTGGTTTCTATTGTCATTCTATAATCTAAATCAGTCGTTTTTTTAATAATTAAAGATAACAGATTGAATGTCGAAAAACTGTTACGATAATTCGTGTAAACTGTGACGAAATTCGAAAAACTGTTACAATAAGTCGTGTATTGTTAAGAACTACTGAATTGTTTTAAGATGCTGAACGTCGAAAAGTCTTTTCAAGTAATTTACTATATGCGATTTTAATGTGAAATAACTTTGAAACCAGCTAAATTATTTGGAATCAGTAATCAATAATCCAAATAAGATCGATGACGTTTCTTCGTTATTTCCAATTGAAACGGCATAGTTACTTTTCGTTTCTATTTATTACTGATTTTCTCCTAAGTATAACTGAAAACAGTTATTTCATTTTTCGAATCATTTTTTGGGTTATCACATAAAAGTCTTCGCTCTTTGAAGCTTCATAAACTTTTTTCAATACCAACATCTGGTACCAAATTATATCGGAAATTTCTTTATAACTACAGCATTCAGCTACTCAATATCCGGATTGAGGTCATACATAACGTGATAAGTGAGAACAAATGTCTTGTAATGTATGATCGTTATATATTGTGGTGTCATTAAATGATATATTCATTTAATTTAACGATGAACTCAATCTTGTTATCGTTATTGAAAGGTATAGGCTTGTGATTTTTTTATAACTACGTAAAAAAATTGCAAAAAATAAAATATTTCGTGCCTATTTTGATTTCAATATTGATATGTTTTTTAATTGGTTACTTAATACGTGTCATGATCATTTCATTAATTTGTGTAATTATTAGGATAATTAAGACTAAATTAATGGAATGGCTGACTGGACTGAATAACTTTCGAACAGGAAAAAAAATATAAATTAAATAAGTTTAGTTAATTATATTGAAAGTGAATTATTAAGTCCACTTATTTTCAATTTCGTGCATTTTTAAAACATGACAATTTTTTGAGACAACTTCATTTTCAAATAATTTAAAATTATACAATAGGTAAGGAAAACATTTCTTGCTCACCTTTTTTCATTTTTTGTTTTATATTTAAGTTTAATTTCATAAAATACAACTATCTAACCAATTTATTTACAGTTGAATGAACAATTTTTTCACTTTTGTTTCTGGGACCTTAAAAAAACAATTTTATTTATAACTATCCGATCCTGTGATGATTATTTAATATAAAGGTTTATATAAATCAATTAATAATATTTACCATATACATTGCGTCATACTGAGCATTCTTCGATCCTCTTCACTTAAATGGTCATTGCCTATTTTTTCCAGGTAATAAGAATATATTACACATATTCTATATCTACTTCAATATTCTAAAATAAATAATGGCAAAAGTTTCATGTCAATCGGACATGTTGTTTTTGTACCCAGTCATAAAAACAAAAAAGAAACAAAAATTTCCTATTTTAAAAAATTAATATGATAATTGGAATATTCTTCCCTTATATTATTTTCATTTAACATATTTTGAAACACTCGTACACATTACTTTTTCACTTCACTTCGATGATATATTTACTACATTTAACGATATTATTATGGCTTTGAAAACGTGGGTTCGTGGGGAAAAAATATTGTAAAATTCGCTTAAAAAGAATGATTAATATCTTAATTCAGCGTCGGTTGTAAATATGGACCTCTTCTAAGTGAAACATGCTTTATAAGTTTTGGCAAAAAGCATTTTCGAAAGAAATCTACATACTTACGAAATGAAAGTAGATCGACGTGAATTTTTTTCGATCTGTGTTAAGGGTAAAAAGTTTTTTAGTTTACATTATAAATAGCGGGCATAGTGTTTTTCAAAATCATGTTAAGTTTGAAGAAAAGCATTTTAAAAAAATATTTTATATTTAATTCCTAAATCTTTTATGAGAAGTGACTCAACTTGTAAAGACATTATCACATTTATCAACCAATGAAATAAAGATATCCTTATCACTTCTTTGAAGCATAATAGTATCTGGAAATATTCATGATTATTAGATTTCATAAAATATTCAATTCTAATATTTGAATGCTTAAGGACTCAAATCATTGCCCCGTGCATTTGGGGACATGAAAACATGTGATTTAATAAATTTTATTCTTTCATATTTTCATGTCAACCTTATTGTAAGCATTTCATTTTCTTTTCTTTCAAATTATGGAACAAATAGAAAATAACGGCGAATCAACCTTAGATAATCATAATACGATGTCATTATTTTAAACGTCTCCTACTAGTTCCTGCCCCAAGACGGTTCGGTACTAAACAAGCAATTTATTAGACAATTCGGGCCTTTTTATCTAAGCAAGTTTCTCGTAAAAAACATATCAGTATAGATACGTTTGAGAAATATGTTCTAGCATAGCCTCAAGTGTGCTTTCCTTGTCATAAACGTCTTATATTGCAATGGTTGTGGGACCCCTCTACTACCTTTTATTGTAATGAATATTCAAGTATGTGGTTTGTGTCGAGTAGCTCGCTTATGCGCCACATTGGAACGTACCTCGTCATAAATCTTACCGTTTGGCATTAAGAGGAATGTTGAGATGTTTAGCTGTTTATATTTAATTTACGAGTGTATTTTGCTTACGGCATGAGATATATCTTGGGGTTAAGTGTTTATTATTGTAGAAGGCGGTTAAGTACTTATTTGTCATACCAGTAGAGATTTTTTACTTGAGTAGTTCTATGAAAAAAAACTCTTGTTTTAAGTACATTTAATTCTATCCATATAAAAAAAAATTTAGAAAAAAATATAAATATATACATATACATATATATATATATATATATATATATATATGTGTGTGTGTGTGTGTGTGTGTGTGTGTGTAAAACCACTACACTTGTATACTAATGTCATTCTTAAAAAAAGAAATTTGCCGCGTTATGGTCAGAGTCTCTATATGACACAGCTGACAGTTGTGATTTTTGTCGAGATATGAGATAGAGGTTATTATTATTGTAAGAACCTTTGCTTTATAAAATAACTAAAATAAACCTGAAATGAGGGCTTTAAATGTTGTTTATAGTGTTAAATTTGAAATGTTGGTAAATCACTTAGATATATGTCAACGATTAGAAATTAATAAGTTCATAGAAAAATACAAACCAGTCTTTGCCCAGAATAAATATGACATCGGCACTCTACGAGATTATGAAGTTAACATTGACTTGATTGATAAATACTGTTACAAACGTCCATATAGATGCTCAGCTGAAGATAGAAGAGAAATAGAAATTCATATATCAAAACTACTAGAGGAAAATTTGGTTGAGGAATCTTATAGCCTGTTTGCTACTCTAGTAACTCTAGCATATAAAAAAGAAGATGAAAAAAAACAAGGTTATATGTAGATTCATATAAATTTTAGTCTCTCAATCACAACCATTTCCATTGATCGAAGATTTAATCACTTCTTCCGTGCCTCTTCTCTTTATATGGGGTCGGCCCTCCTCGTATTCTGGCGCCAAGTCAGAGGATCTTGGGTTGTCCCTACATCTAAGTTTGCCCACGCCAGATCTTTGGCAACGGTTCTCCACTACGTGGCCTGTGGTCTTCCTCTACCCTTTTATGTGTCCAGGATAGCCAGGGCAGTTTTTACGGGGTTACATTCGTCCCGTCTCATCACATGCCCGTACCATCGCAAACGACTGTCCACCATCTTATCTACTATGGGTGTGACCTTGAAGGATCCTTTAATGTACTCGTTCCGTACTTTATCAAGTTTTGTAACTCCCGCTGCCCATCGTAGCATTTTCATTTCGTCTGTGTGCATTTTTAGTTCATGCTGTTTTTTGACGGCCCAACATTCTGCACCATACATCATAGCTGTGGGTCGCAGAGTACACCAGAGAGCATTCTCTATTTTTGCCTGGCAGCATTTACCCTGTGGGTAACGTCCACGTCGACACTGGCATCCGCACTCAGCATTGACTCCAGATATTTAAATTTGTTTATCTTCGGTAATGGTTCTCCGTCGATGTTTATGGAAGCGTTAGATAGTGGTTGGTCAGAAAATTTGCAATGTAGATATTCAGTTTTGCTTCTGCTAATGCGTAGGCCATTTTCCTCTAGTGCTTGCTTTCAGTCATGAAGGGTGTTTGGAATCGTTTCTGCGTATTTGTCGACCAACACGATGTCGTCGGCATACAGCATACACCAGGGAAGATCAGCCTGGGCATGTTTGGTAAGATAGTCCATGGATAGTTTAAACAAGAGCGGGCTTAGTGCCGAGCCTTGATGTACTCCAACTTTGATTTCAAATGGTTCACTGGTTCCAGCTAGACTTCTTACTTGTGTGCTGATGCGCTCATATGTGTCTCTTACCAGATTGGTGTCGTATTCTGGTATTCCTTGCGTCCTCATAGCTTGCCAGACTAACCTGCGCGGTATCCTATCAAATGCCTTCCCAAGGTCTATTAAAACCATGTGAAGATTTTCTTTGCTGGCCCTGTGCTTCTCCATGAGGACTCTTAAAGCTTGTATTGCATCTGTGGTGGCTCTACCTTGTGTGAAACCATATTGATTTTCTGATACGGATATAAGATGACTGAGACGGTTGTTTAAGATGCGCTCCCAATTACATATTTAACATGTGATATATCAACTTGATATCCCTATAATTTCCTATATGTAATACACCCCTATAATTTCCTATATATATACCTCTATAATTTCATAGTCGCTTGCCTCTCCCTTGTTCATATAGAAGGGCACAATAAATCTACGTCGCTAAGATTCCGGGATTTTGCTGCTGATTAGGATAGCATTGAAAAGTTTTGTCAGCCAGTGTATGGCAGCTGATCATAGCACTTTCCAAAAATCTGCAGGTATGTTATCTGGATCTACCGTTTTATGGTTCTTCATCTTTTTGACTGCTTTCTCAACTTCTTCAACGCTTATTTTTGGAACGGGACCTTGTGTCATAGGGGAATTTTTCAATGGTTTACTCGGAAACTCTTCATTAAGCAATTGCTGGTAGTATTGACCCCACCTCTATTATTTTGTTGTTGTCTGTCAGTAGGACTCCATATTCATATTTAATATACTTATTGATTTTAATACCTAAACTGGTTTGATGTCTATTACTCGCAAGCTTGAATATTTCTTTGTCATTTTCAGCCTGCTCAAGTTTAGAGTAAAAGAGTACTCGTGCATTATTTTTAATAAGTTTAGAAGATATATAAAATGACCAAAACACAAATCAAGGCCTACAAAATGGCAAAAACAACCTTTTATTGGAAGACGAAATTTACTACAAAAAGAATAAAACATGGAAAAAGTAACACTTTCAGAAGAATTTGGCAAAACTCTAATTAAAAATATCCACATTAATTACTACCACTTTGGTATAACACATACGACAAATAAAATAACCTCATTCTATACAGCAAAGGATATCATTGCTAACATTAAACACATTTGCGATGAATGTGAAATTTGTATAAAAAACAAATCAAGGAAAAAGACGAAATATGGCATAATCACATTTAGGTCGAGCAAAACGACCATTTGAAATTGTATCCATTGATACCATTGGAGGCTTCGGGGGATCACGGTCAACTAAAAAAATCCTAAATTCCTTCATCTTCTGATTGATCATTTTACTAGGTATGCTTATATTTTGATATCAATAAATGAAAACTCCAATGAGTTTATTAAACTTATAAAAAATGTGACGGTTAGAATATTGGTACGATATTAACGCACCAATACATAATACACTAAATATACAACATAAGTAATTAAGAATATATTTTTTGCTGGGGATGTCAACCACCATTTTCAGATGGGCTTAATGAAAGGCTAAACTGTTAGTAAATAAACAATTACGTGCAATGTTACTTGCAATTGTTTCTCTCCAAGGAACGAGATGTGAAGAAAACCACTACACAGGTATACTAGCGTCATTTCTTTTCTTAAAAAAAAAGAAATTTCCCGTGTTATGGTGAGATATGGTGCCTATAGATGACAAGGCTGAAAGTTGTGATTTTGGTAGAAATATGAGATAGAGGTAATTATTATCGTAAGAAACTTTACTTTATTAAATTACTAAAATAGACCTGAAATAAGGCTTTAAATTATGTTTTTTTTGTTTTCACCGAGAAACGCAATTACGTCTCTGTTTTAATATTTCCATCAAGTATCAAGAAAAAAGAAAATATACGAATATATATATATATATATATATATATATATATATATATATATATAATTGAATTTGTAATTGAATGATACAAAAACAATTAATGAATTGCTTTTCCCAATTAAATTATAAATTATATAATATGCGATTCAATATGAGTAACTGAACACGAAAACAGAAAAGATACCTCATTGTCTCTACACCATGATTTTTTCTAAAAATTAATAAATGCGTAAAAATTTGAGATGAATTTTTCAAAGATAATGTTGAAGTTTTAGTTTATCAAACCATTTTAGTAAATATTTTTTAATAAAACTATGAAAATAGTATAAAAGCGAAAATCAAAATTGTTTATCAAACTTTCTTTTTATGTAAAAAGAAAATGTCCAAGGTAACCTTTAAAAGAAATCATTTGCAATCCATTAAGTTGTAAGCTTAGTAAAATCACATGCAGTGCCATTTTGAAAAATGTTTGATGGCATCATCATTTGCAATGCTGACATTTCTAACGGACACCTTAATGCAGCGAACACATTTAATTTTTATACTTGAGTATTTAATAGAGCGAATTACTCCTGTACAGGAAACAAAATCATAAGGTAGCTTTCTAATGGCCACAATCGTTTTTAGTATAAAGAAATAAAATTCTGCCAAAAAGAAAGAGAAATTAAATTACACAAAAGTCTTGTAAAATTTATTTTATTAAAAACTAATAGATATCAAAACAAATTAAAAAAAGACGAGTTATCAACAAAAAATATAACATTACACAGAAAATATAAACAACTTCAATATTTATACGCTTGCAAAAAACACTTTTTAGCCGCATTTTTTTGCTTTCGAATCGAAATAATTTTCTTAGCCGCAAATTTAATGTGAACTAATCATCAATTGATGTTTTGGTACATAAATACAGCAACATATATCACTATCTTCACTGAATATAGTGATGCATGTTGCTGTGTTCTGTGCAAGATGGTACTTTTAAAACAGTAATTTTGTCATCATCACTTAATATTATTTTTTCCACTATAACATTTTTCTTTATGCGGATATTGAAAATTCTTTGCTGCGAGTTTATGATATTGATATAGGATATTGATATTTTGTACTTCATGTTATGAAGTGAATTTCTTGATTTAATAACGACAATAAGTTAGTTTTCTAATAGTTCTTCTTCATTAATTAATATCGACAACCGCAAGTGAACTAAATAAGTTAAATATGTAGTCTGTAATTGTTTTTAGATCCGGCGATAGTAATCTCTAACACTTCAAAACTTTCCCACAATCGTTTTTTCATATCGGATAAGTAATCGCTTCAAACCGCTTTCGGTTTTCATAATTTTATAGCGACTTATCACAAACAAACAATCTAATTACGATACAAAATTTTGCAGTGCACATAATGTTACCATCGCAAATAACAGCCCCCAAATCATTTAAACTCATTTTTACGATGTCAGAAGCATGATTACAAAATGAGGGCAAAATTTTGGATTTACCTCAAA
Organism: Druceiella hillmani; assembly: GCA_039881145.1. Taxonomy (NCBI): domain Eukaryota; kingdom Metazoa; phylum Arthropoda; class Insecta; order Lepidoptera; family Hepialidae; genus Druceiella; species Druceiella hillmani. The sequence continues at coordinate 38,514,353 of JAYKKI010000012.1, read as the reverse complement.
TTGGTGAATCGTATGATGTAAACAGATTTCGAACTCTTTTATAGCCATTAGCTGTATTTTAGCTTATTTGGTTACAACCTTTTGTCCTTTATATTTCGGTCACTGTAGTAATAAATCAGATCAATAGAGACAAGTTTCTTTCAACATAACTTCGTGTTCTTTTTTCAAACATAACTTTGGTTTACCTATTCTTTCTACATTAAAATATATGTATTATAGCACAGCCTAAACAACCAATGCAGTTGCTTAGTATGAAAATCCATGTCAGTTATTGACTAATATAATATATATATATATATATATATATATATATATATATATATATATATAAAGATAAATTTCCTATTATTATATTTTAAAACTTTGAGTAAGGCCACAAAATGCTTTCTTTAGAAAACTTAGCGCAGTTATAGAAATTGGTGGTTCTATTTCAGATATGAAATAAAGTATTTGAATTCACATTTTAATGGTTAATTAAGAGGACATAAAAATAATTTTTGTCCATACAGAGGACATAAAAACAATTTAGTGCATAAAATTAAATGGTAAGTTTTAGAAAGGTACAAAATTAAATAATACATTTTGAATGTAAAACATTGGTTTTAATGCTTGCAAAAAAACATTCAAAAGTTGCTGAATCCCATCGGATCTCCGAAAACATAGCTTCAAATTTTTTTTAAATAATTCAGGAATATTGGAAGTAAAGTGTAGATCTAATGAAAATTATGAAGTGTTTATTATACTTTCGACGTTTTCTTTTTACATAGAAAGAAAGTTTGATGAAAACTTTTGATTTTTGCGTTTATACCATTTTCATAATTTATCTTGGCAAATATGAATATCACGCTACGAAGGTTCCGCATACATTTAAACACTTAAGGGTTCATAGCAATTATATTGAACTATTTACAAATATTAATTTTAAATAATATAAAACCTTCTATGTAAGGATATAGTAAAACATGAGAAATATTTCAAACTTGACGACGATAGTCCACTCTATACATTATATATTATTGAAGTATTTGCGGGTTAACAAGTTTTGTTATTGCGCCAAATTTCTACGTCAGTTGATTTCCGAGAAAGACGGTCATGATATCCGAATGGACAGATACATGATTGACCCTATAAGGGTACCTTTTTGTCTTCCGTTTTCCTAGAATCAAGTTTGGGTTATCAATAAATTATCAAAAGACACACCTTTCGATTTGATCCAATTCGAAAAAGTTTTCTGTTTTATAAGGTAACCGGAATCATTGTTTTTAAAAATATTAGAAATCAAACTACAAATATTTGACTCCTTAGAGTGACTAGAAAATGCTATTATTTAATTTTCTAAATAGGCTTTCTGAGTAAGAGATAATTTTTTTATACGCCATATAATATTTATATAAAAACAACTAATCGTACATAACACTAATTGTGCTAATACGACGTACACTTTGCGGGTTTTGTTTTATAGTGGATGAACTTTTAGTCTCAGTGGTTTGAGCTTACTTTTTCACCTTCCCAGTTCGATTATACATTGACTTCTATTTCCGCAAACTTTTTCTTCGAGAATTTGGCACTTTCCTGATATTTTTAATTTCGACTAAAAATGTATGTCAAAAGTGATATAAATTCAGGATACTTAACACCATTTGTTTATACGTTTTTTAATAATGCAAGAGTCTAAGGGCAAATGACTAAGTAATCGCAAAAAACAACATATTTTTATACATTTTATCTTGACTTGACAATGCTTGAATGTTAACAAAAAAAACGGCGAATTCAGTAAAAAACACAAATCGCGGTGAGCAACAGGAGTAGGTTCATGCGAACATACGTATAGCGTGATAGGTTTTTTTTAAATTTTAGTATGTCTTTAAATTTGCCACCCCACGGTAATCCAGAAAGCCCGATATTAGTAAAATTAAAAATAGAGAAATCTTAATCCCATATTTCAAAATTACAATAAGTATTTTTATGTTTAATAAATATTGTAATTATTTGTTTATCTGTTTGTCTTAAAATATTCAAATTGATTTAATATTCGAATAGGTTTCTTCAGACCAAAAAGTATTTAACGAAAAATTAATTTGTATAAAATAATTGTAAATAAAACAAATCTTACACAATCTGGCTATACGAAAAATAAATAATGGGTCTTTATCTTTATTGAATAGTTTCCAAGAAGTAATATCTAAATCCTTAAAGAAAAAATTAATAACTTTATGACTACAAATGAACCTTAAATTTAGAGATTATAAAATGCTTTGGTAAGTAAAATTTAACGTATATGGATTAAGTGAATGAATGACAAAAAATAATGAAAGGAACAGATATATTGCAGTTACAAATCGAATGAAACTTATCCCTGGATGTTAGCACAGCTCAAACAATAATAAGAGCGCTGATCCAATATCAATCTTACCAAATATTTTCAGGTTTCTACCTAATTTTTATATTAATATGAATTTGGTTCGATTAATGTTTACATTAATATGAATTTGGAAAAGGTTCTAAACGTAAAGAGACACTGGGAAATGCTATCATGTACGAGCTTTTTATTTATAAAATGAAAGCATATATACACCACTACATAATTCATTTTTGAATATATTTACAGTCTAGAGATATACGTTTTTGTCAAAGAAACTTATAATATCGGACAAAATTTGTTATTTCATGGTTCTTCTACCAACTTTACATATACGTGAAACGAATTTTACTGGAATCAACTAATTCTATATTAAGGTCTATATTATGTTAGTATCTAGTGTAAGTGAGCGATCTTAATTCATTTAATTTATTTAATGTACGTTTAACTGCTTTCTTTGCGGATTTAAGATCAACTTTTTCTGGTTTGCATTGCTCGAAGTTTTTCTTCCCGAAATAAATCAATATCTTCTAAACGTATAATAAATTGGTAAAAAAACTGGACCAGTACATTGAATATTCTTAAGTAAACCTAAGTGCTACCTACTAAAGACGCGCTACTAAGCCTATAATAGTTTTGAGAATTGTTGTCTCTCCGTCTGTGTACATTTGTGCGCGCTAATCTTAGCAAGGACTGAACTGATTTGGGTATGGTTTTCAGTGATATATTTAGATTAGCTTGGGTTAACAGTTAGCCTTTGCTTCATTTCAATTGGTTCACAATTAAAAATATACGTCAATTTAAATTTAATTTCGTTGTGTGCGCTAATATCAGAACCGGCGAAACTTATTTGTCTACCGACGCTATCTAGACACATTTTTAGTAAACTTTATCTAAGAGGAAAAAACACAAAAAAATCCTAATGACATTTCTTACTCAGATTTCCACGCGAACGAAGTTGCGTGCACAGCTAGTGAAAATATAAAAATGTTTAGTTCAATAGTAGTCCTATCTTCACCTCTGAGAATAAATCAGGTAAAAATAAGTTTAAAGTCGTACTGACAGTAAAAAATGTGTTTTTATTCTTTTTGAAGGAAATATTTTGTTAAATTAAGGTCAAAAGAATTATGATGTCACAATTTAATCAGTTCCATTTTTCAACTTTAATATATACATAAATTCTTCTATAAATATTATGGATGATACGTATAACTTTCAGGTTACTACATGAAGAACAAAATAAATTAACTCGTTAAATATGAGTAGATTTCGGGATACGATTGTATACAATTATGTATATGTACAAGAGTTTAAACATTAAAAGTATATATAATGTTTAAAATTAAGCTATTCAAAAATTTAAAACATTATATTTTTTTCATTAATTATTTTTCACTGAAAAATAGATGGAGTTCTCAGAATCAAGAGAATTTCTCAAAAATTCTTTGGTTTTATTACTTATAAATTTTTGAACATTCAATATTTTGCTTTCTTTATAGTTTGGTATTTAAATATATATTTTCGTTTTCGAGATAGATCTGGTATAAATATTTTTCTGAAAACTGTGATTTTAATGGTTCCACAAAACGTAATTTTGGACGAAAAAAATTCTTAAAAATATATTTCTACTCTACATAGAAAACTCGTTTTTTCATTGAAACGAGTTAAGTCGTGAGCTTAGGTGGCGCAACCCTTAAAATAAAGTTATTTTTAATTTTTAATATGATTTCATTTGGGTCAAGGAACCACATTGTTAATTCGATTTCACGAATTCGAACTTACGTTAGCGAACTTATATCGCTAACAATAGAATTTCTCTGTTTGGCTGTAAGAGATTACTCTCGTATCAATAAGTCTGCCATGTATATCAATCAGACATGTTAAATTAGGTAAATAAATTAATAAAATGAACTATTTGATTAGAAATTATAATTTCTGGGAGATCGACGGCGAGGCAAGGACACCTAAACAGAAAAGCAACGTTGCCACAAAAATAAGTGCCCATTTGGACCCTTTGGTAAAACGGAAGCTTAATACGGAACACATATTTTAATAAGGGAATAACTAATTGGTGGTAAGTATTATTATATATTCTATGCAATAAAACTAATAGAATCTGTGAAATGTTTTCTTAAGTTAAATCCGAATTCGCGAGTCTTTGCCTAATTTATATTTGTATTATATAATAAATAATTATCATTTCAACGTTATAATACAACAACATTAACTATGAATAGTATATATAATACAAAACAATATCAGGATATGTGTTTGATTTTTTTTGTTTTTTGGGGGTTTGTTATTGAAAATTTGAATATTTTATGAACATGAGAAATCCGGTAGTAATATTTCTTTACTTCTCACTTGTTAATTACCTTGACGTTGAGAAAATGGCGTTAAAGTTATATTTAATATACATAGCGTTTTCAGTTCATTCACGTTGTAATCACATAACATTGTATTAGTTTAAATGCAATTATGGATTTGGATTTCAATTATCATCCAGTAATATTTCATATTATAAATTAGTTGGTTAAGATATAGGGGAAATATTTGGTACTAAAAACCAAACGCACATTGTGTCACTAAAAATCAACGAAGAATAATATATTACTTTCATTTATTAAGTGCAAATTAAAACGCAAACAATACGGTAATGATATACCTAACCAGTTTTGATCATTGTATTATGTCAGTAACTTCAGTAACCAAAAATACGACTCGGATTCTGATTCCGTGAATTCATTTTTTGTATTACGTGCATTTCTGTTTGATTTAAAAAATGTATACGTTGAATGCTGTGTAGTATTTCAAATTTATATAATATAGGTATAACGATGTAATTCAGATGAGTATTTTATACCTCTACTTAACGAAATAATACATATTGTTGTGTCCAAAAGAAAGAATTTCTTTAATATCTAGCGCATTTAATGAACTTTCATTATAATAAAAACTTATTTATGAATTCTACTCGTATTTGGTAGTTTTTCTTTAGCTTAATCTTTTTTATTCGAATCGCATAAGCATAAGTGTGACTGTCTTACCACATATACAGAAGTGTGATAGTCGTGCGTATATGTCAGACATATTTTCGTCTAGACATTATTATACGATAGGGGTACCGCCTGACACTTTGATTCGGATATAAGAATAAAATGATTAATATAGCGAAAAATACGATGTATAGAACATAGATGTATAGAATATAGATGTATAGAATATAAATGTATAGTAAGAGACGAATAATATTTTATCCCTCATTTTAGTATATATTTGGTGTTTATCCCGTTCCTTTCTTGTCGAGACAATTCTCTAGCCGTCAGCTGTCGATAGGAATTACTTAGATTTGTTTCGAGAAAGTTATAGTACGTCAGACAAACGGAAGTAACGACGTTATAATATATTAAACTTAGTTATACATTCTTAATATTATTTTCCTTTTCGAAAGAATAAATGGAACGAAAAGGCGGAATGTGGCTTTGTCAGGGATACAGCCGTGTTTTTACGTCTCAATGAAAAGGATTGTGAAGTGTGGCAAACGATGCGGTTTAGGTGTTTAAAGATTTAGATGTTTGCTATTTCAAGCTATCCTTTTATTTCACACCACGTCTACTACACACAAACAAACAAAATCTTTATGCATACACGTAGCCACTATAGCGCGGTAGCGGCGTGGCGGGATCTTTGTCCATCTCAACCGTGCCCTCCTTTTATTGTTCTCGTGTGACTAGAGTGATTGAGTAATCTGTTAATGTTCGTTAGTGAGTTTTGTTTTTAAGTGTGTGTTATTGTTTACATACTTTTTACGTGGGTATTATTGTTCACAAAAATTGTAAAAAAAAATTAATTGTTCAACTCATTGGCGATGAAATAGAAACACGATATATTTAACGAGACATTATTTACGTTCATTGGTGATAAAAGATATATCTCAGTCGTTTGTCGAGGTTTTTGTGGAAAGTAGCTTAAACCATCCTGATGTAGTCCTAACACCGTAGAAGATAATTACATTGCAGAAGATTGCTGAATAATTTATTTCATTAAAATCACACATATCTTCGAAACAATGTATAATTAATTGATTGGATCGCCGTTTGTTAGAGTTTGTAAACGCAAGGTATTCGATATCTAGTATGTAATAAAGAAGAACACGGTCATCACATCTTTTCGTGATTAGTCTGTTTAATGCAATGAACTGATCCAATTTATTTACTGTTCCCATGATTTTGTTGTGCTTTTGAATTTGATGTGGAATTCTGACATCAATTTTCAATCCCTTGTCCGCTCGTCGCCTTTTCTTATTTCCCCCAATTCTATGGAATAAACATCACACATATATTTATTATTTTCGCATCAAACCAGCAATACTTTTTTATATCAAAAGGGAAAACACATTACCTTAATTTTTTATAAAATCTACTTAATTAATATTTGGACATTCAAAATTATTATTATTTTCTAACATTTTACCAAGAAATGTTCCGAGTTACAAAAATTCTTAATAATGTAAAGCGCGTTTCACCCACTCCCACCCACCGAACTCTCAAAAGAAACAATAGTTGCTTGAATTTTTTATTTTTTGTAATGAATGAAATTTTAGTAGTATATACCAAGCATTAGTAACGATAAAATAAAGCTTGCGTATCGTTTGTTTTTTGTTTCCTAAATATAATACATCTCCTAATAATAAAATAACTTATATGTAAAACTAGCGTGACCCGTGCGAAGTCTTCGCATTATAAATTATTCAACTCAATTTAATAAATAAAAATTGATTGCAGGTATTCAATTCATTTCTAATTTTGCACACTGCTTATTATGTTTTTATTCACTTATGAAGCTCAGATGACAGATCAAACAAATATTTTACTAAAATTGACATATAGAGGCGCAAATATCAAAAGCATTGAGCTAAAGCGCCACTTTATTTATACGTGAGTGGATTTGAAATTAAACAAAAATTTTACCGACCGTCAATCATATTGACGTTGAGCCGTTAGATGGCAGCATTGCTGTTTTGTGTATATAATTTTAATAATTAATTAATTTTCAAAAACAATAGCAATAATAAATTTTTTAGTTGTGGATGCCGGTAGAGCAAGCAATTATCTATAAAATGATATATAATTTATGTGGATTAGTTGTGAGGTTTTTTCTAAAAAGGGAGAGTAACATCTTAACCTTAGCGTATTAATATATAGGATGATGATGGTGATTATCCTTTTAAAAGAAATTGTCGTAGTTACTATTATAACTCTATACTTAATTGAGTTGTTTTTTATGTAACAAATATAAATTAAATATTATTTTAATTATACAGCAACTTTCGTAATCAAAATGTTGAACAACATGAGTACTTAATGATTTTTCCGTACCATGGTAGATCTTTCATTATGGAACAAAACCCTACAGGAAGGGAAAGAAGAGGGGGTTGCGCTTGTCAGTGAGAAAAAAATATACCATTTAAGTTAAGAAGATGGAATAAATGATTTTCAAGTTAATGACAAGTCCGTTCGTTCCTAAAAAGAGGAGATACATTATATTTATATTCGTCCAAGCGTCATCAGTTATACACGTGCTTGACAATAGGGTTAGGGTTTAGGGCTTCGTATTCCAGAATGAAAAAGAAAATTTGCACAGGTTCATTTTGTTTTTCGGTCGTCTCTCTATTTATCAAAATATTGTTTCTCAAGGACCCTTAAAAAGCCGATGTTATTAACAAATAATTATCCCCATTGGGCTGCAAAAAATTGCTGCTAATTTAATGCAATATAATATGCAGTATTAATGAATCTCTAATTAAAACCTCTATCAAACTTTTCTTAGACTATTTCTCCTAAAATTTATCACTTAGGAAGATGCAATGGCACAAATAGAGGAAAAAGTCTGAAAAAAAATTAATTTTTCGTTTTATGTGCAATTATTAGTTGACTAATGTAGTCGTAATAATTCATACACACACACATATATATATATATGTGTGTGCGTGTGTGTGTATACATATATATATATATATATATATATATATATATATATATATAACCTTAACCACACTTGAACGTCTTTTTCTGTATGTTGTTCTGAATGGCCTTCGGAGAAGACATGTCTATAACCAAAAATGGGCATTTTATTTTAATTGGATGGCTATCTGCATTGATTTCGACAGAATTTCACTATTCATGATATTGCATTCTGATGCATATGTTAAAATTTATCTTCACTAATTTCAGTGTTCCTGCTCAACAGTCGTCGACGAAAATAACTTCAACCAACATTGAGGACATTTCCGAGAACCATGCGATAAAATCAGATAAATTGGGAATATGCAGAATTGTGAAGATTTGTTAAATTCTATTGAAAAAATAAAACAATTCATAATTTGGTAAAAAAAATAAACATGGACACATTAGAAAATTTTACATGTAAATTATATAATAAAACTGAAGTTATTACATCCGAAAATCCAATTACTAAAGTAAATGTAAACAAAAACATTGGTGGAAGGAATATTTTTTTTGGTAATGGCTATTTGCAACTTGAATAAATCTGCGCTACTATAAATATGCTATGTATATTCTCTCAATATTTCTAAACAATAGAAAAATATAGAAGCTTTAAAGAGTGCGCTCCAGACAGAATGCTTGTAGCTAGTCAAAAAGAAAAAAAATAGCTATGCGAAATAACAAGGTAGATTCAGAAGTGTATATTTCAGTTAATTTATATTTCTGGATGTATCTATATTTTTAGCTATAAAATTAGGAAAGTTTTATTTCTAGGAAAAAGAAATGGATATTGCTTTATTTGTTCTGGGTTTCAAAATATAAATTTACTTCAATGGAGGAAAATATATTTCAGAATCTTTTCTGACAAGCACTGAAATGCATGGTGTGAAATATAATAGGCTGATTGTAAATGGCGACTCTGGGCTAATGAATAAAGTACGTTTGGCGATGTCTTATGGCTGAAATCTCATAATAAAGAAAGTAGACTGCAATTACCACCTGTTGAAAAAATCTTGTTCAAAAATCAAATATTCGAAAAGCTTGTATTTAGAAAATATGATTATTGTATCTAATAGTATTTTTATAAAAGTCTCACTGAGTCAAATATAGTTTCAAAAGTCAAAACTATTAGCTGTGGGTAGATATTCGAAAATAAATTGATATTCTCATATAGAATCAAACAAATAATAGTGCTGAGCACTTTCACTCAATTATTACAAAATTCATTCGACAAAAGCGTGTGAATTAAATTACGAGTATCGTACCAAACAATATTATGTATTGCAGTAACATCTGGGAATAACGAAGTAGAAATCTGCGAGGACTTGTAAAAAAATGCCAATTGTAGTCCTGGACAGATTACCAAGAGTACATAGAACGAAGAAAATGAAAATAAAGAAGATAAAAAATGTTGAATTTTTTAGAATCAATTGAAACTCACAAGGAATGTAAATATCCAAATACGTAAACGATGTGAATCCAATCAACACTATGGTGCACTGAAGCTAGAAGAAGATAGTTATGATAAGAAGGAGAAAGTTTTTCTGGCTTCTTTGACAGTCATAGGAGATCAGAAGAAGGGAATAGAAAAGGATACACGAAAGACAATAATTTATGGCAAAGTGAAAGGCAAAAAGAGCTAATTGTTTTTAAACTTTCACACGTTCGTAATTAATTTTATCTATGTCCAAGACTGCTTACAAGTCGAATGTTCCCTTTATTTATTACGTATAATCATAAATGTATTAATATTTTTTTAAGGATGACAAAATAATTTTCTTAAAACATATTTAGTAACGATGACTATCAATTATTTCATCACGCTTATATTTTCTCATATCGTCTCTTCGTGTAGAATTCGTTATATTTACATTTATTTTACACAAATTAATTTTTGGTCACGTAATATATGGCGGATGCTCATGACGATATAGAGGAATTAATTAGAATGCATTTAATATTCCAATAAGTTTTTACTTTAAATGTTTAATACGGATAGTGTGAAATGGTATTAATATTTACAATATTTATTATTGCGTAAAAATTAAAATTACTTTTGGAAATCATTTACATAAAATATCTTAACCACAACATGTAACATAAAGATATATTTATTAACATAAATTTATTCGTAAACCTCATTTTTTTTAATCCTATTCAAAATTATCACTTTTATCAACATTTAATGTTTTCTTATATTCCTTTCTATCTTTGCCTGGTGTAAATCAATAAAGATCAGAAACAATAAATTAATTGTGAATAGAGTCCGCATTACGAGGGTTAGATATAAATAAAATTTGCTTAGGTAAATATGAAGGTATATATCTAAATATTCAATATTTGTTGTATTTCCATTAAACTATATACAAATATCGATATTATTTTTCCCTGTACTTCGTATTCGCAGACAAAAACTTGATTGCCTATTATATTTCTTTAAAACATTAATGTAAGTTAACTAACATTATTTTGCATTGGGGCACAGAACGTCGTTTTTTATATTTATGAAATATTTGGTAAAAAATTAGTAAAAGGAAAATATATTAAACAACAATTTGCCTCATATTGTGCAGAGTTGACGCCATATAAAAAAAAATGATAGATATTTTTGAATGAATTTTAAATAAATACTCAATGATACTCCCATTATATCGAGATCGGGAGAAAAAAAGATATCAGGTAATTCTTTTAATTTCCTCGTTTCTTAAATTGATTTCATTGTTTTTGATTTAAAATACGATGTTGTGGCACGAAGGATATGATGAAATCATAAGGGTTCTGTTTTTGCCACTTAACTGCGAAATCCTGAGAATAGAATATAAAATGCATCGTACGATAAACTGACTGTACTGGCTGGCGTCCTTCAAAAGTACCGTCCTAAATACAAATTGTAATCTATTTAAATCTCGATCTACCTAACAGATTCCACAAATTCCCTTCCATCTCTCTATAATTCAAATTACAATAGAACGATATGTTTCGTATCCAGAATAGGCAAAAGGAATAAAATTTATTTAAAAAAAAATGTTTCTGTCAATAGGTTCGGCGGAGCATATAAATTATGTAGCTACAGTCGGAAATGAAAAAATGACAATTCCACTTTAGCGCACACTTCACATCGCTCACTCGCGCGCCCGCTATGTGACGGGAATAAATTAATGTGTAAACATTTTCCTAATAATATAAGGGAGGTCTTATAGAACGAACATGACATAAATATAAAAAAGGAGTATGACAAAATGTTAAATGTTTAGCGATTACTCGGTTGGGTTACCTAGTGATAATATGCCACTATAAAAGTTCAGTATTTCTCACGAAAATTTTCTTTTCACAACGTTATTACTTTTGTCGAGATTTCGCAGTCGAAGTCTAAAAAATACAAGTCGAAAAGATTTACTTTTTAAAAATCGTCTACTTGAAAATTATCTAATATAAATCATTTTGCAGAATTGAATTCCTGTATATATAATTTTTTGTATATCTTGAAAAATTCTTGATCTATAGAAATAAAAAAAAAAAAATTTTTTCTCAAATGAGCTGATTTTATGAAAATAAATTATCTTATTTATTACTATAATCTAAGGATAAACCTATATAACTATTTAACTGCATTACAAATTTTTTTAAACTTCGAATTCCTTGGGCGCTCATTTTTAACGATTTCCGCTTATGTTCGGAGTCGCGCCTTCAAGCATCGACATACAGTAACAGTTCGCTTTTATATTTAAACCTAACTTGCCTCGTATCTGTGTTTTATCAGGTTTATATCTTAGTGTAATCCTTTCGCATGTCCGTTCACCAAAATATGTTCCGGTAAATAATCCAGGTGGATCAGAAAGTAAACTTTCGACTTCATAATATATCACAAATTTCTAAAAATATCCAATGGAGTTTCCATCATTTGGCGACAGAGTTCCATGAATCGAGATTTTTTTTATCTTAAGAAAATGTTAACTAAATTTCTAAAAGAAATCCAAGCTGCGTTTTACCTACGTTCCTTGTAGCTTCGAAATCCTTCTATTTAATGAATACTCGAATGTCTGGATTTACAAAACTCCTACCTTCAATTTGACCTCTGAGAGTAATTAAAGCGTTCGACAGAGATATTTAAGATACGCAAAGCAAGGGGCTTTGGTAGCACCTTCACAAATTGCTTCATCGGTCTTAAATCAAGGTGAAGTGAAGGAAAGAGCACTTTTTTGGATAAACTAATTTTTCTCGATATACAAACATATCATTATTTTTGATTTGATACATTTTCTTGAAGTTTAATCCTTTCTTACCTACTTCCAGTATTTATTTTGACCATTTTATTCACACGAAAGGTATAAAACATTCTTGTAGTCTAACTAATATTTTTTTAAATTTAAAGCAATTTTTCGATTTAAAAAAGGAAATTACTTTATCACAGAAAATAATTGATGTCAATTTCATCACATTGATATTTATAGTGACAATGCTTCAACTTTTAATAAATTGGGATAATTTAATTAATTAGTGATTTTAAGAATTTCTAGCTCAATTAATTGATGACTGATAATATTCATTAGGATATGTAAGAGTATATGATGGATTCTTTTTTAATTATTTCTATGTTTTGTTATTTCTAAGTCTATAAGAAATCGTCGTCTAACTTCAAATAATTTTACTTCAAAGTTACATGAAAATGGATTTTTTTCTATCAAGATTCAACGACGTTTTGTCATTGAAATATTTCGTTCGAATTTGCATCAAATGGTAAACCGTCTTTTATTTAAATATTATATATCATACATCCACATTATCACGTTACAATCCCTGTTTTCATGTATTTGACCGAATTTTGCGTGAATCTTGAAAGAAAAGGATTTTTTTCGGAACTGCGGAAAAATTACCTAACAAATGATGGTATACGAAAAATGGTACAACATATCATACTAATTTGTTTTGGTGAACGAAGACTGCTCCTTGTGTAGGTATATAAAAAAATATGATTTGAAATGAGGTGCGTGGAGTTATAAAACCCCGAAACATTTAAAGTCAGTAATGTTACTGAAGATTAATTTATACCATCCCACATTTAGACCCAATTTAGGTTTATCTAGATATCGAATCCGATTAAAATGTCAAATATTTTAATGTTTATGCTAATAAGGAAATAGTTAACGATTAAAAAATAAATAAGTTTGGCAGAACATCAGATTACAAGACTAATATAACATTAAGCCAATATAATTCTATATTACGCATACGGCCAGATTTTATTATTAAAAAATACATTTGTATATTTCGTCAAACTATTAAAAAACAAAATTCATTTGTAACTGTTAGTTCATGTTTTATCCATTGTCAGGCCTCGTAGACTGTTATCTCAATAAGAAAGACGTTGATAAATTGTTATTGGAAGGAGGCAGGAAGGATCGCGGCTGTGAAGTGGTGGTTTATTTTTGTTTCTTTTCCTTTCAATGGAAGAAAAATAAACGCGGAAACAACATATTTCTGTTATGCTCCAGTTGACTTTTTGTTTCGTTTGATACATATTTTGTTGTGAGTATTTTCGATTAGTTCGTACGTAGTATATAAGTATACTTTATTCTTCTTGTGATCTCTAACTTGCGGGAGATTTGAAGCCTTGACATAAACTTATATTTTTAATTTTATATTCTACATTGTACGATTTCAAAGATATTTATTTTAAGAAGTGATATTTTACACAGACTTGAATACTTAAATAAATATATTGAGGATTAATTTTTTCTTGTGTTTTTAGAAGAATTTCAGATTCTTCTAAAAACAACAATATTCTAATCAGTCAATCAACATATATTTCGTTAATTAAGTTAGTGACACCTGTATAATCTTCCATTTTCAACGCGGGACATGTTTGTGTCTTAACTATATTTGTACTAGATGTAGTTAATGACTTGTTACATAAAAGGTGCAACTTGCTTCTTAAATCTAAGCCCGTCGTACCGCATAGAAAAGTTCTGGACGACCGTGCACTAACAATGTAATATTTTCCCTTTGGTCAAGCCGCTTTGGCCGTTTTCTTACTCGAAATAGACTGTTTGTTCCAGTTAAAATATCACGACATGATAAAACTACACTCCTTTTTAGATTTCATATATATGGCTTGGAAAATACTTAACATATAAAGCCACGAAATTACTAACTTTACTCTTGATCGCCTAACTAAATTTCTGGTCTACTTCCAGTTGACAAAGAAACTTAATATTTGGTACGTGCTAGAAATTAGTCAAAGGTAAATTAGACTTTTTGACAAAGTTAGTAGTACAATTAGTGTCGAAAATTGTGTAAGAAAGTCACTTGATCAAAAATCAAATCGATTAGTCTTATTTCTATTTCAAATGTTAAATGTTTTTATCTAACAATGCTTATTCATCTTCTGCTGTACATATGCAAAATACCACCATTCTTTACAAATAAATTCATTTCACTTCATCGGTACTTGGAACCACACTACAAGCGACAAGTTTCGAAAAAATATAGTGGTGTTCGAATAAATATTCAAAAAAATATTATAGTCATTTGGAGTCACCACTGCTCTTGTTCAATAGACTGCGTCCATTAAATCATCTACAGACTATCCAATACAATTCCGAACCGAAGTGGATACAAAACACTTATGGTCTCACCTCGGAATATGTTTATCCTGTCGTTTGTCACGATCTTCTAAAATTTAAACCTTTGAAAATTTAAGAAGTTAAATTTTTTGAATCAAATTTTTTAATGCCGCAAAAATATTTTGAAAAAAAAAAGGTTTTGTTTTTGAACGTATTTAAAATTTTCACGGAGCCAAAAAATATTTTAGCCCCGGTAACATATCAAATAAAAATGAATGTAACATATAACTAAAAAAAGAGTATAAAACTTGAAAAAGTAGTGTAAAAAATAAATATTCCACCAAATTATCTCCCAAAATATCAAACATAATAAATCTGTATAAGATTTTTGCAAGTATATAATGAGCTCAATGTCTAAGAAAAGCTATAGAAATCTTCTAAAATATATAAACATTTGATTAAGACATAGAAAAAATTAAGATGTAGGTCAACATACAAAATTAAATGTTACCAATATGAAAAAATAACAATGGGCATAATTTTTTCGTACTGAAATAAGTAAAAATATTTCAATATTTCTTATATCGAAATTTTTCATGTTTTACAGTGTTTACATAACAATATTTTGTAGACCCAAAAGCTTGTGAATTACCTTGTGAACGTTTAATGACGTGCAATTTCAATAATACTCAAGCTTATCCACTCACTGTTGAGATTCTACTCGGAATCAAACGTGTGTTTACATATTG
Organism: Druceiella hillmani; assembly: GCA_039881145.1. NCBI lineage: Eukaryota > Metazoa > Arthropoda > Insecta > Lepidoptera > Hepialidae > Druceiella > Druceiella hillmani. The sequence goes on along the minus strand of JAYKKI010000012.1, from coordinate 38,498,677 downwards.
AAAATAAAATTAATTGATATTATACTGATTGAGAACGACAAAATTAAACGTATACAAAAATTTATACGTAATCCGTAATAAATAAAAGTTCTTCTTCCATAATACCGTCCATTATATGCAGTAAATACAAACTAACAACTTCTACCTCTACTCATTGCACTGTCTCATTTCCACCTGAACTGGTGGTGGTATAAATTTACATTACGTGAATTGTATTTAGGAAATGTATTGCGCAACAAAAGTACTGCGCGAGGTTTAAAAAAATAAATCGATCCTAAAAAAAAAGATCCTAAATCCCGTAAGTAGGGTTAAAACATTTTTAAAAAAATTGTAATCTAAACATTCTCTTATTAGGAGACATTTATCCCAAAATAAAACTGAAATTCAAATAGCTTCCAAGAAAAATAATGTCTGTCAATTTTTTGTGTCAATTTTGGACGGCTGTGTTTGATTCGTTTTATTAAATTTTGAAATCTGGTTAGAAGATTAAAAACTCGAGTGATCAAGATATTTCTAATCTTAGTTTGGAAGCATTGAAAAATGTTCTTGATCACTTGAGTTTTAAAATTTTTAACCAGATTTAAACATTTAATAAGACGGGTCAAACACGGCCGTCAAAAATTGACACGTAACCGATTATCAGTATTCTCAATCTTGAAAAAGGAATTCTAAATTTTAATTGCCTTTAAATTAACTCGAAATATATTTTATATTATGACTTACAGATAAATTACGAAATAAGTTTGTAATACAACAAAAATACCTGTGCACATCATGCACTGATTCCAGCAACTTGTATCTTATTTTTGACCACTTTTACAGGTCACATCTCAAAAGCTGTTTCTTTAAAAATTTATTGAGATAATGTATTGGTATGAGGTAAATTTTAGACTACAATTAAATAAAAAAATAAATTGACATCCAAATGGACGATAAATACAGTTTTCGAGGTCATTCTCTCCTACAATTTTTCCAGTTTAATCGTTTAAATGTATAATATTGTTAAACCGGTTATCTTAACGGCTTTGTACCATTACATTGTGATAGATAATATTAATATGCAAAAACACTATATAAAGAGTTCTATTTTACGTTTTCCTTCATATATAACAGAAAAAAAATGTCTTTGGAATAAAGGAACTACATGTTTCAAATTACGGTGAAAATTTTCAGACTTATGTAGGGTGGAGGAAAAATGACCCAAAAATTAAGTGATTATGTTTGTTTACTCATTTGTTATTGTATAAAAGAGATTAACAAATTAATTTAATTTTAATATTTTATCGTCGTTTTCGCATGGTGGCCATTTTTCAAATAAAACCAACGCAGATTTTTTAGAAAGCCGCCCAGTAAAAGTTAAATATCGCTGATTTTATAAGAGTTAAAGACTAGAAATTAAAACCGGTTTATGTAATCGAGGCCAAGTCTAAATTTCAGGCTCAATTTTGTACAAAAATTAGTTTTATTAAAAAGAAGTTAATCCAACGCCTTCAATTCTTACCACAAACACACCCATGCCCTAAAAATATGTAAAAAAATTATTACTCATCACTTTTTTCGATACGACATTTTTTTTTAAATGAAAAAATTTCTTTTTTTTTTTGACAATATTTTGGAGATTATATAATAATAAAATAAAAAATTTACCATTGAATCCCAATATTAGCAAATAATCGTACATGAAAAAGACATTAAGATATCAACTATTCACTTGTATTGTATATACATCAGCGAAACAAACATTATTTTTGACAAAGCTAACCACTTTCTAAAGACGAATTTGAAAGATATACGCCAACAGTATATGCTGATTCTTATGACAGAGACCATAGCTAATAAGATTTATGTTCTTTATTATCATTTTCCCAGAAAATTATATAACCCACATATATCATTTGTGGTTTAGCAAAAATTGAAAACCATATTGAGGTTTTGATACTTTTACTACTAGGTTTTAATTAGGGTGTCAGGTGTTGGTTTCAATTTCAATTAAAGTTAATTGTTTGTATGTAAGGAAAATAGTTTATTTGATTTTTTGAACCATTTAAGGGTCATAATCAAATTTAAGGGTCATCAAAAATGCAGGCAATAATACAAAGCAATTTTCGTTCGATCAAATTAACTCTTATCATGATAAATCAACTAAAATTAGTAAACATCCTCAAATCAGGATGTAACTTGTATTTAATTCAATTGAAAAAAATTTCTTGATATTCAAGAGCAAACTCGTCAAACATGTTAAAAACTGACAATATTGAATATTAATTTTAAAATGACCTGTTTTCACTGAAGATAAATTCCGCAGGGGTTAAGTTTTTGGTGTCTTCACATTTTACTTATAACAATTTTTGTCTTCAATTTGTAATTCGCAGATTATCTTTAAAATACGCCAATTTTTACCTTTTCCTTTGAAAGCATTGAAAAAGAAACAAATGATATACAACCGAAACTATAATTTTTTCACTTATTTCACAGTTTTAAATATTCATGTCAATTAGATAAATATAAAAAAAATATTCATTAACACAATAACGCGCAAATACTACTTGCTTCGCTTTCAAATTATACAATATACTTAAATCTATGCATATTTTCCAAATGTTTGCCTTAAAAATCAGAGAAACTGACTAAAAATACATTGATTGAAAGTTATAATGCGATTCACTTGAAAATCTTATTATTTACCATATATCAAATTTTAACACCAAGATATATTTAAAGGGAGAAAATGGGAAAACTTGTCGTAAGACCTGAAAATATTAAACTAAATTATATCTGCGGTTACTTTACAATAAGTTGTATGAATAAGCATGGCGCCGGTAACTTTGTTCTAAATTAACTAGAACTATGTTCTTATGATATATCATTGGTAAAAGTTAAACAAAATTCTGTATTGGAAAATAATCGAATCATATTAACTTCCCGACCTGATTTGGAAAATATTTCGTTTTAAAGGTTTACAAAAAGTTGCAGAGAAGGAATGGGCTCTACATCCGTAGATTGTCGTGATACATATATCAGATGGATTATATCATTGAAAAGGAGGTTGTTCGAAAAATAAAACCGAGATCTACATTCAATATGCACAATAAAAGTTCTAAAGAGCAAGCCTTAATTCGATTTAAAAGAAAAGCTGATGAAAGCCCACAAAAAACTCATCTAAAAATGTGCCCAGTTGTCGTTGAACTATTCCACCAAAGTCATTAAAGTTTGAGAGATAAAACGTTACTAAGTCTATTTTTTTGTTAAATATAAACTTAATATTTGGAACCTTTTTATCATTGACTATCAATGTTTCAAGTTCACCTTACACTACTTATTCCGAGAAGAACTTGAAGCATTTATTCACACGAGTGTTTTTTTAGTAGATAAGTAAATTGCTTTGTCTATCTTTTGCAGGGGTAAAATATGGTAGATTTCTTAAAAATTGTAAATCATTGCTATAACTTCCGGTTACAAAATCCTAAGAATAAGTGGCAACGGTTCATCAAAATAAAAAAATTGTGTGGATATCTACTTGTTTCTGTACCTCTAAATTTACTTGCCTTACACATGCCCAAAATTTTTGGTTCTTTTTTACACAAACGAGAAGTAAATACCTAATGTTGCACTAGTCATTATTTGGCCTAAGGTTATGGTCATATGGAGTATGTCTTTGTTTCTCGGAAATAGTTTAAGATTCATTAATTTAAGGAAGATATTAAAAATTTATTTTTATTATCATCTAATTATTTTGAGTGGAAATATTTTGTGCACGGTATAATTTAAATTTGGATTTTCTGACGCTCAATATTACATGAGTTACAACTATGGACAAGAATTTCCGTGTGTAATATGGAAATATACTTTGAAATTAAGTATAAAATGCACTTCTTCGTAAAAGGTGTGTAATCCTCATTGACATGATAATTTATCTCCATATAAACTCCGTAGGAGTTTTACAAAATGTGTCGAAGTTTACAATAAAAACAATATGAGATAATTCATGAATTTACAGTAAAATAAAACCAAACTTCAAAAAAGTTTAATACAGGAAACAATATATCTGTAATGTTAAACCCTTAGATGATTCCGTTTTCTATGGTCCTTGAATGAAACAAAAGCTTCGAGTATAAATTTCTTCGTCTTGGCAGTAACTCGACCGCAGGGCATCGCTACGTCAATCCCTCGTCCCAACTCAGTGGCCGCTAGTTAAATATTCACCTGAAATATGAACTGAGATACAATTTACGACATATCGTAGCTGCATTTTGAGTGAAAGAGAAATTTATTTCAAAGGAAATTGCTAATATTACTATATACTAAAACTGTAATAACTTTGTAGATTTAACTTTATAAATACTTTATCATTTTAACTATAAACTATAATAACTTTATAGATTTCAATGGAACGTTATAGTTCTATACCTTAGAGAAATAGCCAATATCTGCAATATTAAAAAGCATATCATGGGAAAAAAACAATACTTCACGTTAGTTCTTTGATGTCTAGGAAATTTTTCATATGTTAAATTTGATGTGGAAGAAATAAGATCGCTGTGAATAATGCACACGTTTTTTTAAGAAGTGAAACGAATAAACATATTATATTTTCATGAAATATTACATATTAACAGCCTAATTGAATGGAGTCTTAGTTTGAATGGAGAGTACATATCACGTTTCCAAAATATAAAAAATAATTAAGTTTTAATTCTTTAATTTAATGATTAATTTCTATTGACCTAAGTATTTTAATAATGATAAAAATTCATGTTAATGACAAAGTGCAATAACTAACTAAGTTTAATAAATACAAAACAACGATAACACATTTCAAGAAATTTGTCATAACAAAGAAATCACATCATGATGTAGTTTCAGTCATGTAAAAGGTGTTTTGTAAATTCCATACGTGTTTAAATATGTGGTGAAAATTTAATTATGTGGGAAATAATAAAACTTAATATCTCTCGATTTAAATGTTTCCTTAAGATTCACCAAAAGGTTCTTAAATATATTTTTTCATCCTTTGCCAGATTCTTGTAGAAAATTAATTAGTAGTGTTTGCAAATCTTGTGTATCTGTGCAATATATATGTACACTTTCTGTGAGGTCATACATAATACAGTGATCTAATTTTGTACAATCATATTAAAATTAAAAAATATATCTTCAAAATTTCAACGCTGGTTCATAATTAGTTTCCACATACACACACAAATAAACGCAGTATACAAGGGTGAGGTCATACATAATACAGTGATCGAATTTTGTACAATCATATTAAAATTAAATATATTTAAAAAAAAATTGTCTTCAAAATTTCAACGCTGGTTCATAATTAGTTTACACATACACACAAATACACGCACGCACACTCGCACGCACGCGCGCACGCACACGTATATATACATATATGCATATATATATGTATATATATATATATATACACGCATATAATTTATTTGTAAACTTTGATACAATTGTCAAGTTTTGTAATTTTGTTTAACAACATTTTCAAGCAAGTCGGTCGTTCTTTTAACAAGTTCAAAATTATTGGATTAAACTCAGCATTTCCTATTGAAATTGACATAAATTACATAGACGGAGTTTTTAAAACCTTTACGTTTATTATCAGTCATTACAAACTTTAGTAATTTACATCCATAACTAAATTCAAAAGTATATTGAAACTTCAAGCCATTGATAATATTAGGTATTGCAACACTTTGCTGCATACCTAAAGTATACGTCATACTTAATGGAGCTCGACAGTTCTAGGTTACCCCTGGTCTTCTCAAGCAGACTGTTCCAAGCCCTCCTTCTGGGCGCCATGGTTTTCTAGTTTGCTATGTTGAGAGCACCGAAAACACTTTGTAGGCAGTCCGCCGGTCTTAATTTGTCCTCCTCTTCGATTTGAGCCAGTTGGTTAGGCCAGATTCTTCGTTTTTTTCTTTCTGTCTTCCTTTATTCTAATTAAATGGCCGACCCAGTTCATAGGTTAAATTTTTATAAATTTTATTATATCTGGTTCTTTACATAAGCGATAAAGTTCGGCATTAGTTCTCCTTCTCCAAAACCTATTGTCAAAGAACTCCCTAAAGATGGATCTGAGGATTTTTCGTTCGAAAATTGAAGGAGATTTTTTACCAGTTTGGGACAATGTCCACGTTTCAGATGCATATGTAAGTACTGATCTGATTAAGCTTTTATATAATATTAGTTCGGTGTCTCTTCTGATATTATTGGATTTCAGACATCTCCTCCTGCCCATACCAAGCCTGATATTTTGTCCGTTTGATTCATATATTGTTGGTTAATATCTTCTCATATCTGGGTTTATTATAATACATTCGGTGAGTATCTTAAATTTTAACTCGGTTTTGCATTCAAATATAACAATTTCCTGGCAAAAATAGTTTTATGATCTCGAATTATAAAATGTTTCTCGCAAGCACTGTAATTGCAGGCATTCCTTTCAATTATCCTCGTCTCTTTGCAACACTATTTCTGGATCTGCAAAAATAAAATTAAAATAGTTCATAATTCGTAATCATAAAGTTTTTATGGTTATTTTTAGTTAATCTCTACACATACGATACAAAATATTTTTCTATTTTTAATGCGTTTGTCAAAACATAAATGACTAATAAATATTGATACTCTTTTAATTTTAAAAGTGTTAGTCGATACAATTATTCACATCCATAAGGACTGCTAACGTAAAAAGTACACAGGAAGTTTAGTTTGATGCAGAGATCGCAACTATCTATGAACCAAAGATGTGTGTTATTACTATTATACGTATTTATTCCCTACGATACATATTTTTCAGGGATGATTCGGAGGTTTTATTTGCAACTGTTTGAGATAGAAACTTGAAATTAGACTTCCTAATAAATCATTTTATAAATATTTTGCAGTATTATTTATATGGTAATTTAGAGGTGCAAATTAAAATTAAAAACATTTTTGCAAAATTTTAAGTGTCGTATTCTAAGACACTGAAATGTACAAAACGATACACTCCCTTATTCTCGTCCCATTATTTTGTATACTTACTTAAAAACAAGACAGACTTCAAGACAGACTAAACCAAACAAGACAGACTTCAAGACAGACTAACCGAAAGACAAACAAGACAGACTAAAACAACTTAAAAACAGTCCAGACCACAAAATGATCTAGTTTGTGGCCTCTGATACGAAAGTGATTTTTGTTTTACAAACTACGGATGCCTTTTATCTATATTAATTTTATCATAATCGTATTTACAAAATTCAATTTTTTATTGTTTCTATTTGCTTTTTTTGTTTCATCTAGGCGCAAATTAAGTCTAAATGATGGGCACTTAATTTCTATAATGCCGTCTGGGTATTGGCCGTGTGATGGAGACAAGCGTAAAAAGAATATTCATTATCTATTAATAAACCGTATTTCTCAGTGTCGTTATGCGAAAATATTAATAATTCCTCAGTACAGTGTATTCATTATTTTTTATCCACTTTTAATAGATAGCATATGGTTCAAATCTGTTTAACTAATGAAGTACAATTCGCATTTACACATTCTTGTACATTTTGCTGTTAATAATTTCCGCCTACGTTTTAAAGAAAGTTGATTATCACATTTTTGGATCATATTGCGCTCTAGTTTATGTTACTTATAAGGGCTCAATACCCAATCTTTCAACAACTCTTTTTTTTGCTGCTTTCTATACTTCGCCAATCATACCCTGCTTCTGGCATCTCTCGCCCGTATAAAAAATTGTATGATACGGGCTTCCTTACCTACATAAAAAGATGCCAAACACGAATAGAACCCGCACTACGAGGAATCGGTAAACATTTAGGCAGCTATAAATATTTAAAATAGTATTTCTATTAAACTATTTGCAAATATTAAATTTTTATAACATGAATGTAGTCAGTATATTCAGAATTAAGAGGAAATGCTGAATTTTAATATATTTTTGGAATAAATTTTTAAAAACAAAATTTTAAAATTTAAAAGAAATTTTTGGGTATACCTCATAAACACATGACCCATAAGATATATAAAATTTAAAAAAAATTGAAGTCTTGATTTACGCCCTCATTAACTTTTCTATGAATATGATAAAAAGTTAGTTAATGCGAATAAATGGGTTAACAAGATGTTTTACTATACCAACTTCAAGCTTGTTCTTCGCACGGTTTAGGAGAAAATAAGGCTGGGAGTACAGAAAAACGTGGTGTATATTCATATTTCAAAACTATGACATCCAGAATCACCGTTATAGACATCCTACAAGCTTTTGTGGACTTCTAAAAAACCTTATTTTATTTTAATCGAATTGGGTACTTTCGCAATTAGGAGCAGTGGGGCATATTTTTCAAAATACAACAAAGATATGATTATTAAAAAAATACTATTTTTGAAACGATTTTTGTTGTCATTTTTTACTTTTGCCATTACGATAATGAAAAGAAAAAGAAATTAAAGAATAAATAAAGAAGAATTAATTTTACTACCTTCCCTGCACTCCAAATTAAAATTGTTTGAATGAATCCTCTAAAGTTGTCAAGGAATTAGTTGCAAAAAAACGATTTTCATGAAATAAATAAATGAAACCAATATAAAATAATCTGCTTCAATACTGCATATTTTCAGAATTCAGAGTAAACTTGGCAAAAATAGAGGTTTTCATATAAAATGTAATGAACCCTTAAGGTGAACTGTGTGAAATATATACTGCACAACTTTCATTTAGTAAGTCATAGAGAATAGCCAATCTTTCTACACCCATTCGAACGGCTATAATATCCATAGAAGTCGAACGGATATGATATAATGATAAACGATACATAAATTCTTTATTTAATTATTATTTTGTTTATTATCCAAAAATTAAGTAGCATTAAATATTTATTTAGATTACGCAGGTGCTCAGAATTAAGTCATGCTCAGAATCAACACGCGGGTAAGTTTTCAGAATTAACTCGTTATAACAATGGTAACATTTAAAATTAAATATGTATATTTCATAAATATAACTAATCTAATTTTGAAAATCTAACTTTTTGATTGTTTATTGAGGTTTGTTTGAATTTGTCATTTTTTTTATAAATTACGGGGAATGTTAAAATTGTACATAATACGTTAAGATGAATTAAAGAGAAGAACATTTTTAATCAATGATTGACTTTAGTTATTCTCTCAATCAACAATAAAGTTACGATTGAATTCGATAGCATTTTATGACGGCTTAACGAATTAAAGCATAATTGTACTAATAGCTGTGATGATCTGTCTGTGAAACGTTCATCAAGAGCGACTACTGAAGATAATATTAATGCTTTGTAGGTCGTAACAAAGAATGACAAGAGAGTAACCAATCAGCAAATTTTAGCAGGTTTAGTTATTTATATGGGGCAAGTACGGATAATTCTACGTGAATATTGAGGCATCAGGAAATTTGTCTTATGCGAATACCTCATGATTGAATCAAAGTTCAAAAACATCGTTACGTTGATTAGTGTCGCGATATGGTAGAAAAATTCGGCGTTAAGCATACAAATACTGCAGTCGGTATCGTTCGATTTCGTTGTGGTAAACGAAAACTGGATATACTGTTACGAACCCGTGATTATGAGGCAGTAAACAGTTTCTGCATTGGGTATTTCCTTCTGTAGTGTCTACAAAAGTGGAGAAAAGACGAAGTGCTTGAAAAAAGTGATCATCTCGTTTTTCGGACAGACCTAATATTATGCAATGATTCTTCTAAAAAATAGAATAACAGTTACCGGAAACTGGTGACAAGCAATTGTTCGCCTCTTGTCTTGGTCAAGTGACGCTCTTACAATTCAATCCTCCTTCATTACGATAACGACCAAATATTTGACTATGTCGGGTATAGAAATTATGGGTTATCCGCCATATAGTCCCAAACTTGTACCTTGTGATTTCTATTTCTCCCAAGATTAAAAGCTAAACAGCAAGGAATACTGTTCCCGGACGTCGAAGTAGTGGTGAAGGTATTGAAATGGCCGTGGGAAAGACGTCTAAGAAACAGTGGCTCAACTTCTTCCCTCAATGGTACCATCGAAATAAATTACAAATTTGCTAATAGATTCTGATTTCGACATTCCAAAAACTTTGAGTGTTACTTCTCGTACATACCCCGTATCGACTCAGAATCAAACAGAGCGGCAGAGGGACTGTGTTACAATAATTATATAGTAATTGAAAATATTTAAAAAAATCTAATTATGGGTTCAACTTAACGTAACTTCTAATCGAAATAAATATTGAAAACAACTTATAAAGTGGAAAATTGGCAAAAAAATAAAGGGCGAAACCGCAATCGATTTTTCACTCGTTTTTTACCCTTCAACCAACTGGTGTGAACAAATTGTTTCTTTCATTATCGTTTTACTGCAGCCGCCGCTGATTAGCGTGGACTCCCTGATAATTCGTTAAAGACAATTAGGTATTACCAAGCGACTGGATTTTCATTTACGTTTCTTTCCCTTCTATATAAACTGCTTTGTTCGGTTTGGTAAGAGAGAATTTTTGAGATCATATTAGGTTGCCTTTTCTTATATTCGCTGTTTTCTAAAAAATCTGCTTATGTAAATTCGCCACATGCCTCATCATTTTCAATTTTTCCCATTATTTTTTACAATTTCCTCATAGAATTATTACACACCTTAATTGTTACAACTCTAAATATATTTTATTATTAATTTATTTTATTTAAAAAAAAGACTTCTTTCATTTAAATTACCTAAAATAAATAGTGCATAATGAATATATATATCATTATGCACTATCAAAATAGGCTGGACGACTGAAATTGAATGCTTGAGAAATACTCGTCGTGAAATTGAATATTTTCAAAAACAGTTCTCATGGATAGGTACGTGAATTTTAGCCCTACTTGTATTTATACACAACTTGACGGCACTTTACTCAATTTACTTTATTGATTATAATTTTGTGATTAATTGCGTAATTACGTTATACGTAGTGTTACGTTATATGTATAATGAAACCCTTGAGTTTAAGTTAGAGCTAATTTCCTGCTTATTTTATATTTTGGTACAAGAATTACATAACAAATTTATACCGCTACTTAGAAAACGAAGAACTCCACAATAATCTGAAAATTAATCGGTTTAGTGAGATGATCCAAGAATTCACTACAAATTATGAAAAGAAGCTATGAAACCATTCCAACGTTAAACCATTCGACTCTGAGAAAGAAGACTGAAAATGTTAATTTTTTAATTAATGTTCACTGAAATGAAATGTTAATCTTATTAATACTGAAATGTTAATCTTATTAATGTTAATTTTTCATTTCAACTGTAAAAAGTACAAAATTAATTTACAATAGGATACAAAATACGAAATAATGGATTTATCGGTTTTGCCTTTTAGAGCCCACAATTATTTTAGTACTTAGTAATATTTCGAGTAATTTTTGGGAATAAATATATTAAACAAAGACCCGTAATAAACATATAACTATCAATTCACAATATTATGCACTAGTAGTCTTACTCTGTTAATGGCGAGTATTCACTTTCTTTTAAAATCACCGACTGAAAAATTATTTACTAATTTCTCTTAACATTATGAATTTTGTCAATATTCGTTTTTCTGATCGAATTATTTTTCAAAATTATTATTAATATTTCAAGCATAACAATATATTATTTGCACCGTAAGTCAAGTACAATAAAAAACAATATGTTAATTAGCATAAAAATGAGGCTTTTGGATTATAAAATATTTTAGAAAATAAATTAAACAAAATATGCATTTAGTATCAAGTTTAAGGAATTTTAGAGATGTAATGTTACTAATTTGGAAACATATTACAATATCTATTATAATTAGAGAGTTCTGTCACCTAAATTTTCTGTAAGTCACCAATATAGTAGATTTTACCATTTTGCAGGGACATCTTGATTTTATAGCTCACTCCAGTTAATTGTAATTTCACAAACTGTGTTTTTTCTCTGTACGTGAGTACTTTCTAATTGCTTTGCTCTTTTTCCTATTTTATTTTGTGAAATATTCAGTTTTATCAAGTGTAAGAGGTTTCCTAGGTTTATTATTCTTCTTTATTTCAATAAAAGACTCTAAATTGGTATCAGGACAATTGACAAATAGTCACTTTGATATGATATCAGACGATAGTTATTTATTTCAATATTGAAATAAATATAATATTTGTGTCAGTATTTAAAACCAACCCGTGTCATTTTACTGCCGTTGACATCCTGATTTCTTTAACGTCTCATCATTTTATTTTTTCGTACCGACATATCAAATTAAACATATTTCTAATTTAATCATTTTAATTATTTTATTTTATTTAAAAAGTTCTTAGTATTAATAATAAAATTTTTGCTGTTTATCACGAAACTAATTAATTGTATCCCGTGGTTGCCGTTGACTGTTTTTGTAGCAAGAGACCCGCCGTATGTACAAATGTCGGATTAAATACTAAATAAATAATGAAATAAATATATAAATAAATAAGCTAATAGAAGGCATGATTATTATATTATTATATCATAAAATAACCTCCTCCTCCGTTTCACCATAAGTTTTATGATATGCTGAATTTATAGGAAATACCGCTGAACTTAGTCAACGTTTTGAAATCTATTTTTTTCCAAAAGTTTTCTAAAAGCTGGTTCATTTTGATTATACATTTTACATTATATAATGGAACTATCTTGTAAAATGACACTGTTATTATTTTCTATTCTCACATCGGCATAGTTCCCCAAAGTAAATAAATACATACATATATGTAAGAATTGAGTTAAAACTTAATTAAACTGAAATAAAAACTACATAATTTTTAATATTATTTCGGTCTATCAAAAGTGGACATAGTAGGTTAACATATTAGATCGATAACGTTTGCTTTATATTTCTTAACAATCAAATAAAGTGATAGATTTCCTTGCTATATTGCAAAACATTGAGGATATTTGTCTGTTTGTTTGTTTGTTTGAGAATGCATCCCGTAAGAACTACTATTTCAATTAAGGTGAAGTTTTTAAAACAAAATATAGGGATTAACTTGAAGTAATTTGAGTTATTTTATCTGAATTGGCGCACTTAATCAGAAGACATGAAAATTCCTTATTTTCAAAAAATTACATGCATTGAATTTATATTACTTCAAACAAATTCCTAGGTAGACGCGTAGTAATTAGATAAAATTATAATGTGTCTATATATACTAAAATATGCCACCTATTACATATGTTTAATTATTAAATGTACTTCGGCTCAGTCAAAGAATTTTAACAGTTTTGTAAGACTCACTACCACGCTGGAATTCCAGCTATTATATGTTAGAAAGACTTGATTGCATCAAATATACTTTATCGCTTTATTTCACGAATAATAAAAGAGAATAGCTTGATGCTGGAGAGTGGGTTTTAATTCAAGAGAGAGATTAGTGAGAGTACTGAAGCCTATGGAGGATACCACAAAAAAATGAGCTCACAAAACACATTAATATCGGACGTTATTCTTCTAGTACGAGAATTAAATTATTATATGACGAGTATTGTATGAATAATAATTGTATGACGAGATTCAAGCAAATTCTTCAGTGACTTTCTCATCAAACATATAAAACAGAAATTACTCACAGTTTTAGAAACTGAAATACATTTCACGACTACAATCAGCACAGAAAAACCAAATGCTGTAAAAAAACACCGCAATAATTTAAAGGACCATGGCCAATATGTTCGATACTGACGATGATGATGAGGAATCTGAAAACCAAATATCTTGTGCTAATGCAAATTTAGACTCAGAATATGGTAAAGAAAAAATATTATCAAGAGACAAAGATCCTTAAAGTACTGGCAGATAAACAGTAAACAATTTGGAGGTCTAAGTCACATAGCTCGCACATATTTATCGTCACCTGCAACAACCGTTCCAAGTGAGCAGTTTTTCAGTGCATCAGGAATTATTTATGATCCACATCAAAATAGACTTTTAGGGGACAAAGCTGCCAAGTTAGTCTTTTTGAAATATAATTTACTATTACTTAATTTTAATTATGAGATTTAATTATTTCTTAACAGTTTCTGAAAAACGTATTTATTTTAGATGATAATTAGTTCACTTCTCAAAGTTTAGAGGTTTGATCTTTCTATAAATACCTTATGATTATAACTTACTATAACAAATGTTTAAATATTTAATTTTTTAAATATAAACATGGCAAATATGTACTTTTAAGAAATAAAAAGTAATTTGAATTGAAGTTAATATTTCCATTAATGTAAAAGGTCTGTTAAATATTCGCTAAAAGTAACGAATACGGATACGGATATCCGGCACATCACTAATGACATATATATATATATATATATATATATATATATATATATATATATATATATATATAGGCCTAAGTTGCTCTACAATGGGAAGCTTCCGAGAAATTTTCGATCGTGCCAATTCTGAGTGGTGTTTGCTGAACTATATTTCTCTGTGTATTTCAAATTTAAGATGAGTTTTCTCATTATTTAATATCATTATCTAATAATTTCATAGCTTAATTTTTCATCAGTTTAATAATTTAATATTAAAGGTATATGTGGAGAAATATCGAGAACGAAAAACGAGTTTTGTTTTTTATTCGTTCGTTTTTGTTGACTGACTGATAAATGACTAAAATTATTAAATTCAAAATATTTCAATTTTATCAAATCTTCGCTTCAATTTCGCATATCCCTTAAACCAATTGGAAATGCTTGTCAACTTTCATAACATGTGCAGTTTACATAACCTTTCATTAAAATTAAAGACCCTCATGACGAATAAAAACACTTCATCCATTTTCCATCAAACGGCAAATTATGAGTAGATAAACTCACAACTATGCCTGGAACGGTTCTAGCTTTAAAGTATCCTGGGGCGTATATTTATTTATTTCTTTTCTTTTTTCTATCAGCTCAATAGAATATTATTTTGAACCGAATAGTAGGTAAATATCTTGAATATGAATAAATTTTAACACTGCTGTCAAGAGATTTCATTGATTATTTTTGTCGTATCTCGTTATATTCGTGCACTTTTACTTTTATTTTTATTTCGTGTCTTCATTTTTAAAATAAAACAATTTCTTTTTACTAGGATCTAGTGATTGGTTTGATAAAATCAGAGTGGTATCCAAATAATATTTTGGTACTATAACGCTAATTTCAATATTCTTATGATTTTAAATAGAAATAATTTTGAAATATTTCAGATCTACTTGTACCACAAATAAATTCATTCATTTGCAGCTATCCAGTTTGTTGCTGCCCAAATGTCACGGTTCACTAGTGAAGGCTGCTCAATCTTTACCTTCAGATTTCTTATTAATAAACGATAAGACAATAACAAAAACACGTTTTGTACCTTCGTCATATATAAATTATTAATATTGGGCTGTGATATAGAATTATGGAAATATTATCTGTGTACGGGCTAGATAAATACTTGCCTCATAGATTAAAATCTTTGCATCACAATAATAAATTCCACAGTTGGCGGTGCACTTATTTAATATAATGGAATTTACGTGTGTATAAGGTAGGAATTTGTCATATAACATACTAGTACTCTAAATTCATAATACGTATTATATAACATATATATTATATAACATGAATGCCTCAAGTATGCTTAAAATCTACGGTTAAATATGATAAGTGTAAAATATTGATTTTCACATGAATAATTATAAAATATGTACTTTATTTCGAAATTCAACTTATAATAAACAGAGAGGTGGAGATTAAAAGAAGGATATTCCTAAAAAAGGAATAGGAAACAAAAGTAAAAATAAAATGTCTAATTAAATTTATAATTAATATTAAATTGTAATCTGTATAACGATGTAGGGAGAATAAGAAGGTAGGGAGGGGTCCATCAGAATTGTTTTTAACGCTTTCATGATAAAAACAATTCTGATATATTTCCAAATGTTTTATTGACATAGAGAGACAAGCAATAACCACAGATATTTAAACCAATCAACCAAATTAGTAACAAAACAAATATTCTCAATAAAAATACTAACATTTTTTTGCAGACGGTAATATGGTACATAGTACGGAATACCATTATAATGTAATAGGTACGAGTAAACGTGCTTAAAAAAGGTTGTATCGGTCCCAAGTGTGTAATTCGGAATACTATGGTATATCAGCACAAGCTTTGTGTATCCATTCCTTGCGCGATTTTCATTAAACCCAGTCCTCATCATGATTTTCCAAGCGAACAATTTTATTCCTTTCATTAAAATACCGTTTCTACTGTAATTCATATCATAATACTGTATGCAATACATCACTGTTCTATCAAAAAACTAGATCCTTTTATTTGAGACGAAAGCATAAAGGAATAAAACGAAATACGAATTAATACATCTCATGCAATCAGGTGAAGTTATCACTGATAATGAAAAGGTGCTTGGCATATTCTCTCCTTAGGATTCAAAAGAGTATGGATCTCTGTTCGATTTAACCTCTGACTAATAAACATTTAAACGTACTTAGGATTTTTGTTAAATTATTTACAAATAATATTTTTCGCACCGTAAATTAAATATTTACTACACCCTCCACATACGTAAATGCATAGTACGTATTTAAAAAAATTATAACATCTAGGATAATCGCTATATATTCCTCTAAACTTCTGAGCTGATTTCAACAACCCTATTTTTTAAGATTCTTGGTTTAGTATATTCAGAAATAGGGCGGTTGATATGCTATATTTTTACATATCTTTTTAAATATACAATTCAAAATTACGATAATCCTTTTCAAATGATACACGCGACATAGCAAATGAGAAAAAAAAAATGTTTGAAGACCTTTATTTTTATATGAACATTTTAATAAAGTTATCGGTATAAAGTAAATGCTAAATATGTCGGTTAATAAGATATACAACTTTCAAGTTTCTACGTCCGATGGTTTTTAGAAAATCTGCCCGGAAAATTTAAAAATGTAAATTTATTGCTTTTGTTAGGAGTAAAAACATAAGGAATATTTCAACAATGATCACTTATAGAATCACTGCCATAGTTTTGTTACAACCTTTGCGTGGGCTTCTAAAAACTCTAAAAATTAAAAAAAAAAAAGTTTTGTTATATTAGGTTGAGTAGCTTCGTAATTAAACTAAGGAGAAGGAAACAAATTTTTCAGTATATCTCTGAACATATATTACCCAATATTAAGAAAAAAAATATTTTTGAACTCTTGTAACTAGTCCCTTTTAATGAAACCCATACTTTACAGGGAATTTAAAAAAAATTGTTAGTACTTGATTTACCCTCCCTGAAATTTCCAAACGAATATTTTTGAGTTTTAGCTATATGTCCCGCTCATATATTTTATTACTATATTTTATTACTTTGCCAATTTTCAAGTTTCTGTTTCAAGCGGTTTTTGAGAAAAATTATTATGGCAGATAAACGCGCGAGCGACATACAAATACACGAATGTTAGGTTCCGTTTTTCCTTTAAACGTACGGAATATTAAATAATATACTTCACCATACTCAAACCACTTATTTCAAATTAAATCGGGGTTATTGTGTCATTTTAGTATCAAAGAAGTTTACTATATGTCAATCGTTTTTACATATCTAGTATCTACAATACATCACATTACAACTTGAAATCTCAGTAACTTATAATGCATAAGAAATAAGTTTATAGAGGAAAAATTCCTGTTCCTTTTTTACATTGACGATTGTTTTATATTGTGGTTGATAAAGAAATTTTTAAGCTCTGTACTGAAAATACGAACAAAATTTAGTTCTGTTGTTAATTGGTATGTACGTATTAGGCGAAATATTTTAAAAACCATTCTCACTGGAAAATTCACTTTCAGAGGATTTATTTTCAGATACTTGGAACTCGGGGGAAACGATTTGAATTGGGTAATTAACTACCATTTAAATTTTAATTTTTAGTAAAGTATCACGAAAATACAAAGTAATTAAAAAACGTTAGTGGAAAAATTATGAGCTTCGAAATGTAATAGTAGGGATAGAATAAAGATATCTACCTGCGTCTTTCACTGTCCTAAAATACAATGAGAATTACAAAAATTGACGTCACAATTAAATACTGCCGTCCTTGTCTGAATGTTATTTTAAAAATAACTTTTTTAATTGAGTAAATTTTTAAAATTTTCTAACATTTCTTTGCCACTCGTTCGTTTGTAGGTACAAATATGATTTATGATATAATAAATAACATTTACAAATACCCTATAGCAAAAAACGTCATTAAGATTTTTATACATCTGCCTTAAAAATAAACTCATAAAGAACTATAAATGGTTAAATTAATTTTCATAAATATTGTGAAAACGATATGGAAAAAGTCGCAAAATTATCTGTGCTCACGCCAAGCGCGACTTTAAATGTCACGAAGCTATGCCCTTGAATTGTAAAATATCATTTTGTTTATATAAACGATATCCTATACAGTGAATTATATTATCAAAATTTGCTCATTTTTTGACTGCTCCCTTTAAGTAGGTCTTTTATATTTCATTATTAGAATTTTAACACTAAGTATTGTGGACTATATTTCGTAACTGCTGAGCTATTGAGAGCTCTATATTAGAACTCTTCTCTAGTCTGCTTAACCGCAGAACTCTAACTGGAACGCTGAACACAAATTGCAGTGAATTTGCACCGTCTCTTATACCCGATTCAGTATCTTTACTCGGTCGCCGGTTTCCACTCCAGGGGCTGTTAATACGTGGCCGCGAAATTATTGCGTTGGTTACATAGGCTTTAGACGTTGGGATTGTAGTCGTTCTCAACTCTCGGTCTTAGGCGTCGGGGATGCAGTAGTCCGTAAAATTATGGTTAGTATTTTTAAATATAACATAGCTCTGCGTATCTCTTGTTTCAGCAATGCCTTATGGGACGCTTGTGGATATAGTTTTGTGCTATTCTTAGCCACTAGTGGCAAAAATGTCACGGGTATTTCGTTAATACCGGCAGCGCATAGATGATTTGAAACAATATTTTTAATATTTAATATAAACAAATAATTTTTCCCATACATTCGACATATCGATAATGATATTAAATTAATGTGAATAAACGTGAATAAAGCTGGTAAGCAAACACTATAAATATGTTGAAATTTTATTTTTTTATATGGTAAACGGTTATTAAAACTGTAAAATATTCAGAAGATCAAGTACGTGACCCGTATTTCACCCTAAATGATGTCGTGCTATGTATGAGTTAAACTTGTGACGACGAACGTTTAAATCTAAGTTTTATCAGATAATAGATCTGAAAACATAAAATACTTAGTTTGACAACATTATTCATAATTTTATTTATTGAATAGTAATTTTTAATAATGTCACACTGAAATGGCCCTTAAATAGCCTAATTGAGTTTAAAGGTATTTAAAATTTGAATTCGCTTATCATCGTTATTGTATTTTACTTAGAACAAGTAATAATATAGTATTTAATATACAAAAATAATTAGTGTACAAAAATCTTCAATAAAATCAATATCTTTAGAATTTCCTATACCAGAATGAAAAAAAAAATACAATATACGATCACACTGTCCTTCATCTGCCCGTCATAATATTTTTTGAAGAAAAGCCCGGCGGTATTAAATTGAAATTAATTTCAAATATTAAGGACCCATAGTCCTAAAAAATCAAGGTTTCCCCGTGCACATTGGAATTTTATTCATTTGAGCCATAGATAAAAAAATTTTTAAAATTATAAAGATTACTTGAGCTTTCTATTGAGTTTACACTCTTTTCAAATGAAAGTAACATTTTTAAGTATTTTCCAAGTGATAATTTAGGAAGAAATATTTAAATTTTATTTTTTTCATATATATGATAAATATGAAAAAAATTAAACTTTCGTTATATTTCTGATTTGATAATGGTATTAATTTATTTCAAAAATAAAGGCAATTTCATTTGCACTTCTATTTTCCTAATTGTAAATAGATAAAAACGAGATTAACATTTAAACTTTAATAATAATAATATTCCTTATCATTTATTTGTGGATAAAATGTACAAATATCCAAAAAAACAGTGTTTTCTTTAAAATAGAGAAGAAAACGATTACAAATTTAATAAAATATCTTAAATTTAAACAAGGCTTAATATTATCTATAAAAAGGTGACCATCTCCCCTTATACAGTTATGCTACAACAATCATCCACACACACACATACAAATATATACATACATATATATATATATATATATATATATATATATATATATATATACGTATATGAAGGCCACTTTTTCACTTCAAACACTTGTCCCTTTAATCATGTGTAATCCGACAATATGTTATTTTTGTCAACTAGTCGCCTCGTTTATAATATAATTAAAGTTTAAATTATGTATGAAATCATAATTATGTTTAAATTAACACCCTATAATCTTTACACTAAATATCAGTTTGGTAACGTGTAAGTCTATTGCACACTTTGCAAACTGTGTAGTGTCAAAATTAAATGCCACTTATTCGTTTCAAAAGAGCTAGTTTTTTAAATACGCGCAAATAGTAATTAAAATACAAATAATTTTGTTTTAGAATGTATTTAGTATTTACACATATCTAAATCTTATGTGCCATTTGCGTGTTAAGTGTCTTCCCCGTAATTTTCCGTACCCCACTTTCACAATCGACGACAATAATTTCGATTTAAATTATTTATATTGTGCGTCGGGTATTCGAATTTTGCTTCCTTATAAAATGAGTTAGCATATTTTGTTCCATGTTTATCGATATTGTTGGATAAGTATCACGTGGTATCACTGAAATGATGGGTTATCCTCCTGTATTTAATTGATCGTAACAAGACTTAGTTGTCAGATAAAGTTCGACGTACATTATCAGGTTTATTATAATGACATTTATCATACAAGTACCATGTTCCATTAGCACTAAAAAACGACATATTCGTTATTTCACTCACACGATATCACAAATAATAAATCATTTATAACAGAATAAAATGGAATTAAACCAATCAACTGTTATATCAAACTAAACTTTGAAAAATATGCTAACCAGAATAAATGTGTGAGGGTTGCCATATTAAATAATAAATAATCCATAAAGATCGAATTTGAAATAAGCAATTAAAATAATATTATTTTATTGAAGCGAATAATATATTACCTACACCACAAATCAAAAAAATATCGTGTTAATAGTTATTCCTACAAGTTTTTTTAAAAATCGATTATAATTTTTTATAACCTTTAATATTTGAATGATATTTAAATGGGAATAATTTACGAAATATAAACAAAGTTGGCATTGATGTTAATTTTGACTTCCTTTTCTTTTTGTATCCTTTTTATGGTAAAACTGATGAAAGAAATAGTCAGACAAGTCAAATTCACTATCGATCGCTAAGAAGGGTAATCATGCAATATTGCCACATTCCTTACGTTTGTCGAAATATAAGATATAGGGTTGATGTATTTTCATGTTAATGACTTTCGATAATTTTTAAATATCAAAAGAAGTGATATGATTTAAAAGAAAATAGGTGTATTGCAATCTACCCATGTTAAATCTATTACAGATTAAAGTTTCAAAGTTTTCTTACTTACATAGTATATATATATATATATATATACATATATATATATATATATATATATATATATATATATTACATACACACTTCTACATGCACTCATACAAATCTATGTTTATACTCTATGAAATAATATACAATCTACCTGTTACAATACTGTTTCCATATCACCTTCAATTCCCACGGGCCAAATCGCGAAAAAGCTATGCCGGTATTAACAAGTATCGTGGATTACAGCAACAGAAGCGACAAGAAATAAATTACCTAAATACAATGGGACACAGTTAACACAACCCGGGAAACCACTAGAGAGCCAACACTAGGAAAGTGTCAAAGTCTATTTATGTTTCCATTGCACCGCGGTATTGCATTAATGTCTCCAATGAATTCCCACAGAGCGCACGCGTAATGAGGGGCGGCCGCAATAAAACGATATGAAAGAAACAATTTGTTGGCGCTAGGTAACTCGATGGTTAAATCGATTCACAACTCCCCAACAAAGGTTTAGGATGAAAGTACACGGGGTGACAATTGAGTCTGGCAGGGAGTTAAAATTAAAACTGTCATTCGATGTTATAAAAACCTTATTGAAAGCTTTTTCCATACCACAGTCTTTCTCTGTTATTTTAAAAACTTATATTTTGTACTTGAGGTTAATCATCGCATTGAGTGGATTTTATATTTGTAATTATACTCAAAGCTGCATGGTTTAGTTAGAGTTCGAATGGTAAGACATTGTTACCAATAATTTCATGTGTAAATTGTTAACATGACACTGAAAGTATAAAATAATGAAAATAGGAGAACTTAGTTAGGACTTTTGCGGTACAATATCATTACCGAACATAATAAAATTTACAAAATACTGCTACTGCTAGAGGTTTTTTGGAATCGGTGCTAAGTCGACGCTTTTATTTCTCTTTTACTTTCATGTATATCCATATTCTCACAGGCGAGTGCTACATTTCATTTAGCACCGACTTCATGAGACTACACTTAAATATACCCGTTGAAATAAAAAAAAAACGTCAAAATTAATTTATAAATTCTGGAGATTTGAGGTAACACGGGCAAAAAAAATCAGTCGATTTGAGAATCTCCTCCTTTTTTGAAGTCGATTAAAAAGCTTAAACCACATAACTTCATTTTTAGTACGTGGAAAAGTACCATGTAGTTCTTCTATTCTATTGATTAATGAAGCTATGTTAAAAATTATCTCATACATAAAAACCAGTATCCGCTGCGTATGTGCAGACGTGCTAGTGTATGAGCGTTTGTACATGCTTCACATCAACGGATGGAAAGTCACGAACTATCCAGATAATTATCCGCGCTTAATCCTATTAGACCCCAATAAATTAACATATTACTTCTACATTATTTAACAGCAACATCTTTTTCTGTTATTAGTGAACATTATAATACGAATATTATATTATTTTTATTATAGCAATTATTTTATTTTTAATGAACTGAAAGTCAATTTTAAATTCTCAAATAGACATATATTTATTGAATTATAATATTAAAAACTGAAGTATCGTCACTATACATTAAGCTTTTGGGCGTCTCCATGCGTGCATGCCGGGGAAGAAAAGTTTAAAAATAGACAAATATGTAACGCTACGCAATTCATCTCGTGCAAAGAACTGACAAAAGTACTAATGCATATAAAACATATTGCACTTGTCAGTGACCAAAATATTAACTAGAAAAGTGAATGTCATGAGAATCATTTTACAGTAGGAAATACAAAAATAAGTAAACGCGCTCTTACTAACGTTGTAAAGTTATTGCAAAATTAATTCAACTAATATAGGAAGGAAATTTATTTCTTATAATATTTTTGAAAATTCAAATATATTTCTTGATTCAACTAATATACATCATTACTGGTAATTTACACTACACATTTCATCAGTTTTAGTACTAGAAACACTTCCATGGAATAACATATCTTTATTACGTCAGTCATTCTTTTGTCTTTTGACACTATATATCAGACTTTCTGTCGTACATTTAAAATTTTCCTTTATTTGTCTGTACTATTTTTTCTAAGAAGAGTATATACATACATAAAGTAATGTAAAATGATATGAATTTTTCCTACGTGTGATCGTTTCAGTCATAATAAAAATTTGATTGTGCAAATCAAACAACGGTTTTCAAACTTTTTTTTATGTACCACTGCTGTTATATCACCTGTTAATCAGTCGTATACCATTGAATAGGTATATCTCAGAATGATAAATTATTTAAAAAATTCTGTATTTTTCGAAAGTATCCGTTATTTGTTTACAAAAAAAATTTATATTTTATACATATCCTCCCCTGATATTATGCCAATATTAATTACACTACAAATAATGGTGTATTTTATATCTATTGTTTTTACATATTTTTAACATTCTTTTTTCATTATTTTCTGCCGCATTTGGTCTTACTTTAATATATTTTTCCTTATATTTAAACTATTTAATATGAACATAAATTAAAAATTATGGAAAATAAAGTTCAATTGAACGATATAAACTAGCTTCCTATGTTGTCGTTGAGTGTGGGAAAATAATTTTACAAAATAAACCATCTAATAACCTTAAAAATGGAACTATATAAGTTCAAATAATTCGCCTTGAATAAAAGGCTGCCCGTGATTTTTTTTAAATTTTATTAATGGCGGTCTCCAAATTTTCTTCTTTAAGAAATCTCTTAAAATTTTCTGTAAACAAAAACGTGTTTCTTAATACAATTACTTATTTAGATTATTCATAATTTTACCATGAAAAATTTAATTCGTCTTACCTTTTCTTCTTTATTTCAATTAACAGATCTCATTTTTTTCTGACTTAATAATGTAAATGATTCACACAGCGGCAATGGTTAGAAATCACTAGTCCCCTATTTTGACCTGACATCAGCTTTAAGCAGTCATAAGGCCGCGTATACTAAAAATCCTGCATAATTGCCAATTTGTAGGTCATATTAGCTTAAGGTAGATTTAAAAAATGTATAGCTAAACCACCGTTACTCCGTGTTTATTAATAACATTTTTATAATGGACTTATATCCACGGTAGACTAGGTTTAGCTATGCTTATATTAAGACTTGGTTTAAGTTACTTTGATTAAGAAGTGCCATAGTGTTTAAGTTAATCGACAGCATCAGCTTCTCGAGCAATACATGTCACTTCCATCCTCAATGCAGTATCGAGCACGACAAACTTCCCCCGCGTCACCCGCACGCTAACTACGCTTTACTCTTCACAAACTATTAAATAGAGTTATATCTTAGAATGTTAAATTGATAAACAATTTCCGTAGTTTTCGAAAATATCCGTCATTTATTTTAAAAAAATGTTATATTTTATATTTATACTAATATTATACTAGAAATTTGAATATTCATTGAAAAGAATGATGTCTTCTTGTGTTCTATTTAAAGAAACTCTACATTTCACTAGTGATATGCATAACACAATTCCGGAACCGCTTTTGTAAAGTATTATAACGCTTTTGTAAAATAGAATAACTTCAGAAAACTTGAAATCTGAAATAAGATAACATTCTTTCCAAAATGTAAAATTTCTACATACTTTTCAAAACTTTTACGATTTTTAAATTTAAAATCATATTTCCTTTGCATCTGGAGAATTTATAATTTTCTATTCCTTGCAAGATATCAAATTCTTTCTAAATGAAAGGGTCTTATCTTATGAAGGTGTTAGGTCGACATTTAAATTAATAAACCCGCTACCAGTCTTACTTAATAAAGTTATATTATATTTTTATATGTATTTAATAAAATCAATCTTCAATTACATAAGCACCATCATTTGAGGCTAGAGTGTAAAAAGACATGAAACGCCTTCTAGAATACTTTGGGCATTTGTTTGAAAATTTGGATAAGGTCAACCTTCAGAAAACAGACATTTTGAAAGCGGAGAGGTTAACGTTATTCGGCAGTGAGATTAAAGTGTTCCATTAAGTTGACAGTATGAGGTTCTAAGATTTACACTTCATAGTATATCAAACAGTAATAAAGAATTATACGCAAACACCAGTGTTTTCAATCTCAATATCACAAAATAAAATAAGTTTCATTGGGACATAGATAATTGTGATACGATTCAGGGTTTCGCAATGATAGGGTATAACTTTAATTTCAGGAGCCGTTGCCTTAAATTTTTATTTTAACCTGTACGAGTATTTTTCTAATTTAACTTTCAGGATCAGTGTCTAAGTCACTACTAGTATTAATAGTATACTTATTCAGAAACAAATTAATCGTTAGTTATGCAAATAGTTTTATTAAAAATTAAAAAAAAAAACTGTTTTACATATAACTAAATAGTATAATTGAAATGTCTAATTAAACACTTTCTAACTTCTGCCTTTCTGATCGATTAAACCTTGTACTAAACGTTGTAAAAAGTCTTGAAATATCAATTAACATCTAAATTAAACATCTATTGCTACTAAAAAACTATTTTCTTTCATTAAAATGAAACATTTATCATAATTTTCCTTAAAAAATTTCGTGAAATTATTTATATCTGACATGGAAGTAGAATTTCAAAAGGTTTTCTTAAATGAGAAAACGGCCATATGTTTTTAGAATAACATAAGTTATAGGTACATTGCGATATTTTTTATTGATTTTTAATAATTTTTGACATGATATCTTTTAATAATTATTTATAATTTTTGCAAAAACCTGTCATTTAATTACAACATATACAGTCGTTTAAGAATTATACATATTTATTCATATATTACAGAATTTTTTAAAAAGTTACGAAGCATTAAAAAATATCAAATTTTGCAATAAACCAAATAATTGATAAAATAGATACATAATTAATAAAATGTTGTATTAAAATTGTATTTTACTATGCGTTATGTTTTCAGTTTTGTGAATACTCATAATTGAATGATAATTGTGAATACTCATCATTGAATGATAATTGAATGTACGAGTAACTACATTAACTATTAAATTTCAACAAGTGAATAATTCATTGCCTTATAAATAAATGCACATGTAATATTAAAGTTTATTCTTTCATGTTTTTAGGCTAAGTCTAGTTACATGAATTTTACTTTTCTCTCTCTCAAATTATGAAACACAAAATAACGGTGAATAGTAACCCTAGTTAATCATACTATAATATGACTATTTTAAACATCTGCTACCAGTCCCTGCCCCAACACGGTTCAATTACTAGTAAACTTACTAGACAATTCGGGATTTTTTACCTAAGCAAGTTTCTAGTAAAGCACATAACAGTCTAGATATATCTGAAAAATACGGTCAGACGTTGTCTTACGTTTGATTTCCTTATATCGCAGTGTCTGCGAAACCCTGTACTACCTTTTATTGTAATGAATATTCAAGTATGTGGTGTATGTTGAGTAGCACGCTTGTGTATCACACTGGAATGTATGTTGTCGTATATCTCATCGTTTAACATTGTAAAGACAAATCTTGAACAGCTTAGGTTTGCTTGTATCATATATACAAACAAACACACATATATATATATATTTATATATATATATGTATATATGTATATATATATATATATATATATATATATATATATATATATGTAATAACTTTTTTCCTTGCTATTTATCTCTATTTTCATTATAAATTCTCTAAAATTTACTAAGATTGTATACAAGAGAAAACAAGCAATATATTAGTCTTGCACAAATGTTTCATCTTTCATATTTTTCAATATTCCGATATTAAAAATGAAAAAAGTATATAATAAGTTTTATGGGACATCTATTTTTTAAACAAGGGGGGGTGGTAATAAAACATCTTGATTTACGTAATAAAGTTAATAATTTCTAGAGTATTTTAACATGTAAATTGTATAGTTTGATACGTTCTCTGTTATAAAATTCAACTACAGAATACTTTATAAGTTAAACATGCTAAATTTTAATAACTACCTAAAAATAAAGTTAGAAAGTATTGTATATGATTACGAAAATTAATCCAGTATGTAAATGGCTAATTATAATAAACTGCTTATGGTAAGCATGTTTGTACTGTAAGATGATTTCTGTACTTCAGAAACGCAAAGATATCTCTGAACCATAAAAATATTGTCAACAATTAGGCAAAAATTATTATTATCCGAAAGAACAAAACGAAATATAGTAATTGTCTATTTTTTGTTCGAGATATACTGGAGCGGGAAGCTAGTGATGAATAAGGTAAGAAAAATGTATCGTAATGGCTGTAACTATATCGGGTTTGATTATCATTGTCTATCCAACACGGGTGCAAGATTAAGAAAAAATTATATCTTGATCGGTCACGAGATCTATTAATATACACACTCGGGGCATTATAATTTACATCATTAATTTAATTCAAATCGATATGAAAATATAGATCACCTTAATTAAATCGATACAAATATTAAAACAGTCGAATTGGCCTATCTGTACATTGTATATACGAAGTTTATCATTTACGAAGCAATATTTTAGGAGTACATAATAAAACTACAAGAAGCACAAATAATTGTTTCTGGAATTTTTGGGCGTTTGTCTGTTCGCGTGTAAATTAATAAGAATTTGTTAAGCACATAGCAATAGACTAAAAGCGATATTTAAATTTTATTCTATGTGAATCGGTTTACTCAATCGAAATTCGCATATGCTAATTTAATATTTTGAAGGAATCATTACACAAATTATATTAATACAAAAATACCAACGAAATGCCTAGCTATTCGACGCGTAGTAATTATACGAATATATAGTAAATCTACGTAAAACCATAGATGGCACTACATGTATTTTAAATCACGCAATGGAATTTCCCATCCGAATACGTTAATGAAAAGGTATGACTAGTGATGAAGTGTGGCATGGTACAGGGGAGGTAGATGCTTAAATAAGCAATTTCTATGTAAGCAGATACGCAAAGGCAGACGTCGTTGTTGGTCATCTTCTACTCGTTCGAACTTCGTTGTTGTATGTATTCGATATGAACTTACTTGGTTCCCTCAATGATTTTAAGCTTTTTTTTCTTTTTAATTTTTGTAATTTAATTACTTTGATTTTTAGGCTGTATAAATTTGTTTGTTACAAATTGTTTGTCTATACATAATAAAACTTTTCATCGAATAAAAGTATTTAAAAAAAAATATTAACATAACGAAATTAATGGAACAAAAAATATTTTTTTGGAATTTTTGTCTCTGTTTATGCGTTTGTGTGTATCATGTAAGACTACCGAATCTATTCGAATGGTGTTTCAGAAGAATATAAGGTGCGACTAAAAGTCATATTTGGTTTATATTTTATCTCAATTGGTTCACTCTATCAAAAGATACATGACTTTAATATTTTCAAAAATCTCTTTAAATTGCTTTAATACAACAAGAAAATGCTTAGCTACTCAACAAGACGTAATTACAAAAATGAGTAGTATACCAATATACATTATTAGATGACGCTATGCATGTTTTAAATCATGCAATGAAGATTTCCACCCAGATTTATTAGCGTAATGGAGGTAGCCAGAAATTGAGCGTGGAATGGTGTGGGAAAGCAGCAAGCAGCTACCCGCTTGAGTAAGTAATCCAAAAGCGGCAGACGCACGCATATTGCTGTCAGTCGTCTTCTGCACAAAAAAATATATTGTTGGAGGTATACAGCTAAAGCTTACTTTGTTCGTAATGTAAATGTGAGTACTTTTGTCATATAAATTTCAGTGTTTAGTATGCATGTAATAAATCTATATAATTGGTCTGTACGATCATTAAAGGTTAATTAAATATTAATAGTAAGAAAGCAAAAAAATAGAATTTTAGAATATTTGTCCGTTTATCTGTGAGCCCGATTATTTGTTCAAGCAAAAAAGCTAAAATGATTTCAATGAAATTTTTATTTACGGGGTTTGCTGGATCTGTGGTGTATGCGCAAACGAAGTCACGGTCGCATCTAGAATATAATAAAAATCATTTTATACACACGAATATAACCTAAACGTACTTTCCCTACAAGCATCGCGAAATAAAACTGTAATTATTATATGGATAATATGCAGTATCAGTATCTTTTGCACCAGTTGATAATATTATTATTTCATTTTTTAGATCTGAAACCCACATAGGTGAGACGGCCTGTTACTCACAAATGAATGTCAAAATATAAGTGTCAAAATATAACGCGGTGCCCTTGTCGTATAATAACGTCTAGATGGATATCTATCTAACATATATGCCTGGCTTATTCACTCAGAGTCTCTGGCAAACAGTCACACTTCTATATATTCATGACGTTGAATCAGATCGTGATAAGAATGAAAGGAAATGAGGTAAATGTATTTTGAGTTAACTCTTTTATTCACTGTTCTAATTTTAATGTTGTGTTCAATATAATTCCTTAAATGAATACCATAAAATTGATTTGAAGAAGTATGATAATTCGGTTAGAGGAGATATATTGAATTTATTTCAAGCCATTAGAAATACATTTTTAACAGATCATTTAATGAAAAATATCCAGCTTCAGTCGACTACGGTGAAGCCTATATAAGTAGTTATGTCTATATTTAAAGATTTTATAACCATAAATTGAGCTCCGATAATATTTGGAGTTAAAAAGGCTAGAGACATTAAAAAGTAAACTCGTTGTTGTGAATTAGAAACGAAGTAGTTATTTCGGATTAAAACCAAACGTATTTACCAAGTCATTGATTAGGTAATAATACACCTTTAATGATATATCTCGTTTTATAATACGCAAATGTTCCACTTTTTATTTTCTTTCGATTGTACGGGATTGATATAAGTAATATGTTTATGATTTTCAGAAATTTTGAACTCCTTCTGTGCAATAATTTTTATATTGTAATGAAATCAATAAACACGTATTTTCTTATTTCTAGCGAGTTATATTTACGGAAAAATCAAATAAATTTTTTCAAGCAATATAAATAACAGAATAAAAAACTTTCGGGTAAATTCACTTTTTAACCACCATAAACTGATTTTAATAACCTTAAACTGATCTCTTCATTCTGCCCTTCGTTGGATGTTCACAGTATAAAAGGATACAATTTTGTATTTTTACTTCTATATTATCGGTTCCATATACAGTTTAGTACTCAATGTTCGGTGGTAGCACAATGGCATTTTTGGAAGACTCAGAAAATATTACTTTAAACATTACTCTAACCTGCTTTTACACTGTTTTATGTGACACTTTTACCTATGGTGCCGTACGTCCAACAACATTATTTATTTAGTAACATACCGTATTTTTACTAGTTCTAAAAATCTCGGACCAGAGTGAAATTTATTCATGCAAAAAAGTAGTTAAAATATTGCCTGATGAAAGCAGATACTTCTTGATTCCAATTTAGTTTTGATTGCTTTGTAAGTACAACTTTTATGTGAAAAATACCAAATTGATATGTGAAAAATACCAAAGATTATGTGAAAAATACCAAATTGCTCAGCAAATTTTTTTCTATCTTTTCCTGAAATTTAATAAATCTTTTTTCTTTCTCCCGCCGTCATAGTATTGAAACATAAGTTTACTCATGAATTTAGATTAATTGAGATGAACAGCGAAAACCTATGCTATGTGCAAGTCTCATAATCTCAAGAAAAATTAAAATTTTGCGTGTTTGTAGTCCCGTTGATTGCCCACGTACTACTCTTATAATTGTAATTTTTGCACTTGTTTTTGAGTCATCCTTTCTTTTTGTTAAACCTTTTACATTTTTTCTTTTTTATACAATGATAATCACTACATTTTTCATCCTTTAGTCCATATTTTTTATCACTCATAATAATAATGATTTCTTGAGTTTTCTTTTGTTCTCTTTTTTCCTTCTATATTTTAGTTTTTTTTCAAGTATCAAATTTGACTTTCCAAACCATGTCTATTTTAATTTCTTACACATAATTTTATTGTATACTTTTATTTCTAATATTTCGTCAGACCATGTTACTTTTTCAAAAGAATCTATTTCACATTCCAAAATCTATTCAGAAATATAACTTTTCTTAAATTTTACTATTCTTTAGCCACATTACCAATATTTTCATCTCTCCTCGACGAGTATTTTATGTAGCAAAGGTAATGGAGAAGAAATTCTGCCACTAATATTAATACCCTGCTCCGAATTGTAGATGTGAGAAATCCGTGTGTGGGAAGTGAAAGTGGAAATATAGCACTCATCATTTTGGAACAAAATTATATAGGGTAAATAATTGATATAAATGTTATTCAGATAAAACATTTTATAGGGAATACATTTTTAGCAATTATAACATTAATTTCATTTACGGCTATTTTAATTTTGAGTTCTACCCACAATTTGAGTTCTTCATCAGCATCATCGTAACTTTCTACATTTTCTATTTCAAAAGATTTCCTGTAAAGAAGAAAAACGTAATTTTTTCTTCCTTATTCTACTTTTAAGACTTTCTTCTTTATTACTACTAGATCTTTATTACTACAAAAGATCAAAATCCACATTACGAATTACTTGCATGTTAAATACGCATAGAAAGAACAATACTTTTTACAATTTAAAAAAAAAATATCACAAGTTGCCAACCGCTAATTCTGACAGTAAATAAGGTAATATATACGTTATACATTTTTCCAAACAGCCGTCGATTTTTATAAAATAACCTCGTTGTCAATTGGTAAATTTTTGTTTCTGATCAATAAAAACTGTGGGTAGTCGCTCATTCATTCTCTAGCCAACAATCTCAATACCGCGAAAATACGCTAAACGTAGAACGCTAGTGCGAGTCTATTGACCCAGAGTAGAAGGCCTGGCTATCAATCCCAACTTGGTAGTCAGGCTATCAGACCAACTAGCAGGTTAAGTTAACAAATCCGTCTGGCAAACAAGGCTACAAGTACAAAATAAAAGGCCAGGCTAGCAACCAGAGCTAGCAGCCCCGGTTAGTAGCCCTGGTTCTTAGCCCAGGTTTTTAGCTCAGGTTATCAGAGGTGAATTTAACAGGTCGGATTAGCAATTCAGGTCAGCAGCCTGGATAGCAGCCCAGGCCTGCAGGTCGACTAGTAGTCCAGGTTGGTAGTCCAGGATAGCAGAGCAGGCTAGTAGTAAATGCCAGCAGACCAGAGTAGAAGGTCAGGCTAAAACACAGGCCAGTAACCTAGACAAGCTGTACGGGCTAGCAGCCCAGGCTAGCTGATGGGCTTGCAGGTCAGCCTAGCTGCTCGTACTACCAAGCTGGTTAGCATGCCAGGCTAGTAGCCCAGGCAATCAACCCAACTTAGCAATATAACAGCCCGGCTAGCAGGCCAGGCTAGCAACTTAGACTAGTCAACCTAGCGAACCAAGGTGGGCTGCCCAGGCTAGTAGTGCTAGCTAATAACCCATTCAAATTCCTAGCTAGCCTATGCTAATTTGGTCTAACAGCACAGGCTAGCCTACAATATTAAGGTCAGGTTAACCAGGCTGGTTCACAGCCCAGTAAGCTAGTAGGTTCAGTTAGCTGCTCAGGCTTGCATTCCAGGCTAGCAGTCATTACTAGCAGCTCAGGCTAATACACTAAACTAGTAGCCCAAGCTCGTAGCTTAAATTAGCGACCCAGGACAACAGGCCAGAATACTGGTACAGGCTCTAGACACAAGGCCAGGTAAGTAAGCTAGTAGCTCAGACTTGAAGCTCAGCCTAGAACTTCAGGCTAGCAGGCCACTCAGCTAGTAGGCTTACAAATCAAGTTAGAAGTCCACGTTATCGTGCTAGCAAATCATAGGATAACAGCTCAGACTAACAAACTGCCCTATTGTAACCCTGGTAAGTAGTCCAAGCTGGTATCTCTGGCTATAAGACCAGGCAAGGGGGCCGGGCTGGCAGACCACACTAACGTCCTAGGCTAGCTGTCTAGATTAACAGTCCAAGCTGACAACCCAGGCTAGCAGCTTAAACTAGCAGCTCAGGTTAGAAGGCCAGGCTAGCAGCCTGAGATATCAATCCAGGCTAACAGTCTAACAATTTCAATAGTAGTTACAAGATCGCAGGTTAACAGCCCGAGTTCGCATCCCAGTGTAGCCGCTCAAGTTAGCAGCCCTAGCTTGTAATCCAGGCCAGTGGCCCGACCTTGCAGTCCAAACTAGTAGCTCAGGATAGCAGCCTACAGCTGGCAACACATGTTAACAGCGCAGGCTAGCTCCATGCCCAAACCACAACCCGTATTATCTCAGAGCTATTCCTGTGGTCCAATATCTACAAACGCCACCCAACAGGGTTAAATGCTATCCTTACTCAAGGAGCCATTCAGCGATCCATTTTTTTATAGAACCCTTTTGGGGGCCGCTCTAAATATCTCAGTACAATCTAGCAGCCCACGCTAGTGGCCCTGGTTAGCAGCCCTGACTACAACCCTGGAGAGCATCTAATGCCAGCAACCTAGGCCAGTAGCCTACATCCGCAACTTGCCAAATTTTTCGGATCTACATCATAGCCCAGCAGTCTAAACCTGACCTGACTTAACCTGACATGATTTGTCATGACCTGACATGACCTGATATGAACTGGACGTGACGTGATATGGCGAGCAGTCCAGTTCAATAAACGAACCTAGCAGACTAAGCTAGCAGCCCAGGATAGCACCTCTGGAAAGCTATCAATGTCAGCAATCCAAGTCCGCGCCCAATCTTGCTAAGATTTTCAGGCTAGCATAACTTAACATAATCTAACCTAACTTAGCGTAACCTAAACTAGCGTTTAAATATTTTGAGCAGATAATATTACAGCATTAACCTAGCGCATAAATTGCACTCCATGAATGAACTAAATATTTTATACGTTTATTGCACAATCTGATCTAGAGCAGGCTGTCTATGAACTTACGCTATGAGGCTACAACATATAAATTTGTCATTACTTTTTTTTAAGAAATAAAAAATCTGTTACCCGTAAAAATATTTAGTAAAGAAGAATAAGAATTAATTTATTTCGCCCATTTTTGTCAAATTGCCAGGCGACCTAACCTTTATTCAATGTATAATTATGTCATTTAATTTATTTCTTCCATATACGGTCATATTTATATATATGTATATTAAAAATATATTTACTGATTCCAACTTTCTTGTAACACACATTTTTTAAATTGCAAAAATTTAATAAAAAAACTAAAATCATAAAATATTTAACTATTTTAATACGCGAATTCAAATTGTTTGCCTAGTGTTAAATTAAAATTATGATCAAAAATAATGAACCAGTTGAATATGAGTAAAATCCGCACTACAGATTTTACTTATAAACAGCCCTTAGGTACATATAAATGATCAGACATTTAAGAGCACATAGTATTTTTATTGAGCTATTTACAAAAATTGATGGTCGCGATGTCGACACCGACTTCAAAAACTTTTTAGTACGTACCTATTTCGAATTAATTGTATTTTTCTATTTGCTATTCCTATCTACTTTTTTGAAGTCGGTTTTTCAGAAAATTTTTTATTAAATTTTGGATAAATTTCTGTTTTAGCTATTTTTATTAAATTGTAATGTAACTTTTTGTTTTTATTTAATTCCATTATCTGTATGAGGTATGTTTGTATTATTTTTATTTACTTGAAAAACCACTTACTGTTTTGTTATAGGAATATAATTGGTTGACAATAATCTAAGGTAATTTAATAAATGTTCACTAAACTTAAATAATTATGTGTGAGAAGAGCCGTCATAAATAAACGGCTCATAAAAATACTTAAAAAATAGGGGAAAGCTATTTTTTCTATGACTTGTGCAAATAAACAAGACAGGGTAAAAGAAAATTATGTTATTATATTTGTTTTCTTTCAGGTTTTTTATAGATATAATGAATTAAAACTATAGCACAAATCAATAAAAAAAAGCCTAAAATAGTTTATTTACAGCAAATTTTTAAAATTGTCAATCTTGCTGTTAGTGATAATTCAGGATTATCACTCAAAAATATTTTTTACTTACGGTGATGAATACATAGTAATTTCCCATATTTTTTAAATTTTTTAATTCATATTTGATTCAACTTTGGAAAAAAAAATTATTAATTCATATTAGTACGTAATTAGTCGGTTATTTTTCAGTAGCTATCACTAAGACAATTTTTTTGGTATTTCAACCAATAAATCAATACTTCTCATTAGTATGTTAAAATAAGATGTAATCAACATTATTATATGATTTTAATAATTTCCATTAAAATGTTAATATTTTTAAATTTAAATGTTGACAAGATCTTCTTCCGAATTTCTCATTTTTATTTTAGCGTTGTGTACCTTGAAAGAAAAGTTCCACCGTTTTTTTTAAAAACCATTAAAAGTAGCGATTTAAAATTTTGCGTAGTGGCCTGCATATATTTCAATAATAAACGCCTGCATATATTTCAATAAAAAATATTCAAATGAAAATTTGAGAAAGGGCATGTAAAGTGTAAAGAATTGTCTAATGGTATATCAATAAAAGAGCGGCTTTTAATGATTCCAAAACCGAATATTTTAGAATTTTATTTAAGCTAATTCCAAAAAGATTACAACAAATATATGTTTAGAAAGCATTTGACATCTAGTTGTAATTGAGAATCATGATAGAACTTATTATTACACATATGTTACAGTTATTAACACTCAAATATCTTTAATGGGTAAATAAGGTGCAGTTATACTCCAGCCCTATTAATAATAATGTTCACATCGCCCTGATGCAGTCAGTTTCCAAAAACACTCCTAAGACGGAAATTTCTCGCTGCTAAGACGAAATTTTCTTTGCCTATATAAACCGAGTTTATGAACCCCGCACTCTCTTTCAGTGAGTTTGTAGTTTAAATACTATCTGTTCTGTTCGATCATCTAAATCATTACTTCAAGTATATAACCAGTTAATTGGTAATAACCGACATCTAGCAAGTATTGTAAATAATAACTATTAAATGGCTAACCCTAATTTATTGTGAAGAAACTATTTCTAAATATTAATATTTATACAAATTAATTTTTGAAAAGTTTAAAATTTTTTATTAATTTTTTCAAGTGATGTAACTGTAATTCAATATTTTTCATTTCATGTAAAGTATGTTACATCAATTGAAATTGCGACTTATAAGGATTACACCAATTTTTTTAAAAATTTTATGTGAAATAAATTCTGCAGATATTGTTTACGACATCTGCAAATAATCTACCAAAAACCACTAAGGTAAAATTTACGAAAAAGCAATGTTACTAGAATTTAGGTAAAATTTGTCAAAAAACCATGACGATGATTTTAATTTTCATAGTTTTTGAAATGCACAAGGTGTTTTTACGCATGTGAAAGATATACTACGCAATAACTTATGTGGAAAAAAATAATATTGGATTTTTTAAATAATTAATGAGAATTACTACATATTTAAATGTTTATTCAGGACTAAGTATTTTTGGAATGTTTATAGAGCGAGTTCATCAAGTATTTAACATATTTTCGTACAATAGTATGTAACGAGTATTTGAATTTTGAGCAAAGAAAAAGCAAACAAGGCTATTTAGATCACTCACTGGCAAATATTTGAGTCGCGAGATGTACAATTAATTATTTTTATAGTTAATGCACAAAGAGAATGAAAATTTCAGCGACATATAAAACAGTCGGGTTAGTTACACCATTTATATCTCAAGATCGGCTGGAACGATTTTCATAATCTTTGATTTGTTGGAATTGCCTTTGCCCCGTATAGCAGAATAGCTAAAACTTCGGAAAGTTTCACGAAAAAGAAATTATGAAATAAATTCATTTTTCCATACATTTTGTATGGAACGGGTTTTTTAATGATATACAAATTTCCACATATTTCTGGTGAACATTTTTTGCTGCAAAATTTTTCTTTATATGTCGTTTTAATGGATATTTTCTCATATGGTATCAATAAATTATCGAAATGTTTCTGGTTTTAAACTGCATTTGTTCCAATAATTGAAATGAGTATAAAACGTAACATGTGATAAATGACAGAAAAAAAATTTAAAAGCATGTCGTAAATGACAGAAAATTATAATTGGTTTTCAACAATTTTTTTTCAGATTTTGGCCGTTATTGCTTTTAAATACAATTGAATTAATTATCTTCCAACGATTTTTTCTGAAATTAATTAGCAAAAAGTGATTTCAAATAGTTGAATTAAGTTTGATGAAGTGCACATTGTGAAACGTTGTGACTTCGACGATGTTCACTTTGTGAGGTTATGACATTTGTGATTGTAAGCGCATCGATAATTGCCTGATTATATAATTTTGAATTGTGTGATTAATTTTATAGCGTTATTTACAATGCCGCAAGCCAGAAGATCTAACCTTTCACAATGAAGCCGTAATGCAATTGGACTGAGGAATATTGCGAATTAATCCACTGTACATGAACAAGAAATTACAAAAGAAAAGCGCCGCGTTATTATGGCCAGATTTCGTGCTTCGCAATAACAATAACAAAGAGAAGCAGTACGTCAAGCGCCTCAGCAGGCAATGAGAAACCGTCGAGCTTATCGTACAGATCAACAACGTGATAATCTTCGACGTGCAAGAAGAAATGCTTCAAGTTTTTATTTGAATCGAGTAGCGTTTCAATAGGATTGCACAATTGACTACAGCTTGCATCCTTTCGTTCGAATTGGCCCAATGGAAGTTATGTGCGACCATTGCGGTACATGGAACATTGCGGTAGACGGTTGTCCAGATCTATTTATCACCTTAACGTGCAATCCAAAATGGATAGAAATTGTTCAACTGCTGCTTCTCGGACAAACATCAAGTGATCAGCAAACTAAAAGTCCAGTCGCTGATGGACTACATTGTTAGGCATCGAGTCTTTGATGATACTAGATGCTAGATATATTCGATTCAATGGCAAAAACGAGTCTTGCCGCATACGCACATCATTGTTTAGTTAGTCGAAAGAATTCAACCAGACCAAATAGATGACATCATATGTGTTGAGATTCCTGATCCCAAAGCCGTTCCAGATCTGCGTGATGTTGTAATTACGAACATAATTTACGGACCGTGTGGCGCGATCAACCCGCAATCACAGTGTATGATCGACTGCATGTGTTCCAAGCGTTATCCACAAAATTTGACGGCGGAGACTTTTACTGGCAACGATGGTTATCCACTGTATCGGCGTCGATCACTGAATAATAACGGTAGAACTATCACAACGAAAGTGAAAGGAAACGGTTTCATACTCGACAACACTTGGATTGTTCCGTATTCGCCACTTCTTTCAAAAATATTTAAGGCGCATTGCAACATGGAGTAATGCAAGTCAGTAAAGTCCATCAAATGCATCTGCAAATATATCACGAAAGTCAGCGATATGGCGGTGTTTAACAATGAATCCACGCATTATCGAGTTGGTCAATATGTGAGCTGCAATTATCAAGTTGGTCAATGAGTGGCGTATATTCTCATTCCTCATTTATGAACGTCATCCCACTGTTGTACATTTGGCGGTGCAGCTGGAGAATGGTCAACGAGTTTATTTCACTGCATCGAATATTGCTCAACGTGCTGAAACACCTCCAGCGACAACATTGACCAGTTTCTTTTCGGTTTGCTAAAGCGATTCGTTTGCACGAACGTTTCTCTACTCTGGGAAGCCACGTAATTACACTTGAAACACTTCATCAAAGAAATTTCAACATCGGAAGCAAGGCGATGCGGTTCCTGATTATCTGGACGTGCGTTCAGCTGATGCTCTTGGTCGCATTTACACAGTTCATCTGAAAAATTACGAATGCTTCTATTTGCGATTGTTGCTGGTGAATGTTCGTGGGCCGACATAATTTGAATCTCTTCGAACTGTCAATGGTGTAGTATGGTCAACATTCCGTTATGCATATCAATAATGTGAATTTACTTGAAAACGATACTCATTGGAACATGACAATCGTTGAAGCAATAGTTTTTGAATTTCCAAACCAGATACGCACATTATTTGCTATAATTATTTCGATACACTTCCCATCAAATTCATGTCAACCGTGGAACGAGTACAAGGACGATATGTCAGAAGACATTTTACATCGAATTCGCGTCAGGTCAGGG
The DNA here is from genome assembly GCA_039881145.1 of Druceiella hillmani. Lineage (NCBI taxonomy): Eukaryota > Metazoa > Arthropoda > Insecta > Lepidoptera > Hepialidae > Druceiella > Druceiella hillmani. Next base: position 38,458,938 of record JAYKKI010000012.1, on the reverse strand, counting down.
AACTCTGATTTCGAGGTGACTGAGGAGATACATAACCAGGCTTTGCTTTTGATCGAAGACATGTGTTACCTCATGTGCGACAGTTTGTTAGTCAAGTTAGGAATGTCAAAACTAAATCGTGACATGGACAACGCTTTCAATCGAGAATTTGAACGTGAACTTGAATATGATCGAGATGCATTGAAGCAATCAGTTCCAAAGAATGTACCACTGTTGAACTTTCAACAGAAATATACGATGCATTAATGAAGGCAATTGACGATGGAAATGGTGGCTTATTTTTCCAATCGAGAATTTGAATGTGAACTTGAATATGATCGAGATGCATTGAACCACTCAGTTTCAACGAATTTACCACTTTTGAACTCTCAAGAGAAGGAAGTGTACGATACATTAATGAAGGCAATTGATGATGGAGATATTATTTTATTTCGATGCAACGGTGGAACTGGGAAGACATTCCACATGTTATTGATTTTGGCTATTGTTGGTGCGAGATTCAAAATTGTTGTAGCAGTTGCTTCTTCTGGAATAACGGTGACGTTGCTAGAAGGCTAATTCAACGTTGAAATTGCTACTAAACCTACAAACGAACGAAAACTGACATGCAACATTGAAAAACAGTCGGTAATGGCCAAAGTTTTGGTAGCAAGTTAAATCATCATCTGGGATGATTGCACGATGGCGCACAAACGCGCATTGGAAGCACTCAATCGAACTATGAAAGATTTGCGGAATGACTCAAGATGTTTTGGAGGCGCAATGTTTCTACTGTCTGGCAATTTCCTCCAAACACTACCAGTAATTCCGAGATCGACTTCTGCCGATGAAATAAAGGCTTGCCTGAAATCATCGACTCTGTAACGCTATGCGAAGAAACTTCAGCTGACGACAAACATGCAAAATGCATTGCTAAACGATCCATCTGCCAAAGATTTATCCATGCAATTGCTGACTATCGGTAATAGCAGTGTTCCTGTCAACTAGTCGAATGGATTGATTTTGTTTCCATCGAGTTTTTGCAATTTCATCTCAACGAAGACGAGCTCATCAGCCAAGTGTTCCCGACCATCACTAATAACCACAAAAATCATAATTGATTGACTGAACGAGCAATTCTTGCGGCGAAGAACGCAGACCACTCAAATTTCACAATTAAAAATCAAATCGTTGGTACACTGCATTGCCTAAAATCTATCGGCTGTGTAGCAAGCGAAGACGAAGCAACTAACTATCCAACTGAATTTTTAAACTCAATAAATGTGCCTGGCTTGCCACCTCACAATTTACAGGTGAAGGTTGGCTCGTTAGTCATCATACTTCGAAATATAAACCAACCAAAACTATGTAACGGAACGCGATTAATTGTGAGAAAACTTATGGGCAATATAATTCACGCAAGAATATTTGGAGGAAAGTTCTCATTCCGAGATTTTCGCTGATTCCAACCGATGTGCCATTCGAATTCAAACGAATTCAATTTCCGATTCCTCTTGCATTCGCCATGACGATCAACAAATCACAAGGCCAATCATTCAGTGTTTGTGTCCTGAATTTAGAAAATGAATATTTCTCTCATGGTCAATTGTATGTACGTGTATTCACGTGTCGGCAAACCATCCGCTTTATTCGTTCCCGCACCTGAAAAAAAAACGAAAAACGTTATATATCACAAGATGATTCAATGAAGGGAATCCACTCAAGTGCAACCCATCCAGAAAATAGTTTAACAGAAAGTAGTGCAACAATGCTAAGCGAATCATTTCGATTCGCTTCAATAAAGTAAATTTCTTGCTGTTACGTGAATTATATTTATTTCAATGTAAGTAAAATAATTTTGATTTTAATTTTTGTACATCCATTGAACTTAATTAATTTTGATTATGCATTTTAGCTTAATAAAAAACTTAATTTAATTCTGCTAATTACTTAAGATACGATTTATTGATTCTCAGGTGGTACGAAATCCGCCAGGTCAACTAGTATTTTGTATAACATAGGTCTGCACATTTTAACTTTTATTTTCCCTTTTTTGATTTGATAGCTGATTTTAGGGTATTTTGGTGCGCTGATTATGAATATATATTTAAATTTTCCCCACCACCTTTTTTTTTTGGAAAAGATCTATGTACAAAAAAGCAAGAAAGTCAACTTTACTAAGTAAAAATAGTTATATTGCAAAAAAAACAATTACAAGACTTTAAAACATCATGAATACATTTAAATGATGTTAATAAATAAATTAGAAATATTAAGCAATTTTGTGGTATCTTGTTTTTTTCACCGAAGCTCCGATTGTGAGATTTTTGCTTAAAAGTCTTACTTGGATCATATCGCTTTAGCAGTTAACATTAGTCTGCTATTATCCTTTTATTCCACCTTCCCTGATAGGGATGTTTTTTCCCTTTGAAATACTCATAAAATATTTTGCCTGGCTCTTACTTACAGTTCCCAAGTTATCAAGAAAGTAGTCCGTGTAAAATTCTCATCAAACATCCCATTTTTCCGAAATTTTCAATAATTTTCGTCACAATTTCCTCATAATTTGAACTTTTATGGTTTCCTAGAAAATTGTCTACTACTTTTTTAAGTAATTTCCAGGCTTCTAATTCAATTTACTTCATTTTTCATAGAAAGTTGTATCATTCATCAATTTTCTTATGTCCGGGCCAAAGGAATTTCCTTTAGCTTCTGTGATGGAAAAATTTGGTGTAGATATTTAAAACCTTTCTATTCTTTATTCATTGTCTTCGCAAATTGTTTCATCATTCCCAGTTTGATATGTAAAGGGGATTGCAAAACTTTTCCCAGGGGATTAAATTTTCTCTCACAATATTTTCGATTCCAGGAACTAGTTCAGTTCTAGTTGGCCTCTCTTACTTCGTCCAATGTCGGCTTCTGTCTTGACTATCTGGCCACCTTGGGGGCCACCTTGTTGACCTAGCGGCATACTTCTAACTTTCAGATCTACACAGACCATCCAACGGTGTTGTATGTACTTTATTTTAGCCAATACATTTTTCAAATTTTCGTAGCATTCTTTCAAATTTCTATGAAGCATACATATTGCCATTATGCAAAAAGACTGCTTTCAAACTTCGTTTTGATGGGTCTATGAACATTCTACATTTGTTCGCGTCATATTCAAAGTTAACCATTTTCTCTAAGCCAGGAATGACTTTACAATACACTAGATCGCGATCTTCAATAAAATGTGGTACAAAGTCTTTTTCTCTGTTGTGATACCAATAAAATGAGGTACCAGAAGCAAGCATATTCTTTTACGATAGTCTTGATCCGATGAGTTCAGCTGCATCTTTGTGCAGGCATAGATCACTTGTTAAGTCGTTCAGTTCTAACTATGAAAATAACTGTGCTCCACTTGCACTTTGAAAATAACTGTACTCCGCTTGCACTTGGCTCAGATTAAGCTTCAGGTTGAGATACCTCTTCCACATCACTTCTCGTGTCTTCAGCTTGCACTGATTCCAAATATAGAGGTGATAGCGGTGCAACGTTCGGGTTGCGATGCACCGCGTGCATTGCCGATTGCACGGTTGGATATACCAAGTCCCTTTTTTGTTTTAGAATTGTAGTCTGCAGTCTTGCAACAGCAAAAATACTCTTCAGTGTGATTCTGAGATTCTCTCCATAATATAGGCGATTGTAAATCAAAGATATTGTTCTGCTCTTTTGACCACTTTCGAAGTTCACAAACGCATGCCGCACAGACTACGTGCGGGGCCTATTGTTTGTCTTGGTTAGTGATTGCTTGGCAAAAATACATGTTATAAACGTTACTTATGAATTTGGTAATGTTATGCTACTGTTTTGCCAGCATAAACTGCCCATAAATATAACAAAAAATGTCCGGTGATTTTAAACACTTTCATGATCACATTTGACAATTGCACGGAAGTACTGATTTTTTAAAAATTATAATGTTACTATTTCTACAAAAACCTATTAATCTACTCTCATCAACCCTCTTCAAACGATTTAAGTTAATCAAATGACCTAATAATCTACCTTCTTTCCGACAATAATGTCACTTACTTAATTACGTTAAATTTAAATAACTATTTAAGAGAACTTATTCACTGTTGTTTAATGCGACCATTTAATGTGTTTTTTGTTCAAATAAGAAACAATCAAAATAAAATATCAGTTCTTGATAAGGTAGGCTTAAGTATATTTGGCAAACAAAATTATGCTAAATAACTAAAAATTCTGACATGATGGAATTTTTTGCTAATTTTTTCGTAATCGGCGCCCCAAAATCTGTCAAAATCAGATTTAAAAGTGGAAAATCATTGTGGCCCTAGTAATCAGTAATAGAAATAAATAGAATCCTAGATTATACGTACTCTCCGACCTACGCCAGTACTAGTAACAAATAGCTAGTGTGCAATTTTATATTGAACGTAATAAATGCGAGAATGAAAACAGTCGCTGAAAAAACCCTTACGAAGGGTAATTATATGGCTTTAGATAAAAAATTTTCAAAAAATGCCATCTTATTTACCTTAAAGGGCATACATTACAGGCCCCAGAGAGGTATGAGTATCTTATTAATATATCACTAAGTGCACTCAGAACAGATGTATCAGTACACATGTATGTGCTAGGTTCCAGCTTTATACACACTATAGGTTAAAGGTCATCCAGGTATATGCACTGCCATCAGCTCAAGACATTGAAGCAGTGGAAAATTTCCATGACGATAAAAAAAACGCTAAGTCAAACACCTGGTTTCTACACAAACATTAAGGAAGTAAATAAAAGTGAGAGTCAAGGTCCCTGCAGGAACGTTGGTCGTCAGCCAGCAATCTTGTCTGACGAAATTTTGAAAGAACATACTTAGCAGTGGCTGGAAAATGGTTAAAAAGAAGAATATTATTCTACTGTAATCAAGGCAGGCTCTAATGGAAACCTGTGAAAACTTTAGTGAAGAAATTTGTTACGGCACAAAACTAATATCGAGGAAAGTACAAATTTACCACTGAAATAAACTTTAATACTAATTATCTATATCTAGGAGAATAGCAATATTCGTGTCAAACTTTAACATTTCCGGTTTAGCATAAATATTTTTAAAAACCTTCTCACCATATTTTTTAACAAGTACTCAGAAAAATTATCTTAAAATAGAACTAATTATTTTATTTGATAATAAAACTGATTCATAACAAATATGACGGTTTACAATTTTTTTGACCAGTGGCTTAGGGGATGAAACTCTTACACGTCATTGTTAATTTTGAAAAACTCTGGGCACAATTTATTCTAACTTTTATTATGTACAGAAGATTTTCTAATATAATAAAATGTATTACAATGCTTAACATATGGTTTAAAACTTTAACATTGTAAAATAATTTTACGCATTGCAAATATTTTATAATATAAGGAATATATCCTAATTGCATTTTAGTAGAAAGACAGTAAATGACAAATTTAGCACAATATAATTAGGAGAATCATATTTGGTTTTTAATATTTCTAATCGCATAGGTGTATAGCATATTAAAATATTTCTCTTAGAAATATGATTGTAGTATTTCCCCAATAAATTTATCACAGCTTCTAGTCGCAGTATGAGTTACAAACCTTCTTCTACATGTTTTCATATTAATTTTTTGCTGATCGACTGATCTAGCCATGCTTAAAAAGTCTTACATATATTTTAAAAATTAGTGATGCCTTCTTCCTACAACGAGCGCCAGACTTTTCATTACATTTTGGTTTACGTACAGAAACGATTACAATGTCCATTTTCATCTTATTTCATGCGTACGTACATACGTACAAATTTGAATTCAGAGAATATCATTAAAAAAATATATTGGATAAAATTTCATCTTTTACAATGATAGTAAAATAACGTTCAATTATATGTCTGAACACGCATAACGGATTGGTTCCATAGATTTCTTAAAATCCTATGTTGCAAAATAGAATGGGGCACATCGTACTTCAATATGTCGCAAATGGTGCTTAAAAGCAAAAAAAAGTAATAAATGAAACTTGAATTTATTTGGTAGGAACTTTCCAAAGATACTTCCTCGGAACGGATGTGCCAAATATTTTTTTCCGTTGTTGGATATTTATGGTGAAGTACATTAAAATATTTTGACTTCTAATCGAGATTCCCACCACTGAAATATCTACTAGTAAAATTTCACAATCATACATCTGAAATGTAGAAATATACGGGTTTCATGGATATATGAATGTGATCAAAATTATGGCCGGGGAAGGGGTGAATATAGTGCCTTTACTACACTATGAAACTCCGGTGGTAACCTTCAGCGGTGATCTTCGCAATAAAATATCGAGAATACTCCGATTGTAAGTTTATGGTAAATTGACTTTCTAATTTAAACCAAAGACAAATCTCTTGGTCATTACCCATAGGTTTTTATTATATAGATATATAGTCTTCGAGTAATAAAAACTGAATGATTTATGTTCCTAGTTTTATTAATTGACTATCAAATTATCACAACCTTTGATTAAAATGGAACTAGCGCAAACTACTGGAAGTTGAAATTTTCTGTATAACAAATAATATGATCCAAAATGCTATTTAGTTCTACGTAACCCTAATTTTACATTTTGCACAGTTCAAATCTATTCCGGTATGCGGGACTAACTAATCTTTTTACTAGTAAAAATAACACATTTGAAAACTAATCAAAAAATTCATTTGTTGAGTCGAGGGAAATCAGCAAACTTGTGTTCTCTCCAGACGCCCCGTCTGGCCCGCCTGCTATTGGCAACTCAATAATTAAATTAATATTGATCGAATTAATTTCAAGGATAATGCAAGACTAGGAGGAGCCGCTTGGTTCCTTCGTAATTTGAGAGAATAACTCAAATATAATCATATATTTAAAGATATTATTATTATTATAATTTCAATCGGCAAATATTTTTCAAAACGGTAATGTGGAAAAATAAATAAATCGATAAGCTTTTTTCTGCATTAGCAAAAATCGTTCGCACTACAATTTTTACCCTTGCTGATACAGATTCCTTGTTTTGAAGATGTTTCTTTTATTGTTTGAAATGTTATGATGTATGACTATATTTAGAAATGGACACAGATTATTTATAAATTAATTTCCCTACCTGTTCTTATTTCGGCAAAACTCACAATGAATCTCCCACTCGATAATATGCGGCATTCACATTTTTACCTTTATAGACATTACTATTTGTTGACAATATTGCACATTACTTCTTTGTTCTTTTTCTACCAAAAATAATAACCGCAACGGATTTTATCCTTCTAGTAATCCATTTGTCTCGAACTCGATTTAACAGCTTTTAGTACTGCATAAAAAAAAAGAAAAAACATAACCGCTAAAAACCATAATTAGATATTAGAAATATCTAAAATTAAGTTTGTTTTAGAAAATTAAGAAAAGGACGTTTTATTAACAATTGATTAAATAAATCACTAAAAAGACATTTCATTATGTGTAAGAGAAATATTTTACTTTATGGTTAAGATGTTGGTTATGGTAATGTGTTGTCACATGCAAGGTCAAGGATATTTTCGTGGATTAATAACAAAAATTTATGCGTGAAATTTTGATATATCGATTATCAGGTAAGTCTCTAATAGCATGAATTAAATGTATTAGATGATCGGCAGTTAACAAACAGTTACAAGGAAATATTCAAATCAAAACTTCGTCAACTAATTACAAGGTCTCAAACGGGTAAATAATGAAAAATAAAAAAATACGTCAACATATCATCTACTCCTTTATATATGCGCATTGCCTGCAGAGCAGCAAAAGAAATGCTATTTTTGACAATCATTACCATTTTCTAAAGACAAAATTCAACTTTGTATGCAAAACGCTGACTAAGTGTAATGCAAAATCAAAGCTTGTAATCAAAAATTGTACTTGTTTTTCAGTGTACCTTGGAAATTAAATAATACCGCAAACCTTATCAGGCGTAATAGAAATTAAAATAGATTTGAATTTAAAATAAAAATAATCTATAAAAGAAAATAACGTTTAATACTAGCGATTAAATTTACCTTAAAGAATAAAATATTTGACCATTTTTTGTAAATAGGTAAAGGTACGATTATAAATTACAATATATATATATATATATATATATATATATATATATATATATATATATATATATCACTGATCGACATACTAAACATTAAATAGGTTTATTTAATCCATGCACACTCGTCCCTCAAATCGTTCGAACTAGTAATTCTTCGGTGTTATATTATGAGAAGTTAGCGATTTAAGAATAATGAAATAGTGAATATTTGATTATCTTGAACTTTAGTCAATAAATTAGGTATAGGTTACTAGAATCGGTTAATAGGTTACTAGTAAAAATGTCTAGTATATTTTTTGAAACCAAATATGTTTCACAATTTTTCGTTGCTATTTAAATGAACATGATAATATGACATAATCTGTACATAAAAGTAATATACGCTACCATTAGTAAGATGAAACTAGAAATATTGGCATCGCTCCAGTGTAATTATACCTTCCGGGCAAGGGTAATATTCCTCGGATTAAATGTGTAGCTACAGAGCAAACACGATGTCAGATGTCTATAGATTGTGTATACGATTTACAGTGTTCAATAATTATGGAAATCGAAAAGTCATTTTATCTTGGTCATTTGTACAGGGAACTGTAATTTAGAATATAATTTACGTCCAGAGGAAGCTTTTCACAGTATTTCACTTTCACTTTTCACTACTTATGAGATTTGTGAATATATCTTCATGCGTTTTCTAGTGAAATTCAGGAATATTTCTTAATTTATTTTACGTGGTTATTTGAAAATATTGAAACTCACATGCATCATTTGTTTTATTTATTTTATAATATTTTATATTTCTAGTATACTGTTCACAGGTGCTAAAATGTAAATTTCCCAAGAATTATGAGATTTGCAATCATTGCAATACTTTCCGAATAAATTATAGATAAATTTCTATTGCTTTGCTTCATAATTTTTACTTTAGCACTTTCAAAAATGGAGCACGAATATTAGTTTTAGTGAATATTTTTAGCCATATTTCGAAATTTGTCCTTATAAATAATTCTGAAAAATTATGATGGAATTCTTAAAACCTTTCAGTCGATACACCACTTAATACATTGCATTTAAAAAACAAATAAGAAACTTAATTGCCAGATATATTCACATAAATATTTTTAAGTGTTAGCTATTGAAATATATGAGGGTCAATATATTTTTAACTACAAAATTAAGTACAAGAAAAACTACTATGATAGACAGACGGATGGACACAGTCATCTTATAAGAATTACGTCCTAACAAATTTCCTATGAAGATACAACTCTAATGAGGATACTCAAATATCGGAAATTTTTGGAAATTATTACTGTATCTCCATCGTTCATGCAAACCAGAACTCGAAAAAATGGATGAACTTAATTGATTTATATATATATATATATATATATTCATTAAATTTCCGCTGATTAATACGTGAACGATACACTATGTTTGTTTCTACATGTCAAAACGAGTGCATTGCAAAACTGTAGTACTAAAAAACCAGATCTTTATGCTTATGCATAGTCCTATAATTAATGCTAAGCAATTTTTTTTCTTTTTATAAAAGTAAATAAGTATATTCCCTAATAGCATTTTGTGATTGTCAAATACGGAACAATCTGTCACCAACAATCGCATGGCATTGCATTTTGATGATTGTGTATTTTATGGTCTTACTAAATTAGTAAATAGCTTACGCTGGTCTCTTCTACATATATATATTTAAGGTGGGTCGGCAAGTTGAATGTACTTAATTTTATGCTAAATTTCTCAATACAAATTTGCCATTATTGACTGCTAGCATAAATCTCTATGTATAATCATATGGTAAATGAATATAGTAAGAGAAGATAGTTCAAAATAAATATTGGGTTGGCTAATAAGTTTTTAAAATCGAGTTGCTGTCAACAATTTTATTAAAAAATTTATGTTACACTAAACTTAATTTAAATATGTACAATTATTATCTACTAGTTATCGCCATCTAGTTGGCAGTGACAATATGCTTTCTTGTAAAATTCCGGTGCTTTTGATTAAAAAAACTGTGCCAGGTCGGTTTGGAGATCGTCTTTAACGTCGAATTTTTTTCACGTAAATGGTTACTGAGTAAATGGTAATCAGGGAACGCAATGTCGGGCGAATATGGTGGATTAGTGAGTAGAACCTAGCCGAGCTCCTCTAATTAATCACGGGTACGTTTTGCAATATATGGTCTAGCATTATCATGTAGAAAATAAACTCGATCCTGTCGACTGCTCAATTTGTTATCTAATCGATATAATTGTTCACAGTTAATATCTACATTAATTGTGGATCCCTTTGGAAGCAACTCCCAATGAATAATGACCTTCAGCAGCTGAACATCACCTTTTTGGCACTTATTTCAGGTTTAGATTCTAACACTCCTGTTTCTCCAACACCCAGACATTGACGTTTGCATGTATGTTTAATGTATGTAACCCACTTCTCATCCTCAGTTACTTACTTATTCACTCAGTTGAAGTTACGTTTCAATGTAAATAACTGTTGACAATTGTCAACTCTGCACTGAAAGTGATATGATGATAACTCGTGGGGTATCTGCATATCGTATTTGGAAACTTTTCCAAATCCGTGCAAACGTATTTCTATGGCACCATGACTGCAGTGACTGCAGTGTAGCTCACCTGCCTACAGACGAGTCATCAGATCCTCCTCAATTAGGCATCCTAATAGCTGAACGTCCAATTCAACAGAACGTCCGGTACGGGGTTCATCCTCAAGATCGTAGTCCTCACTCCTGGACTTTCTGAATCAAATCTTTGCCGTCGCGTAAGACACCGTGGACTGGAATATTATTTGTGGCAGTCTTTGCATCATAATCGAGACGAAATTCGTAAATTAATAGAATCCGTATTTGGTATAGATTTAAATCCATTATGTTTTATGTAATTCACTTAAAGCTTCGGCGCTGAATGTTGTAAACTGACTATACTTTGGCCTATTTATACCCTACAATGAACCTAATATATTCCGAAAAACAAATGCATACAAGACTTTTAAATCCCTACTTTTATTTACGAACATAATACGAAAATTTTGCACTAAAGTAAATAAGAACTAGTTTGTTAACGTAGACCGTTTAATAATCTATTAGGCCTAAATCCTCTTTTTATCCGTTCACAGAAGAAAAATAAGTTTAAAATGTATTTAGCTGTTGCTAATGAAACTGATATTTTCATTCACTGATTTCGATAGAAAAATACAATGCGTAGATACTTCCTCGCAAAATGGACATTATGAAACGTGTATACGTAAAGAAATACAGATGGACATATTCACAACTATACCTGTACTATGTCAGATTTTAAATAAAATATTTTAAATTTGTGTACTTATGTAAAAACATTTTACAGGAGGTTATTGGAAATGTCCGAATGGAAGTTGCAGTGAAACCCGTGACTTGCTGGACGCCTTGTGTATCCCGCACTGTTTTGAAAGTCTTCCACTGTATGTGCACGTTTTTTCGCAATCGGACACTGTTAGTGCGCTGATATCTCGTAAAATAAGCTAGGATCGTTAGTAATCAGTTTGACATTTGAAAAAAGAACTAAAATTATATCTAACGAAGACTCATCGAAAATTTAGTAAGTGCATAAATATATACATGTATACAAATATACATGTATATATATATATATATATATATATATATATATATATATATATATATATATATATAAGTTTTTCAAGACTACGTTTGCTTGGAATAAATGATTTAGCGAGGTAGAAACAACTTGGACAAAGAAACTGACAGACTAATCCAATTGAGTCTTGCAGATTATTAAAAATTGCCTCAAACTTTCATATCCTCGTAGCGGTTATAGACGAAGACTTATAACAAATTTACAGTATATAACAAGTACTATATAATTTTTCATAACTACTCGTGATGCTGAATTTAGTGGTTAAACGAGCGATGAACCGACGACCTAAAAAATGGAAAGGAACTGAATATCGAAGGCAGAGGACGTTGCATGGTGGTATGCTTTATTAAATGGCATTAAATAAATACAGGCTAATGATAATGTAAAAACTCCGGATATGTTTTTGTTTGAATGTTTATTATTCAGTCATGCCATAATTGTACAAACATACATATTTTTATATTGTTTCACATAATATTATACTAAACAGTATCAACATGTGGTCCTATGATTTCAACTGTATAAAATGCAGTTTACATAACGTACAAGATCATGTTTTCATACCTCTGATATATAAATACAAGTATTTACACCGCTAGCTTCGATGTTTTAGCATTATAATAAAATAATTTTTTTAAACACCATAATTTTTTTAAATTAATTTTTTTCATTTCAATTCCGCAGCTTTTTAAGTGGTCTATATAAACAAACTAGTTCTAATCTACTAAATCGGTAAGTTTAATGTTATAAAGTGCACAAGCTACATACCGATTTACAATAAAATATACAATCATTAAAATACTTGACATTTATAAATTATCAATAAGAAATATACTTATTGATTTCTATAAAAACAAATACGGTCCTGATGACTAGTTCCAGAACAACATGTAAGTAACGGATTCATGGTTGATATGCTGAAATAAAACTTGGGCTACTTTAAAGCATTGCGCGTTCACTGGCTCTACGACAAACAGTGCTTGGATATGGAAAGGAAAAACATCAATGTACTTTTACTCTTACTTGTATTTTGCACCAGTGGAATTGTAACTTTATATCTGTCTGTACCTACTAGGTGAATAGTTCAAAAACTAGTAGAAGATGTAATGGCTGCCAGTTAAATTAAATGTGTATAGTCTTACGCGAATAATTCACTACTAATGTTAAAGCCCATTACTTTGTCTAATCCTAGAACTTTTTCGTTAATTTAGAAATTCTCAATAGTAATATATGTAAGCGTTAAACGTTCATAATAAGTACATTTAGGAGTGAAAGGGAGTTTTATTATTTAATTAAATTAAAAGTCATTATTATAAGGTACTCGTATGTGGAGCAAAGGTAATACTATAAGCCGTGAATCCAATAAATATCTATGCAAACATAGATGACCAATTTGCATATGAAATAAAATTCACTAGACCAAAACATATTTTGATGAATGAAATAACATTGATCAAAAGTAAAATAAAAATGAGACTTTTGACGTTATTGAAGACGAATTAAAAATATATGAAAATCTGTTCACATCGTGATTTATCTACATTTGAAATCTAATAATAAATAAATAGCGATTTTGTTAGCTTTAGAAAATAAACTTATGTACTTTGTTAATGATAGTTTGTTTGCATTTAGTTTCAGAGACATAAAAAAATCTAATCCAATATAAAAAATCATCATTTTTCTAGTTTATTCATTCATGTATTTACTTATTCATCGATCATCGATATCTGTGATCAATACAAATACGGTACGTAGGATAACGATAAAGGAAGAAGTAAATCACATGGAATTTTTTTGCTAGAAATAAACTTTATGTTTATGTACCTGTCGAACCTTATGTACACGTAGTAGGTTTCTACAGCTTTATACAAGTACTGTAACAAAAATTGTAGCCCTGGAAACTATAAAATCAATAAGTAAGCCATGTATTTATCCATTCAGGATTCTAGATTTGCTTAGTAATTCTATGGCTGTTTAAACTCGCTATGGTTTTATTTTATATTATTTTATTTGTAAGCGTTTATTTACGTAAACAATTCGTTTCTTACTTATGAGAGGTATTTGTTTTTAAAAACTAACCATTTAGTTTTGAAGTGTATTTTTTTGCCGGTCAGTCTTTTTTCGGGGAACCTTCGACGTAGAAACTTAATATTTGGCATGGTTTATATTATACCGCTGGTATCCAAATGTTAAACATTTGTATTGACATTTTTGAATAAAGCACTGGAATATTTTTTTTATTTTCATTATCCAAAGTTTCACAACTATGTATTTATGAATTGTATGTAAAACTATTCTCGATTTATTGGTGAAAATATCCATAAATATTTTCTGAGGAACGTTTCATAGAACCGTAGAAATGTGAAATTTGAAGTAATGAAATTTGTACATAATTATAACATATAAAAATAAGATAGATCTGAAAAATATTGGTACGGACATTTTAGAAGGCACAAATCTTTTTTTTTCATTTCGTGTATCGTGCCGGATAACAGTAGCGCGTTCCAAAAGTTTTTTTTTCCAAAAGGTTATATAAGATAGTGTTAAGGTTAAATCCCTTTAATACCCGGAGTGTATTTTTAAACCTTTACTTATTTACTTGTAAACTCGTTGTATAGGGAAAAATCACTTGTTTAACATATTTGTATAACTTAAAAATCAATATTATATTCCTTGTACCACTCTAAATAATAGATAATTTTTTCTAATTTATTCCAGTATTTAGAAATAACAAATTTGTTAAGGATCATCCACACTACAAAACACAACTTTTCGTAAATTTTCTGAGTAGCTAACACATTTAATAGAGAAAACTATTACTTAGAAACATTTTATGCAATCAGTGTATCTTCCTAATTATAGTTTCCTTCAAAGGATGTGAACATCACATGAAAGTGCAATAGAACGATCTTCCGCTTTACATTATTTTTGCATCTGTTTTGTCGCATAAATGACCACAGGAATAGAAGGGAATAATCCAGGGAATAATCTCTTTGGCCTTAATATATAACTGCTTTGGAGCAATGCCAATATTTTGAGCACTATATGGAAATGGCTCTATGTATTACGTTCCCGGATCGCTTATGTCATATTATCGTTCGAAAAGAAAAGAGGTCAGATTATAAAATGCTTCAAAAATATTTAAAATTTCATTATTATTTTATTAATTATTTTTCTAATATTTTGGGAATAGTTTTAAATTGTTTCGTTTCCGTAATTAAAATTTCTTCTTGTTTGCTGTTATAACTTTCTATAAATTTTAAGCCATGCCCCATAAATAACTTATTCGTCTAATATGAAGATTCTATTATTATGTGACCTAGTATCCAGATAGACAGAGAGTATACAAGGAGAGTATACAATATTAAGGGGAAGGGGAAGGGGAACACCGATATAATTTGGTACTTTGGTACCAAATTACCAAATTATTTAAATTTCAATAAATTATAATTATATGAGAAAATTCCTTTTATCCACAGCAATCAGCTACTCAATATCCGGATTGAGGTCCAACATAACGTGATGAGTGAGAACAAATTTCTTGTAATGTATGATCGTCATATATCGTGGTGTCATTAAATGATATAATCATTTAATTTTACCATAAACTCAATCTTGTTATTGAAAGGTGTAGGTTTGTGATTGTTTTTATAACTACGTAAAAAAATTGCAAAAAATGAAATATTTCGTACCTATTTTGATTTCAATATATTTTAATCGGTTATTTAATACGTGTTATAATAATTTCATTAATTTGTGTAATTATTAGGATAATTAAGACTAAATTAATGGAATGGATGACTGCACTGAATAACTTTCGAACAGGAAAAAAAATATAAATTAAATAATTTTAGTTAATTATATTGAAAGTGAATTATTAAGTCCACTTATTTTACAATTTCATGTATTTTTAAAACATGATAATTTTTTTTTTATTTCCGATCATTTAATAGGAAGGTTTATATAAATCAATTAACAAAATTAACCATTTACATTGCGTAGATTTTCTTACAATGTATATGTTTAGAAATATACTTGGCTTTCTTCGATTTCTCTTCACTTAGATGAATATTGCCTATTGTTCCCAGGTGCTAAGAATATATTACACATGTATATATTCTATATCTACTTCAATATTCTAAAATAAATAATGGTAAAAATTTCATATCAGTCGGACGAGTCGTTTTTGTGGGCAGCCTCAAAAAAAAGGAAACAAATTTTTCCTGTTTTAAAAATTAATATGATCATTGCAATATTCTTCCCTTATATTATATTCATTTAACATATTTTGAAAGACTGTCGTTTGAAAGACTCGCACACATTAATATATCACTACATTTCGATAATGAATTTATTACATTTGACGAAATTATTAAGGCTTTGAACATGTGGGTTGTTGGTATAAATATTGAATAAATATTGTAAAATTCACTTAAAAGGAATGAATATCTATATATATATATATATATATATATATATACATATATATATATATATATATATATATATATATACATATATATATATATATATATATATATATATATATATATAATAATAATATAGAAATAATAATCTTAATTAAGCGTCGGTTGTAAAGACAGACCTCTTTTAAATGAACTATGTTTTATAAGTTTCGGCAAAAAGTATTTTCGAAAGAAATCGGCATACTTACGAAATTACTTAGTAGATCGACGTGAATTTTCTTCGACATGTGTTAAGGGTAAATATTTTTGTAGTTTATGTCATAAATTGAAGGCATTTATTTATCAAAATAATGTTAAGTTTTGAAGACATTGTTTCTCAAAATAATATTAAGTTTTGAAGATAAGCATTTTCAAAAAAATGTTTTATGTTTAATTCCCAAATCTTTTACAAGAAGTGATATTATCAAATTTATCAACCAACGAAATAAAGATATCCTCATCACTTCTTTGAAGCATAATAGTAATATATTTAGTGTCGGGAAATAATCATGATTATTAGATTTCATAAAACTATATTTGAATGCTTAAGGAAACAAATCATTGCCCCGCAAATTTGGGGACATGAAAACATATGATTTAATAAATTTTATTGTTTAAAATTTTTATGTAAACCTTAATTACAATCATTTTTCATTTTCTTCTCTTTCAAACTATGAAACAATTATAAAATAACGGTAAGTCAACCTTAGATAATCATAATACAATGTCCTTATTTTAAACGTCTTCTACTAGTTCCTATACGGTTTGGCAATATGGTTTGGCATAAAATAGACAATTTACCAGACAATTCGGGCCTTTTTATCTAAGCAAGTTTCTCGTAAAAAACATAACAATCTAGATACGTTTGGGAAATACGGTCTAGCATAGCCTCAAGTGTGATTTCCTTGTCATAAACGTCTTATATTGCAGTGGCTGTGGGACCCCTTTACTACCTTTTATTGTAATGAATATTCAAGTATGTGGTTTGTGTCGAGTAGTTCGCTTATGCGCTACATTAGAATGTACCTCGTCATAAATCTTACCGTTTGGCATTATTAAGAGGAATCTTGAGATGTTATCTATTTATATTGCCTGTACGAGTATATTTCGCTTACAGCATGAGTAAGCGAAATATACTCGTTTACTCATGCCGTAAGCGAAATATATGATTCCAAGTCGGTGGCAAGTTTCTTTCAACAAAACTTTATTACATACCTCTTTTTTCCATCATAACTTTGGTTTATCTATTCTTCCTACATTAAAATATATGTATTATAACACAGCCTAAACGACCAATGCAGTTGCTCTGTATGAAAATCCGTGTCAGTTATTGACAAATGAAAATGGCAATATTTCAAAACTGTGAGTAAGGCCACAAAATGTTTTCTTTAGAAAATTTAGCGCAGTTATAGAAAATGATGGTTCCTTTTCAGATATAAAATAAACTATTTCATTTTACATTTTAATGGTTAACAACAAGAGGACATAAAAACAAATTTTTGGAACCATCCTGTGGTGCATAAAATTAAATGTTAAGTTTTGAAATGTAAAAAATTAAATATTACATTTTGAATGTAAGAAATTGGTTCATCTCCAAAAACACAGCTTCAAAAGTTTTTAAAATAATTCAGGAATATTGAAAGTAAAGTGTAGATTTAATGAAAGTTACATAAAAAGAAAGTTTGATGAAAAATTTTGATTTTCGCTTTTATATTATATTCATAATTTCTCCTGGCAAATATGAATAGAACTCACGCTACGAAGGTTTCACACACATTTAAACATTTAAGGGTACATAGCAATTATATTGAACTATTTACAAATATTAATTTTACGCAACATAATACAAAACCTTGGATATAAAGATATAGTAAAACTTGAGAAATATTTCAAACTTGACGACATTAGCCCACTCTACCGCGTTGGTAGAGTGGGCTAATGTCGTGGTGGCGTTTTTAAGTTCGCGGAATGGAGGATAAGGAGTGAGAATAAAAATACAAAATTATTTTTCTTTTTCAATATATTCATCTGCTACCCTATTCAGATCTTTCCATTAGCTTGTATATTCTAGCTATTACCTTCATAAAAAATGTTTCGTCTTTGCCCGAAAAATAAGCTGAAACTGCGTCCTTCACTTCTTCGTCGCTTGAAAACTTCTTTCCACGAATTTCTTCTTTAAGGTTTGGGAACAAATAATAATCACTGGGAGCCAGGTCAGAGAGTTCATAAATATCGAAGCCCACCTTGTGCAGGGCGGCCAGCGCAACGCACGTGAACGGCACGTTGTCGTGCAAAAGCAGGACACCTTTGGTCGATTTTCCCCTTCTTTTTTCTTTGATGGCTTCTTTCAACCTCTCTAGACGCATAGTATTCTCCAGTTATGGAAACACCTTTATCTTTATAATTCATCAACAGGATCCCTTCTGAATCCCAAAAGACTGTTGCCATGATTTTTCCAGCCGACTGTGACACCTTAAACTTCTTGAGTGGTGGTGTGCCTTTTTTGTGGCACTGCATTAAGTCTTGTTTGGACTCAGGTTCATAATGATGAACCCAAGTTTCGTCTCCAGTAAGTTTGAATCTTTTCCCTTGCTTAATAAGGAACTTTATAATGGCACGACACTCGATCTTTTCCATAGTTCAGCCAAAATTTGTTCGACGTTAGTTCAAAGTCTAATGATCTGATTATGATAAAACTTGGTATTTAAACTAATAATGTGTTACTTAACTAGCCATCATTCCGTTAATAAAATTTACTAATGGCCTTCCATTCCGCGAACTTAAAAACCTCCCCTCATATATTATTAAAATATATGCGTGTTAATAGGTTTTGTTATTGCGCAAAATTTCCACGTCACATGATTTCCAAGAAAAACGGTCATTATAGACGAATAAGTTATTGTATGTGTATTTTTTGTCTTTTTTGTCTTGTACTTTTTGGTACTTTTTATCTTCCGTTTTCCTTTACTTTAGGTTTTCAATCAATTATCAAAAGAAACACCTTTAAGTTTGGTCCAATTTGAATAAGTTTTCTGTTTTATTAGGTAACCGGAATTATTGTTTTTAAAAATATTAGAAATCAAATTACCAATATTCGACTCCTTGCTGTGACGAAAGAATGCTATTTTTTAATTTTCTAAATAGACTTTCAGAGTAAGAAATGATTCTTTTTATGCGCCATATAATTTGTGCATAAAAACAACTAAACGTACAGAATACTAATTGTGCAAGTACGACGTATAATTTGCGGGTTTTGTTTTATAGTGGATGAACTTTTAGTCTCAGTGGTTTGAGATTACTTTTTCACCTTCCCGGGCCGACAATACATTGACTTATATTTTCGCAAACTTTTTCTTCGAGAATTTGGCACTTTCCTAATATTTTTAGTTTCGACTAAAATTTGTGTCAAAAGTGATATAAATTAAGGATATTTAACACCACTTGTTTATATATATTTTAATAACGTAAGGCGCTATTAAAAATAATTTAACATAGGTTAATGTCTAAGGACAAATGTGTAAGTAATCGCAGAAAACAACTATCTTTACGATTAAAAAAAGATTTGACCAGAATTTTTGCTACATGCCAATATTTACCTTATCCTAACTTGACAATGCTTGAATGTAAACAAAAAGAACCGCGAAGTCAGTAAAAAACACAAATCGCGGTTAGCGACAGGAGTAGGTTCACGCCAACATATGTATAACAAGGACACGCGACGTGCAGCGTGATAGGTTTTGTTTTAATTTATGTAGTATATCTTTAAATTTGTCAGCACAAGGTAATCCAGATAACAAAATATAATAATCTCCATCCCATATTTCAAAATTAAAATAAGTATTTTTATATTTAATACATATTGCAAATATTTGTCCTATTTAATACTGTTTGTCTTAAAACATTTAAATTGATTTAATATTGGAATAGGTTTCTTCACACCAAAAAGTACTTAAAGAAAAATTTATTTGCATAAAATAATTGTAAATATAACAAATCTTACACAATCTGGCTATACGAAAAAAATAATAAGGAAAGCATTGTTCATTATCTTTATTGAATAGCTTTTAAGAAGTAATATGTTAATACTTAGAGAAGTTTGTGACTATGACTAACTTCATGACTACAAATGAACCGTAAATTTAGAAATTGTTTAATGTTTTGGTAAACAAAATTTAACGTAAATGGATTAAGTGAATGAATGTCTAGAAATATTGGTAGGAACAGTTTTATTGCAGTTACATATCAGTTGAAACTTATCCCTGGATGTTAGCACAGCACAAACAATAATAAGAACACTGATCTTACCATATATTTTCTGGCTTCTACCTAATTTTTATGTTAATATGAATTTGGTTCGATTAATGTTTATATTAATATTAACTTGGAAAATGTTTTATACGTAAAGAGACATTGGGGAATGCTATCATGTATGAGGTTTTCATTTATAATATAAAAGCATATATACACCACTACATAATTAATTTTCGAATATATTTACAGTCTAGAGATATACGTTTATCTCAAAGAAACTTATAAAATCGGACACAATTTGTTATTTCATGATTGTTCTATCAACTTCACATATAAGTGAAATGAAGTTTACTGGAATCAACTAACTCTATATTAAGGTCTATATTATGTTAGTGTCTAGTGTAAGTGAGCGATCTTAATTCACTTAATTAATATAACGTACGTTTAACTGCTTCCTTTGCGGATTTAAGATCAACTTTTTCGGGTTTGCATTACTCGATTTTTTTCCTCCCGAAATAAATCAATATCTATAAACATAAAATAAATTCGTAAAAAAACTGAGTCTATCCATTGTAATCCCATTTTTAATTAAACCTAAGTGTTACCTACTAAAGACGCGCTACTAACCCTATAATAGTTTTTAGAATTGTTGTCTCTTTGTTTGTGCACATTTTTGTTGTGCGCGCTATTTTTAGCAAGGACTGAATCGATTTGGGTATGGTTTTCAGTGATGTATTTAGATTAGCTTGAGCTAACAGGTAGCTTTTGCTTCGTTTCAATCGGTTCACAATTAAAAATATACGTCAATCTTAATTTATATTCATTGTGCACTTTAATATCAGAAGGACCAGCGGAAACTGTTTTGGCTACCGACGCTATCTAAAAACCTTTTTAGTAAACATTATCTGAGAGGAAAAAATTCTAAGAGGAAAAAACACAAAAAAATCCTAACAACATTTCTTACCCAGATTTTCACGCGAACGAAGTCGCGTGCACAGCTAGTGACGAAATAAAAATGTTTGTTTAATTAGTAGTCCTATCATGACCTCTGAGAAGAAATCAGGTAAAAATAAGTTTAAAGTCGTACTGACAGTAAAAAATGTATTTTTATACTTTTTGAAGGAAATATTTTGTTAAATTAAGGTCAAAAGAATTCTGATGTTATAATTTCATCATTTCCATTTTTCAAATTTAATATGTACATAAATCCTTTTATAACTATTATGGATGATACGTATAACTTTCATGTTACTACATTTCACGTTACGATAGTTCCGTATACAATTATGTATACGTATAAAAGTTTCAACATTAAGGTATATATAATGTTTTATTAGGCTATTCGAAAATAATATTATTTTACATAGAAAAATAAATAGAGTTTTCAAAAACCAGACATTTTTTCAAAAATTCATTGTTTTTATTACTTATACATTTTTGAACATTCAATATTTTGCTTTCTTTATAGTTTGGTATTTAAATATATAATATGAGTAACAAAAGAAATAAAATTGATTCTTTTTACATAAAGTTTTTTTTCGTTTCCGAGATAGATCTGCTATAAATATGTTTCTGAAAACTGTGATTTTAATGGTTCCCCAAAATGTTATTTTGGACGAAAAAATTCTTAAAAATGTATTTCTACTCTACTTAGAAAACTCGTTTTTTTCATTGAAACGAGTTCAGTCATACGCTTAGGTAGCGCAACCCTTAAAATAAAGTTGTTTTTAATTTTAAATATGGTTTTATTTGGGTCAAGGTCAACTATATTATTCATTCGATATCACGGATTCGAACTTACTTCAGCGAACTTATATCGCTAACAATAGAATTTCTCTGTTTGGCTGTAAGAGATTACTCTTGTATCAATAAGTCAGCCATGTATATCAATCAGATATGTTAAAGTAGGTAAATAAATTAATAAAATGAACTATTTTGTTTAGAAATTACAACTTCTGGCAGATGGACAGAGATATGACCCTAACTAGAACAACAACAAGGACAAAGAGGCAACGTTGCCATAAAAACAGGGTCCTATTTTAACCCTTTGGTAATACGGAGCCTTAAAAACGAAATTACATATTTTGATAAGCTAATGAATAATTGCATGTAAGTATTATTGTATATTCTATGAAATAAAACTAATAGAATCTGTGAAATGTTTTCTTAAGTTAAATCCGAATTCGCGAGTTTGTTTGCCTAATTTATATTCGTACTACATAATAAATAATTATCATTTCAACGTTATAATACATTAAAAATAACTATGAATAGTATACATAATGAAACAATATCGGAATATCTCTTTGATTTTTTTGTTTTTTTGGGAGATTGTTATAATCGATAGAAAATTGTGGCGTTCATTTTAGAAACTAAAATCATATTGAACATTTGAATAACTTATGAACATGAGAAATACGGTAGTAGTATTTCTTTACTTCTCATATGTTAATTACCTTGACGTTGAGAAAATGGCGTTAAAGTTATATTTAATACACATGGAGTTTTCAATTCATTCAAGTAGTAATCACATAACATTGTACTAGTTTAAATGCCCTTATGGATTTGGATTTTAATTACCAACCAGTAATATTACATATTATAAATTATCTGGTTAAGATATAGCGAAAATATTTGTTAATAAAACCAAACGCACATTTTGTCACTAAAACCAACGAAGAATAATATATTAGTTTCATTTATTAAGTGTAAATTAAAACGCAAACAATATGGTAATTATATATCTGACCAGTTTTGACCATTGTATCATGCCAGTAACGAAAAAGGCGAAGTATGGTTTTGTCAGGGATACAGCCGTGTTTTTACGTGTACACGTCTGAATAAAAAGGATTGTGAAGTGTGACGGGCGATGCACTTTAGTTGTTTAAAGAAATGTTTGCTATTTCATGCTATCCTTTTGTTCCCCACCACATCTTTTACACACAACAAGCAAAATCTTTACCCATCACGTAGCCACCCCGCTACCGGGTGGCGGGATCTTTGTCAATCTCAAACGTGCGCTCCTTTTATTGTTCTCGTGTAACTATAGTGAGTGAGTAATCTGTTAATGTTCGTTAGTGAGTTTTGTTTTTTTGAGTGGGCATTATTGTTTACATATCTTTTACATGGGTATTATTGTTTAAAAAATTAATTGTTTAACTCATTGGTGGTGAAATAAAAAGCACGATATATTTAATGAGAAATTATTTACGTTCATCGGCGACAAAAGATATATCACAGTCTTTTGTCGAGGTTTTTGTGGAAAGTGACTTAAACCATCCTGAGGTAGTCCTTACATCGTAGAAGATAATAACCTTGCAGAAGATCGCTGAATAATTTATTTCAATGACGTCACACATATCTTCGAAACAATGTATAATTAATTCAGTGGATCGCCGTTTGTGCGCGCTATTCTATTATGATATCTAGTATGTACTTAAGAAGAACACGGTCATCACTTCTTTTCATGATTAGTCTGTTTAACGCAATGAACTGATCTAATTTATCTACTCTTCCCATGATTTTATTGTGCTTTTGAATTTTATGTGGAATTCTGACATCAATTTTCTATCTCTTGTTCGAGCATCACCATTTCTTATTTCCTCAATTCTGTGGAATAAACATAGTACATATATTTATTATTTTCGCATCAAACCAGCAATACTTTTTTTCAAAAGGGAAAACACATTCAGCTTAATTTTTTATAAAATCTACTTAATAGATATTTGGATATTCAAAATTATTATTATTTTCTAATATTTCACCAAGAAATGTTCCGAGTAAGCAAAAAATTCCTAATAATGTAAAGCGCGTTGCAACTGATATCATAACAGTAAAAGTATTGACGAAATCATCATCATCATATCATCATATATATTAATACGCTAAGGTTAAGATGTTACTCTCCCTTTTTAGAAAAAATATCACAACTAATCCACATAAATTATATATCATTTTATAGATAATTGCTTGCTCTACCGGCATCCACAACTAAAAAATTTATTATTGCTATTGTTTTTGCAAATTAATTAATTATTAAAATTATATACACAAAACAGCAATGCTGCCATCTAACGGCTCAACGTCAATATGATTGACGGTCGGTAAAATTTTTGTTTAATTTCAAATCCACTCACGTATAAATAAAGTGGCGCTTTAGCTCAATGCTTTTGATACTTGCGCCTCTATATGTCAATTTTAGTAAAATATTTGTTTGATCTGTCATCTGAGCTTCATAATGGAATAAATCATGCGAAGATTTTGCACGGGTCACGGTAGTATAATATTATTTTGCTATCTAATGGTACTAGTCGAACAAGTACACGAAAGTTTTGAAACGGATAACTCTCAAAAGAAACAATAGTTGTTTGAATTTTTTATTTTTTGTAATGAATGATAAACTTAAAAATCATTAATAGTATTGTAGAAATTATTAATGATAATAAACAAAATATGAAAAAAAAATTTACCTAGCTTCGCTTATTGATAATTTTAGTAGCATATTCAAAGCATTAGTAACGATAAAATAAAGTTTGCGTATCGTTTGTTTTATGTTTCCTAAATACAATACATCTCCTAAGAATAAAATGAGTTATATGCAAAATTATCCTTTTCAAGGAACTTGTCGTAGTTACTATTATAATTCTATTATTAATTGTGTTTTTCATGTAACTAATATAAATAAAATATTATTTTAATTATACAGCAACTTTTGTGATCAAAATGTTGAACAACATGTTCACTTAATGTTTTTTCTTACCATGGTAGATTTTTCATTATGGAAGAAAACCCAACAGGAGGGATAAGAAGAAGGGGTAGCGCATGTCAGTAAGAAAAAAATGTTTCATTTAAGTTAAGAATGTGGAATGAATTATTTTTAAGTTAATGAGAAGTCCGTCCGTTCCTAAAAAGAGGAGATATATTATATTTTAATTCTTCCAAGCGTCATCAGTTCTACACGTGGTTGATAAAATTTTAGGGTTTCGTATCCCAGAATGAAAAAGAGAATTTGTACAGGTCCATTTTGTTATCCAGCTGTTTCTTTGTTTATAAAAATATTGTTTCTCGAAGACCCTTATTAAGCTGACGTTATTAACAAATAACTATCCCCATTGGGCTGCAAAAAAGCTGCTAATTTAATGCAATATAATATACAGCGTTTCTAATATCGAATGATACTGACTCACTGAATCTCTAATTAAAACCTCTATCAAACTTCCTACACAAATAGAGGAAAAAGTCTGAAAAAAATTCATTTTTCATTTTATGTCCAATTATTACATGGCTAAGCTAGTCGTAATAATTTATATATATATATATATATATATATATATATATATATAGTTTTTATGAATAAAATTAGTTAAGTAAACTTTTTTTTGTATAGTCAAATATCAAATATTTAAATTAGGGTATTTATCAACCTGAAATTTTTGTAAAGTATAACGGTATAAAACTTTCGGAGCGAACCTTAGCCACATTTAAACGTCATTTTCGGTAAATTGTTCTGAATGGCCTTTGGAGAAGACATATATATCTATAACCAAACACGGGCATTTTATTTTGTTTGGGGGGGGGGGTATCTGTATTAATTTCGAAAGAATTTCACTATCCATGATATTGCCTTCTGATGCATATGTTAAAATTTATCTTCACTAATTTCAGTGTTTTGCTCAACACTCAGCGATGAAACAATCTTCAACCAACATTCAGGAAATATCTTCGCTACGTACTCAGCTAAGTTAAAGTACACTTATTAAGGAGGTCTTTCAACAATGCAAACATAATTCGTTTTAAATTTTACATTATAAGTTAAGATTTCCAAGAACCATGCAACAAAATCACAAAATTTGGAAAGATTTAGTAACATCTGGGAACAACGAAGTGGAAGAAAATCTACGACAACTTGTAAAAAAAAATGCCAATTATAATCCAGCACAATGCCAATTATAATAACAAGAGTACATAGAATGAAGAAAATGAAAGTAATCTAGATAAAGAAGGTTGCATTTTTAGAATCGATTGAAACTCACAAAAAACTGGAAATATCCAAATACGTAAAATATGTGAACCCTGTAAGTGTTAGAAGAAGATAGTTTTGATAAAAAAAGAAAGTTTTTCTGGTTTCTTTGACAGTCGTAGGAGATCAGAAGAAGGTAATAGAAAAGGATACACGAATGACAATAATTTATAGCAAAGTGAAAAGCGAAAAGTGCGAAATTTGGTTTGAAATTTGGCGAAATTTGTAAAATGCACCAAAGCACGTCATGTTTTGTCAATTAAAAAGATTTGCTTTTTTTTTCTCATTTCAAAAGCATTTATACAACCCACCATTAAGCACAAGATTAGCTTAAGGTAATTGGTAGACAATTTTGTTATATTATCGCATGAACACTACATTTACGAAAAAAAATAATGATGCTGAGCAATTCTGGATTCAGGAAAACCAATTAAAATAAAGTAATTTTACTTTCAATGTTTGCTGCCGGAATTGATTAACCCAGGTTTTCCAGAATTTAAGAAATTAGAGAAATTAGAAAATATTTTCATCGACTTAAAAAAAATCCATTTCGTAATTATGAAAAAAAATAGCTACTCATTTATTATTAGTGTTGTGTAAAAACGTCTGTTATAACGTTTTCTTATTTATGAATTGTCTCATTAACATTTTTTTTATCGATAACGACATTTACTTCCCACTCCTAGATCTATGTCATAGCGATAATGTGTATGTTGTTAGTAATGTTAATACTCACTTTCTTACCTTCCTCTTCCCCGACCCAAATCGTGCAAAAGTAAGGAATGGTGCTCCTGGTGCTAATTGCCTATATTTATTTGCAAAGTTTACGTTTAGGGCGCCAACGTTTGTCCTCGCTAAATCCTCATCGAATTTAATAATATTTTATTCGTTGCTTAAATTATTAAGCCAGAATTACAATTTTTTTGATACTACGTGTTAAGATTAATTAAAAATTACTTTAATTAGAAGAAGAATTTTTGGGTCCAAAAAATCATTATCTTTAGTTTATATTTGAGTTTCAGTATAAAATATTTGTGAAATAAGAACCTAGAAATGACTAACATCTATAATATTTCCATTTTCTTCAAATATATAAAAACGGTGAAAACTTGCCTGGGTTAAAATGTTGACGCGTTATGTATGAAAACTTGTAGCGGCACTGTCCTCTTTAGATCTTATATTTTCTTTCAGAACGTGAAAGTTTTTTTTGACGCCAGGAATGCGAAGGAAAGCAAATACGAAAATTTTTAAACTCCTGTAATTTCGTCGATGATAGGTCTGTGATAACAAATTAGGTTACAAATACAAAACATAATCGTTGCATGTGTTTGGCTGTTTCTCGACATACATACTCGAGTCATCATTGACACGTTTGGACGTCGCGATTCTCTTGCCCCGTTGGCGCTTGGCATCATTCTACTCAATAATTTGGCTCTCGTGGATGTCATTTGACTGTCGTTGATGAGGTTTTTATGACCATATAAGATTTTTATATTTCTACTTGACTTTTAGACAAATATAAGCCAATATTAAATTTAATTTTTGTTTTCAACTTAAACACCATACAATTTCAAAATAATCACTCTGTTCTAATATTTGGTAATCAAAAGATCTTGATTTGAGCTGTTGATTGAGTCTTTAATGAAAGTCTGCTTCCCTCAATGAAAAATTTATGCAGTACGGAATTTTCCAGACGGGCAAAAATAAATCTAACACCATCGCGCCCAACCCTGCCCAAGGCGCGATACTTAGTGTCCGCACTCTGATTTCTTTGACCTTTTAATTATCAGCATGTAGGAAACAGATTCTTTGTAATACAGCTCCGAATCAAGCAAATTTAAAAATTAAGCAGGGCTCAGAAATTTACTAACAAGGGTAAAATACGATAGGCGCTTCTATGATTTCCAGTGGTGTGCTAACATATCAAATAATAACTGTTAACCGTTATAAAAAAATTAAAATGTGTTCGTTTCTCCGATTACTTATTTTCAGTTATTCTCTTAATCTTTCTTATAAACTAACTTTAAATTTTACTTACAAAAAATTAAGTGATTTTTCAATATGAGCTTATCACACAAAAAGAAAAAAAACTGGTGCGTAATTTTCATAGATTGAAAAAAAACATGAATAAACGTTAAATTTTGACACCAAAAATATAAAAAAATTTTAAATCCATGAAAATTAAGTCTGGAATTAAAAAATGACGTTCCAACACCATTACAAAACATTGAAAACATGTGGTTGTTAGCGTCATTGTATAACACAGCCGTCACTTTGCTTCCGTTCACGCTATTTTTCTTTCGTAGTTTCCGCATAAGCAGTACTAGCGGAAATAAAATAATTGAATTATATTCAATGATACGACTAATGTTATCAATTACGTATTGGTGTAAGAGAAAGGCAGAAAAGAACCATAGGCTGTTTACACAATGATCCATTTATTGATTTTGGGATAACTGTTGAGCACGGCATAAATTTAATCTTTTAACGTTTTCAACGTAGTTTTAGTGTATAGTATAGTCATTTAGTATTAGACTGAATTGAGTGTTTTTGCTTGACAAGTGTCATTTATGATTTACATACAAGTCTATGAAATATGAATTATAGAAACTGTGGCTCAGTGATATCAGACAACGTAAAATTAATAAAAATAACAGAATGGTAATGTAGACCACTCAAAGATTGAAACGTTGCGCTAAACGGTATTAGGTGGCACTCTAAATTTGTATAAGAATATACTTTTTCAAATATTTAAAAAATTTGGCAAGTTAGTAATGAAATATTCATTGTACGTAATTACAATAGTTATGTAATTACAGTAGTGGATAATATTTCGCAGTGTTCTACGACAGAGTAAAAATAAAAAATGCATTGCTTAAAGCAAGCATTCGAAATGTGAAACTACGCCAAGCAACGCTAAGTAAAATGTTTATTATATATAATTACATTGATTGTAATATGACATAACTTACACGTTCATAATTAATTTTATCTATGTCCAAGACTGCTTACAAGACGAGTGTTTTCCCTTTATTGATTACGTATAATCATAAATGTATGAATATTTTTTTAAGGATGAAAAAATGGTTTTCTTAAAAACATATTTAGTAACGATGACTATCAATTATTTTATCATGCTTATATTTTTTCTGATCTGCGGTAATTAGGTTATCCCATTCCACGTTTCGACCCAACTTAGGTTTATCTGGATATCGAATCCGTTTAGAATACGAAATATTTTAATATTTATGCTTATAAGAAAATACTTAAGGACTAAAAAATTAATAACTTTTGCACAACATCACCTTACGAGGCTAAAATACTATAAGACTAAGCCAATATAACTCTACATCACGCATACGGCCGGATAGAACTTATTATTAATAAATACATTTGGACATTTTATCAAACTATTAAAAAGCCAAAAATCATTTGCAACTGTTAGTTCATGTTTCATCCATTGTCAAGCCTCGCAGAGCGTTATCTCAATAAA
Organism: Druceiella hillmani; assembly: GCA_039881145.1. Classification (NCBI taxonomy): domain Eukaryota; kingdom Metazoa; phylum Arthropoda; class Insecta; order Lepidoptera; family Hepialidae; genus Druceiella; species Druceiella hillmani. The sequence goes on along the minus strand of JAYKKI010000012.1, from coordinate 38,428,935 downwards.
AAAGACTATTGATTATTTATTGAAGATTTAGAAATTATTTATTAAAGACATTGTTATTGGAAGGAGGCAAAAGGATCGCGGCCGTGAAGTGGTGGTTTATTTTTTTTCTTCTCCTTTCAATGGAAGAAAAATAAACGCGGAAACAACATATTTCTGTTATGCTCCAGGTGACTTTTTGTTTCGTTTGATATATATTTTGTTGCGAGTATTTTCGAATAGTTTGCATGTAATATATAAGTATATTATATTAATGTTTGTGCGATCTTTAATCTAATTTTAAGCCTTGACGTAAACTTGTATTTTTAATTTTTATATCCTACATCGTGCTATTTCAAAGATATTTATTTTGAGAAGTGATGTTTTACAAAGACTTGAATACTTAAATAAATATGTTGATGATTTATTTTTTCTTGTATTTTTAAACGAATCTGAAACAACAATTTTCTCTATCAGTCAACCAACATATATTTCGTTAAGCAAGCTAGTAATAACTATATAATCGCCCAATTTCAACGCGGTTCATGTTCCTATCTTAAATATCCTTATACTATATATAGTTAATAACTTGTTAAATAAAAGCTGGAAGTTGCTATTCTTAAATCTAAGTGCGCTGCAGAGCATGGAAAAGTTCTGGACAGCCATGCACTAACAATGTAATATTTACCCGTTGATCAACCCTCTTTGACGATCCTCCTACTCGAAATAGATTGATGTTGCAATTAAAATTGCGCGACACAAACAACTACTATTCATAACAACACTTACAACATTAAATTAGAATCTTTGACAAAGGTAGTCACTTGACCAATGATCAAATATAAATAATTTTTATTCTGAATTTAAATATTTACATCACGCTTATGCTCTATTAATCTTTTTTCTACTTCAAACGTTAAATAATTGTAACTAACAATTTCATCTTCTGCTGTACATATGCGAAATACCACCATTCCTTACAAATAAATTCATTTCACTTCATTAGTAATTGGAACTACACTACAAGTGACAAATTTCGAATAATAATGTTGTGGCGCTAACGCCACATTCGGAGTCACCACCGCTCTTGTTCAATGACTAGATCCACTAAATCACCTACAGAGTAGCCAATATAATTTTGAACTGAAATTGATGCAAAACACTTATGATATCACCTCGGAATTTGTTTATCCTGCCGTTTGTTACGATCTTCTAAAATCTAAAACTTAAAAGGTTTAGATTTTAGAAGATCGTTCGAATTTAAGAAGTTAAATTGCATGAATCAAAATGTTTAATGGCGCAAAACCATTTCAAGAAAAAATAAGGTTTTGTTTTTGAACGTATTTAAAATTTTCACAGAACCAAAAAATATTTTTAGCCCCGGTAACATATGAAATAGAAACTATTGTAACATACAACTAAAAAAGTAGTAGAAAAATACATATTCCACCAAATTATTTCCTAAAATATTAAACATAATAAATCTGTATAAAATTGTACAAGTTGTCTGTCAAAGTATTCCAAATTATAACTTAAACATATAAAAACTATGTGTACAAGTAAAGCACTATATATAAATATTTCTGTTTTACTAATCTCAATTTTATAAATGTTCTTGATCACTCGAGTTTTACGGGAAAAATTTCATATTTTTTTTAATGACAATATGTTGGAAATTAATGTGTTTTAGAGCAGAAAATGTTAAAACATTAATCTCAGGAAAATTTAACATCTTATATCAATCTATAGTTAAAATTTTGGGTCTTAATCTTTATTGGCGTATTTCTTTTCTCAAAAAAATAAGGAAAAATAAAACTTGAAAATAATTCAAAATAAATAATGATTAGTAACAATTTATGCACTACATGAAGGAGTAGAAAGCGCAAGTAATATTGAGATTTAATTTCATAACTAGCTGTCTTCGCTACTTCATTCGCATGAACCTATGGAAAATGTTAAGTGTAAGATAAATATGTCACAGTATTATAAAAATTAGGAAAGTAAACTTCTCTAAGAAATTACGCTTTGTTAAATATTCATGTATTCTTTTTAGAAAGGTGATAAACGAGCCTGTATGTTACACCATTCCAAACATGATGTGACGCGTGAACAAATAAACAGACACAAAGGCAAACAGTTTGTTTTCTGTTTCTTTTGTTATGTTCCCCTAAATATTTTATTCCTTAATGTATTTAATGTATAGATAGGCAAATTGTATAAATTAAATAAATAAATATATATATATATATATATATATATATATAAATATATACACACACACATATATAAATATGTGCGTGCGCGCGTAAGTGTGAGCGTGGACGCGGGCGTGCATGCATGCGTGCGTGCGTGTGTGTATCTATGGACGCACATAGATACGATGTACATTTGTGTAATTCCTATTTTCGTTGTTTTACTAATGAAGTGTAATGAATTTTTGATAATATTAAATTGACTTATCGCATTTTAATACTTAGGTCTACGGTCCCTGTAAAAGAACAAAGCTTCTAAGTAAACACAATAAAAAATACGGCCATTTATGTCGCATATTTTGATATTCGCAAATAAATCTAATTCCATATAGGGTACTTCCCGTTGACCTAGAATCATGAAATTTAGCAAAAAGTGCGGTCTCACAGAGAAGTAAAGGGAAAAATCATTTGTAGTTATATCAAATGACATTTTTTCTTAAATATGCGCCTGTGCAAGAATAGTAGGCAATATGTTTTGGTTATGAAAAATTAAAATTTTGTTAGTTTATAAAAGAAATATTATGTATCATCAAATCTTAATAAATGAATCAATGTGTACGGAATCCTCATGGTGTGAGTTTCTCTCGTTCTTTAAGAGTTTTTTTATTTGTATTAACTTCGGTGATCTGATCTGACTGCTATTTTTTCACATGCACCAAAAATGTAATCATTACTTTGCGTGTAAGAGGTTACAATACAGCAAAGCCTAGAAATATACCCATATTCAAGGGACCTTTGTGTTCTGTTGGATCTAGAAGTATAGTGGGCAATAGTTCCTCAGAAAAGAGGAAGGTACAGGTTTTTTTAAGTGACTCCTATTTGATTTTTTCCATTTTTTCCAATTTGATTTGGATGAATTCATGTGGATTGACCTGCTGCATATTCAAGAACACAAAATGAAACTTGTATATATATATATATATATATATATATATATATATATATATATGTATATATACATATATATATACATATATATATATATATATATATATATATATATATATATATGTATATATATATATATATATATATATATATATATATATATATATATATCTTGTAAGTGTAAATCATGTATTGAGTATTACAATAAATTTGTTAACATAGGAAAAATACACCATCTGCGTTTTAAGTCACAGATTGACTGCATCATATATCTTAAGATCCCTCTTTCCTCAATTATACAAATCACAAATGTTATAAAAGAATCTCAAATATTATATAAAAATGTTATAAAATAAACCCGAAATATTTATTTCAGTATATCACTACTTGTAACACTCACTGATTCTCAATAATTTATCTGAGTCCCTCGTGAAGAATACAGAGAAATCATTATAAAAAAGCTTGTCATGAATTCTTATAAAAAATACATAAAAATTAGGTAATTACGAAAGGTGATTAAATTTATTTTGATTTTGTTTTGTAAATTTCTATGTTATCATAGTAGTATTTTCCGGCTAAGAGGCATGACTTGTTCACACTGATATTTTTCGTAAGTGTATATTAAAATATCTAGTCTTAATTTGGTTCATTGATTTCTTGCATTAGACAGTATGACACATCCTTTTCTTATTTGCATATGAGATTGTTGCATATGATCTCACGATGGTCACATATTTCATAAACTAATCACGTCTCTTCATGTAGTGAATGAAACACTTTTGATCCCACACTTATCTCGTATTTTACTTTTTGTCAATAAAATTAAATTATGTTATCATCTGTATTCATCTCGATTCATAGAACGCTAAATATAACATGATGACTATTGTACATGATTCAAGACTGATTATGTATTTCGACAGCTATTTATTTTTGAGTTACGACATGTACCATATTATATTTTAATTAACATAAATGTGAAAATAAGTAATTTTGGGATGTAAATTTCTTGCTAATTAAATAAATAAATTCAAAGGAAGCTTTACAATATTACAAAATTATCATCTAAATATTTTTTAATTAGGTAACTTAAGAGTAACTATTGAAGTAAAATATCGAGGGCACGTGAATTGTATGCATACGCATACAATTCTATATATTTTGCTATTTTAATTTAATAAATATTTATTTAGAAATCTTTTCCAAGCAACAGATGAAACACATATATGTTGCTCGTTACGTATTATTAAGTAAGTTGAATAGAAACCTAAAGCTTTATGGTCTTGAATTTATTACCTGATTAGGATATATATTAGATTGTCATGATTTTTAGTTATAATGGAACATTGCATAACACTGAAAACCATAATTTCCCATATAATTCAAACGTTCTCTTTACTTGTTCAAATGTTACATTTTACTCTGTTAAAATCTGTTTCCAGATGTAGCCATGCTTAAATATCTTAATATTTGTGACAATAGGACATTATAAAACCAAAAAAAGATTTACTTATTGTGTTGATAGAAACCAACAAAATTTTGTCTCTTTTATTTTAATATTAATTGATTAAACTTCAAGATGTACACCGCGGGAGGCTGTTGGGCCGCTTTTTAATTTAAGAGAAGGACTAAATTATATATGTTTAAAAATGTTAGTAAAATCTGAGTACAGTTATTAAAAAAATAAGTTAAATTGATAAAATATCATCTGTATATTGAGAAATGTCTTCCAGTACCATTTTCACGCTTGTTTATACTGATACCTATACATCTGATAAAGGGTAAGAGAACTATTTTATGTTAGAGAATTTATACTCATAAATATAATTTTTGCCTTAATTAATAATTATGAACAACAATAATTAATTCCGTAATTGATTTTTTTCATAATTTGCTATTAATATAAAATAAAAACTTAATATGGAATCCCAATATTATCAAATAATCGTACATAGAAAAGACATTAATAGTCAGGCATCAGGCATGTTAAAAACTTGCATATAAATTTGCATAAAAATTGCATATAAATTGAAGATGAATTCCATGGATGTTAAATTTTTGGTGACTTTCGATTTTACTTATGTAAATTTTTGTCTTCAACTAGTAATTCGCAGAATAACTTTAAAATACACCAATTTTTACCGTATTGAACAGAGTACAAATGATATACAGCTGAAACTAGAATTTTTTCACATATTTCGCAGTTTTAAATATTCATGTTATTTAAATAAATATAAAGAAAAGTAAGCATTAACACAATAACACGCAAATACTACGGACTTCATTTCCTAATTATACAAAATTCTTAAATTTATGTTTATTTTCCTAATGTTTACATTTACAATTATAGTATTTATATTACTTAATTTATAATTATAGTATTCTCACATTTTAACAGCAACATACATTTAAAAAAATGAGAAAATTTGTCGCAAGACCTGAAAATATGAAACTAAATTATATTTGCGGTTATTTTACAATAAGTTATATGAATATGCACGGCGTCGATAACTTTGTCCTAAATTAACTGGAACTATGTACTTATGAAGAATCATTGGTGGAAGTCAAAGAAAATTCTGTAGTAGAAAGAAATCGAGTCATATTAACTTACCGACTTGATTTGGAAAATATTTTGTTTCGAAGGATTCCAAAAAGTTACAAAGAAGGAATGGGCTCTATGTCCATAAATTGCTATGATACGTATATCAGACGGATTATATCATTGAAAAGGAGGTTCTTTGAAAAATAAAACAGAAGTATACTTTTAATATGCACAATAAAGTTTCTAAAACGTCAAGCTTTAATTCGGTTTAAAGAAAAAACTCATATAAAAAAATTTGCCAAGTTGTCGTTGAACTATTACACCAACTTTAAACTTTGAGATTGTTAAGCCCATTTTTTTGTTAAATATAAACTTCATATTTAAAACTTTTTTATCATTGACTATCAATGCTTCAAGTTCTCCTTGCACTACTTAGTCCTAGAAGAACTTGAAGCATATTTTCAGACGACTGTTTTTTGGGGCATATTATTTTTCTGCACATAAATTTATTGCCTCGTATATCTTTTTCAAGCGTAAAATATCGTACACTTCTCTTAAATTTTGAATCATTGGTATAACTTTCAGTAACATTTTTGGGCAAACTCTAGTAAACTTATTTTTCATAATTTTTGTTTAAGTAGTTTTTAAGCTGGCGAATATGTGTTTTTGAAGATATTTTATGTGAAAAACGGTTATGACTGACAAATGGACACACACACACGTGTAAACTTATAAGGGTTCTGTTTTTTTGTGAGTTATGAAATTCTAAGAATAAGTGGCAACGGTTCATCAAAATAATAAAATTGTGTAGATATATCCATGTTTCTGTAGGTCTAAATTTAACTGTGTTATATATGACCAAATATTTAGTTTCTATTTCTATAAAAACGAAAAATAAATACCTAATGTTGCACTCGTCGTTATTTTTTACATTATTGACATCGGTCTAACGTTGTAGCATGTCCTCGTTTCTTTGAAATAGTAAAAAGTTTAAGATTCATTAATTTAAAAGAGAGCTTATATATCTATTTTTAATCATCTGAATATTTTGAGTGGAAATATTTTGTGCACGGTATAATTTAAGTTTGGATTTTCTGACATTTAATATTACATGAGTTATAACTATGGGCCAGAATTTCCGTGTATAATATGGAACTATACGTTAAAATTGAGTGTAAAATGCACTTCTTCGTAAAAAGTGTATAATCGTAAAATGCAGTTCTTCGTAAAATGTGTCGAAGTTTCCGATAAAAAAACAATGCGAGATAATTCATGAATTTAGAGTAAAATTAAATTAGACTTCAAAAAGGTTTAATACAGGAAAGCCCCTATCTACATAACGCAATAACGGCTTTATAGATTTTAATTAAACTGTATAGTCCAATATATTTGAGAAATGACTAATATCTGTAATGTTAAACCTTTATATGATTCCAGTTTCTATAGCCCTTGAATGAAAAAAGCTCTGAGTGTAAATTTCTTCGTCCTGGCAGTACCTAGACCAGCATCGCTATGTCAATCCCTCGTTCTAACTCAGCGGCCGCTAGTTAAATATATACCTGAAATATGAACTGCGATACAATTAATGGCAAATCGTAGCTGCATTTTAAGAACATACAGTGGTTGTTGAAAATTAAGGTAAAAGTGAAATTTATTTCAAAGGAAATTTTAAAATAAAGTTAAAATTGTTTTCAGGTTTCAAAGAGTATATAAACCAGCGGATTGCGGTAAAATATATTTTGGTCCATTTTATATTTTTATAAATTAGGTGCAAGTATCATCAGGTTTCCCTGAAACGTAAACTTCCACCAACATTTATCCAAATATTTATACAGTAATCCAAAACATTAATAAATATACATCTACACATATGTTGTCTGCCCCTATGTACATCACGCAATAACTACTTTATAGATATTAATTAAACTGTATAGTTCAATATTTTAAAGAAGAGGCTAATATCTGCGATATCAATACTCATATCATGGGAAAAGAACAATCCTTCACGTTAGTTCTTTGATGTCGAGGAGATTTTTCGTATGTTAAATTTGATGTGGCCAGAAACTAGATCGCTATTAATAATACACGTATATTTTTTTAAGAAGTAAATTCAAACAAAAATATTATATTTTCATGAAATATTACATTTTAACAGCCTAATTGAATGGAGTCTTAGTTTCAATGGAGAGTATATATCACTATTCGAAAGTATAAAAAACAATGTTCTAATTCTTTAATGTAATGATACATTTATGTATTGTAATAATGATAACAAATCTCTGTTTACGACAAAATTTAATATATACAAAACAATGATAATACATTTCAAGAAATTTGTCATAACAAAGTAATCACATTGATGTAGTTTCAGTCATGTCAAATGTCTTTTGTAAATTCATTACTTGTTTAAATACGTGGTAAAAATTTAATGATGTGGGACATAACAGAACTCAATATTTCTTGATTTAAATATTTCCTTAAGATTAGAGATTCACCAAAACGTTCTTAAATATATTTTTCATCCATTGCCAGATTCTTGTAGAAAACTTCATTTAACCAGTTCACATTATTAGTATTTACTTATACGATTCTGCAACTCACCAAAGATCTGGGGCATGTCTATTTATTTTCATCTACAATGCTGCCAGTCTTCTTCAATTTTGGATATCCAGATCTCCTAAATCTCTTTCCGTTCAACCAACTCATTCTTGGTCGTCTTCCTGGACTGTTGTCTTTCATGTATTCTAACCGCATAATCATGCATATCTTTGGTAAAACAGCGTAATATTAGCGGAGCCGTAAGTAATGTTTCGTATTTAAGCAAAACTTGAAACAACAACCGTTACCTCATTTCTATTAGTGAAATTTATCATATCCGTCAATCAGCCCCAGCATCATATCTCTTTCAGCTTAAAACAGACTGTGAAGAAACTTATATGTAGTTGAATTACGTGCACTGTTTATTAAAGTAGAGAAAGAAATGTATGAAATACCAATTACGGACAAGTACGTCAAAGCATTTTCGTGTTTATTGAACTTGGAGATGAATCCAAATATTTTAGTAGATGCTGTAGTATCCGCTAACAACATACTTCTGTCTCCATCTCCAGTAAAGATCTATTAGCGGATAACACAATATTCTTTGAAATTCAATCCTTCGTTGCCAAATAAAAATTTAAATTTGATATTGAAAACTTTGTTTAGGTTATTCTTTTAATAAATATCGTACTGATATATAGAAGACGAATCGGAAATTACATTTTTGATTTAAATTACCTTGAGTTGTTATTTTTTAAAGAGACTAAAGTTTCGAAGTACACAATTTGTGCGTAGGAATTTCGTATTAAAGAATAAGTTACACGTTAGTGAAGAAATTAAATATAAAATATAAACAAATGTTCAATTTCGTGTTTTTCTACGCATAGTTTTAAGGAGTACAAGTAGATATCAATTAAAAGCAATAATCCAAAGCTAAAAAGATTTGAAGATCAAATATAACTCTAATACAAATCAATCAAAGTCAATATAGCGTTTGCAAATCTAATGTATCTATATACGAGTCTCTTATATACTAGGGTGAGGTCATAGATAATAAAGAGATAGAATTTTATACAATAATATTATATAGATTTTAAAAATGTATCGACTCTGGCCCCTAATTGGTTTACACACACACACACACACACGCACAAAACGCGAAAAACTTTCATTCGACAATTTTTCCAGGTGATCAGCACTAATAAAATCCATATTATGTTCTGCAATATAAGCAGCAAGCCTAACTTCAGCAACTTGGACCATGTTATTGGCATTATTTTCCTGAGATATAGATAGAAATTAATAAAAAATATGTAACTAGTTGTAACTCAATGATCGAAGATAAATTTTTCACATATTTTTTCCTTCAGGATGTTACGATTTAACATGCTTTACAGCAATCATAGAAATATTACAAACTTGGTATCGTGCTTTAAAATTATCTTGAGGATCGTAATTAATCCGCCTATTAAGTTTTGTATTACACTCCGTTTCGGCTCTACATTTTTGTTTTTTTTTTACTTTTGAATCTCCTTATTATAAAGAATTTCTCTTTCGGTATTGAAACACTAGTTTCCATCATCATCACTTTCATTCTTTATTACACCTTGCAAAAAATGGCCTAAAAGTATTCAAAGCACACGCACGCGCGTGCGTGCTTACATGCTTAATTACCTTTCTTTTTGCTTCATATAAATAGTGACACATTACTGGGCACCTCCTGCCCATACCGAGCCTGCTATTTTGTCCGTTTGATTCATACATTGCTGGTTAATTTATTCTCATATCTGGGTTGATTATAATACATTCGGTGAGTATCTTAAATTTTACCTCGGCTTTGCATTCAAATATAGCAATATCCTGGCAAAAATAGTTTTATGATCTCGAATTATAAAATGTTTCTCGCAAACTCTGTAATTACAGTCATTCTCCCCGATCATCCTCTCTTCTTTACAACACTATTTGAGCTATTCGACGACATCTGCAAAAATAAAACAAACATGAGGTCATAATTCGTAATCATAAAGTTAAAAATAACCGTAAAATTTATGTTTAGTTAATCTCTACAGTTAAAGTTAGAACTATTCAACACAATATAATTTCGATTTTAATATAAGTAATCGCGATGAAGTAATTGCGGTACTTACGTACAAATTCTGTATAATCTATTACATATTAGATTGCCAAAAATTAATGTTGTAGACAACATTTAACTTGTTTCTCATTTTGGTAATTCCAGTAATGCGAGTCCTTGTATTTTTTGGGTTGAGTTACAGATAAAACATTTTGTGTGACGCTCCAAACTCTGTAAACACAAGACCGTGATACAATTTATTAGTGTCTAACATAATAAATAAATCCATATGAAACAGTTGCGTTCAAAAATATATGTGAAAATTTCCCAGATTAAACTATTTGTCGCTCAGTGAGTTCGTTGAACGTTGTAGTTCGTTGTTCGATGGCACTTATCGACCCGCATGCGACACTGTAAAAAATTGAATTCATTTAGTGTCATGTATTATTTATTAAGTGTACTATCTTGACTGAGCACCTCACAAGCGGGCGGTAATTGAAATTAGTCGATCGTTTTAAATTAGTATACACTGGTATCCACCCACCGGGTGAGGTGCAGTTTAAGATTTTGCAGTTTGATTTTACTTTTTGTACGATATTTTCATTATGTGTAATATATAGTATCGCAATACCAAGATTATACGCAAAATTACTATAATTTTATCTTCAAATATCTATATTTTCCGATCTTATCTTTTTAATATTTTTACTCTCAGTCTAAATAATTTCTTTACGTACGGCAACAGCAAATCAGAAAACAAACATTGCGGGATCCTCCATACAATGTTTTGTTAACCTAGTCGTTCTGACCGAGTAGGATGGATATATTTTCTTTATATAAATGTGACAAATATCAATATGTAGTTAGCAATACAGTCGTTTAGCGCCTCAGTATGACTCGGAAGTGAATATTTGACCTGATCTTAACACTTTCGCTGAATGGAATATGAAGTGTGTTTTGTTTTTTGTGCTTTGAATACTTTTAGGCCATTTTTTGCAATGTGTAATAAAGAATGAAAGTGACGATGATGGAAATTAGTGTTTCAATACCGAAGGAGAAATTCATTATAATAAGGAGACTCAAAAGTAAAAAACAAAAATGTAGAGCCGAAACGGAGTGTAACCCAAAACTTAATAGGCGGCTTAGTTACGATCCTCAAGATAATTTTAAATCACGATACCAAGTTTGTAATATTTCTATGATTCCTGTAAAGCATGTTAAATCGTAACATCCTGAAGGAAAAACATGTGAAAAATTTATCTTCGATCATTGAGTTACAACTAGTCACATATTTTTTATTAATTTCTATCTATATCTCAGGAAAATAACGCCAATAACACGGTGCGAGATGCTCAAGTTAGGTTTGCTGCTTATATTGCAGAACATAATATGGATTTTATTAGTGCTGATCACCTGGAAAAATTGTCGAATGAAAGTTTTTCTGATTAAAAAATTTAAAAGAAACTAATATTACACATTCCCATCAAAATATTGTTCTTTCAATCAGTGATAAACTACTGAATGATTTTGGGTTACCAGCTCCTCAACAATTACCCAATCAACCATACATGAATATACAGTGTGCAGACGAGGCTAACTACAATCCAAACACAATGGCTCGTATTGTAAATGAGAACGTTGGGAAATTTACACCTGAACAGAGGCAGATTTTTAACATAGTCGTCAAAAGTTAATCTTCATGAAGGAAAAATATTTTTCCTCGTTGCTTCTGGTGGAACAGGGAAAATATTTTTAACCTCGGCAATATTTGCTGAGGTCAGGCAGCAAAAAAATGCTCTGGTCTTGATGTAGAAACTTCCTGTATCGCCGCCACGCTACTTCCTTCCTAATCCAAAAAGGAGTAGAGACTGTGGATAGCACTCTGGAAGATATAAGAAGAGATCATCCTCCTACGGGTCATACCACTTTCTTCTTTTCTGGTGACTTTCGGCAGTCGTTACCTGTAGTAACTCGAGATACTAGGGCAGATGAGATTAAAGTATGTCTAAAACCATCCTTTTTGGACAAAACGTACACACGCAAACATGGGTAAAAAGATGTTTTGTACCATGTATACTATCAAAAAATTTCCTATTTCAGTTCAAACGCGTTCAGTTCGCTGTAAGTGTTTCCAGGGACAACACTCAGAGCTGCAGGAATTTACCCTCGATTCAACTGTTATACACATGGTCAACTTTATGTCACTTGCTCTCAGTTTTCCAATCCTGATAATCTATTTATTTTAGTGCCAGAAGGAAACAAAGAAAAAAAAGTAAAATTTATTCTCTAGCTTATTTCTGAGTGATAATAAAAAATCCACAACTCCTTGCTTACAGCTCATGTAAATATGAGTGTATGTTGTGTATTGCATAGACATCTAGAAACTTTGTGATGGCTATGATATATGTTTTCAGTGTGATTAAGAATAGTTAGTGCATCTTACATACATGAATTCAGTTTCTTGACCTTAAATTTTATGTGAATTTCGCAGAAATACACCTAATCAAATAGCTTGACTTAGTCAATATGAATAAATCTATATGAATAAGATTACTTAGTGAATAGGGATGACACTTACACCAAAAATAGCTTTGACTATATTAAATATAATAATAGCTTTCAAAACCTTAAATAATTTTGTAAATGGTCTAAATTGGTCTAGAAAATATGCATTAAAAAGAACTTTTAAAATACTACGTGTATGTAAAAAATCAGTAAATTTCTTATCGGAAAACGACAATTAATAAATGATTATCATATAGTTTTCTCATATGGCATAGGCAATAACTTATTCTTAATTGACACGTTAATGCCCTGTGTGAACTATGATGAAAGAGATAGATAACCCACGTATAAAAGGGGCAGTGATATTGAAGTAAAGACCAATTACTTTAATTTTGACTACCACGTTTAGAGCTCAAATGAAATGTCTGTGTAATACAAGCGTCATTGAGCGGAGATAGATCTAGAAGCGGCGGTATTTAAACTATCTAGATAACATCAAAAACAAAATGAACCCCTAATTAAATTCATACTAGAAGATGGCGCTGTGTTATTTATTTATTTAATTGTGTAAGAAAATTAAATTTAAATATTATTAAAAATACTAGTTAAGTTTTAAATTTGGTCCTGAATTATTATGCAAAAATTGTTTGCTCAAATGAGAGAGCCACTTCAGATTGGATTTTGGATAACTTACGTAACAAATGTTTGTCCCTCATACACCGTTTCTCTGTACTAACTTTCCTTTTTTTTAAATCAGAGACGCAACAAATATCTACGAAATTCACGTTCTCGACTGAACCTTGCCGAATTTTTATTTAACTACAAGCGAAATATGGTCTGAACTGGAATAATCTCGCTTTCATTATAAACGAAAACAGATGAAGATCAAATTGAGTGCATTTTATATGTGTATATGAACAAATAGATTGTACTATAATGGAAAAACTACTACAGTTAATGACACCTTAGCGTATCGTTTTTTATGCATCCTATCCTGATGATGTAGCTTAATATTTCTTGTATGACAGCAGCTATTGGCAGGCCATAAAAAAGCAAGTAAATATCCGTCTATAATATTTTTTAACGGTAGCTAGAAAAATTGGAGGTTATCAATTCGACTTTCTTTTATAATATACTTTTTTTATTCAGGACATAATTAAAGGTTAGTACCATATAAATTTGGTCATGATATGAAAACTCACACCTGAATGGAACTTCTTCACAGATGACAGTAGGTCAACCGCGATAAAGATATTTGTTTCTTTAAGAACTTAAATGATAAAAATCAAATTCAAAATTCATAATGCTGCTTGGTATAAAAATTGAAGCGAAATGAAAAAAGAATTTGAAGAAAAATTAATATAACTCGAAAAATAAAAAGGTCATAGAATTTAATATTTTCATTCCGTCTGAAGTCTGAGTCGCATGACGTCATTCCTCCATAGCGAGTGCGAGCGAAGTATTAAACAGAGCCACGTGCGTGCTTACGCTAACCAATCGTCTCATTTATTTTGTCGTTGAGTGCATATTGAACGTTATTCATTTATATGAGGAATAAAATTAAAAAAGGCATCTATAAATACTTTATTATGCCCAACTTTGTAAACAATTTATTGTTTTTCTTTTTCAGCGGACATTTAATTTCGATTATATCTCCTTCTGCACACCATCTGTTCGTTTGAGAGAAATAATTCACACTTCTTTATTATGATGTTTTTAATTTTTTCTACGTGTATTCTAATTTTTTTTCCAATAATTTTCCTTAAACCAAAATAAAATTGACATTAAGTTTATTAATGTACACTGACATATTCAAATAAATATTTTATACTAGATATCTCAAAGGTAAGTCAGATTGATCTTACGTTGCTCTCTCAATCAAGACACATTGCTTTTTAATAATATTGTGTATACAAAATTCTGTGGAATCTTTCATGCTTTTATATTTGAAAATCAGATAGCAAAGCCTTTCATCTCTATGTTTATATCAATAATGTATGTCATTATTTTTATCTTAAGTGCTATTCGTTTGTTTCATTCGTTGACAAAATTACCGAAAACAGTTTTTGATTTTATACAAGGTTTGAATTTGAAGCACTTTAATTTTTTAAATCCTTAACTTTAACAAATTTCATATTGCTGTCAAACTTAGGCAGCGCTGGTTTCATCCAGTAACACTTTATTAAAATACATATTTGCAGTTCCCTTGCTTCATTTGGGGAGCCATGTCAAAAAGGTTGGTGTGCATTTACATCCACCTTTATAAATTGCACAATCACGACAGACGATACTTCCAACCTTTTTTTTACTTTCGTCACAGACCAATGTGTAGTGGTAAAGCTTACTTTTTACTTTGTGTTACGTAACTGCATTTTATAGTGCGTTTAGTGTCCTCGCGTTTTACCTGAACATACCCAATAGTCTTTCCTTAGTAGAATTCTCTGTCTTCCCTGAAACAATATGGATACTTTTTCAACAAAATCTACTTATAGACATCTACATTAATTAACTATTTATACCACTTTTCATATGATATTTTGTAGTGAAACACCATTATTATTTAATGCAAAATTTTATTTAAATAATTTATTAATTAAGTGAAGGTATAAGACTTGCTCATTTTTACTATTACATAATATGTAATTATAGGTATTATTGTGTTACATGTTTGTTACTACAACAAATATAAAATACATCTAGATAATTACATCTAGATTCTAACGTTTCGTTCCTTTTAATTCAGTGCTTATATAAGACGAATTGGAAGAAATAAAGTTCATCATTGTATACATATCAATTCTAGACAAATTATCACTTTGTCTTTTACTAATCCTGCTGTTATTATGAGCGAGAATTACATAATACTCATTTAAAAGTCAAAACCAAATATTTATAGCATCATGCTTTGTCAACAAATTATATAACACGAAGAAATAATAAATTAAAAATACGTAAATATGGTGATTTTAATTCAAATTTACTCTCGAATGATGCGTCGGTTTAAATTCACGAAGAATAGCTGCAATCCATTGACGACGTAAGTTTTCACTTTTAGGAAATGAAAATACGGTCGCCTTATTACTATTATTGTAATTGCTCCTGCAATTAGGTACACAGCAAATGTAAACCATGCTAAAATATTGTGGACTAATGTGGACGTTTTTCGAATTCAAGCAAATAGCGTTGTCGTGACACAAGCTGTCATAATGAGAGATGCGCAATATCAATTAACGAAATTTATCAATATCGATTTTGTTAGAGTATAACATGAATACCGTAATCAAATCTTAATAAACACCTACATAAATTAACGAAACGTATCATCAGTGATGAAAAATTATTTTATAAAATATTATAACAATTTAATGCGGTTTAAGCAATTTATTTAAATATTTGTCTACGAAATGTCGACATATAATATCGACTACAAAGCACAACATATGTATTTCACAAAACTCCGCTAGAAAGCGCTATCGTCTATGTGGATTTCGATTACCAGCTGGCGATGACGTAGCACTAGCTACTCTCGGGACATGACAGACCTGTAATACCAGTAGGTGTTGATAGAAGCCTGGATCGTGATACGGCAGCGCTTGGTTATGTGACGTTATAGGCAAGATGAAGGCGACAACTAATCCGCGCTAAAATACTCTAATTTTAATAATTTATTTCTCTATCATTTAGCGTCGGATTTCAAGAATTGTTATACTCGTTGATTAGTTTTCATCAATAGTTTATTTATATGTAACTACAGATTACATTATCAGCACCTTGATACTTTCTCATCGCTACCTACAGTTAAAATAAAAAACAATTTGCAGGAAACTTGTCAGCATAAAGATTATTTCAAAAATACGAAAATAAAATTAGAACGTTCACGTAATTTTGAACATTTTTAAATTAATAATTTTTATTTCTGCAAAAAAAAAAAATTTACTAAGGTAAATTTTTTGGATAATATTAAAAGAGAAAAAAAAATTATTTTATCAGTAACAAGTTGTGTTCCCTGTATATATCCCATATATATTATTTTCATATTGTATCCATAGTCGAGATACTTCTTGAATATATTGTAAATAAACCTGATGAGTAAATTGAATGCGAAAATTAAGTCAGATTTCTACGAGGAAGCTGAAATTTTCAGTTGATGCATTATAAATACTCTCATATCGTCAATGAAAAGATAAAAGAAGAAATATACAATGTGTATTAGTAAAAAAACAATTTCTAGGTAACAATTAAATCGAATCAGAACACTTGCCTACTGACAAATAATATGGTCGGCAGGTTTCACGCTGTCGCTTCACTTGCGATTGTTCGCAATCACCTGGATGGTTCGAGGACGTGCGCTTTCATTATCGCTTTATTGCGGCTGTCGCTCATTACGCGAGCGTTTCACGAGAATTTACAGACACGATACTGAACGCGTGAGGGGAAATTGCACGGCGGTCGAAAGCTTAATGATTAGCGCATTCGATGAGACTTTTCGTTGGTTTTCCGGAGATAATGACAAATAATATGAACGAACTATATTGATGATAAACTATTGAAATGGTATGGGATTCCAATTTTAATTTAATGAAATGTATGTAATTTATATCAAAATGTATTTACAATTTCACTTAAATGACATTTAATATAATATTTGTCCTTCCTCTAGTTCACACTAGTTTTCATGACTATTAGAAAATATTAAGGGAATTATTTATTTTGAGTATGTATAACAGGGCTATAAAATTGTAATGCGATTAAAACTGTAGAAATAAGTACGGTTTAAGCGAGGCAGTTTCTACAGTAAAACATTGGTTAACTGTAATAGTGACAAAACTTGAATGAATCGATAGTGAACTCATATTTGTATTTCATTACGTCCACTCTTTTACGTATAAAATGAGATCGCCTTCAGTCAGATTAAAGAAGAATACATTATCAATGATAAATCCTTTATAATGATTGCTAATTCATATGTATGATTCTTAAAATGTAAACCTATTAGCGAATCGCTCTGGCACAGCGAGCTTATTACGAACCTATTTCTATTAGAAATAGGTTTATTTTTTATTTTTGCATTTGCATTTGTTTTTGTGAAATATAAATATATGTACATATATATATATATATATATATATATATATATATATATATATATATATATATATATATATATATATATATATATATATATGTATAATTTAATAGCTATAAATCAAATAATTAAATTAAATTATTAGCACATTGTTTTTTACTCACTAACTCAACCGCAATAGTGATAAAATGTTGTAGGACGCGTGGAGATTTGTGTGTGGTTCTCAATAAATCTCAATAAAAAAAATAAATAGGGCGCTTGCGATCAGCGGTGGTGATGAAATATTATTGTTTGGGCATATATACATTAAATGCAGCCGGCTCCGGTGAATGGCGACCATTGATTGTCCCTGCATGTTAATTTCGTTCGAAAGTTGCCCCACGATCCTCAATTAACAGCCACTATCTGGGTTATTTTAAAATGATAATGTATGTGAATAAGCCGCGAACAATTTACAAACTTAAAGGACAACATTTGATGAAAATGGCGTTACTGTCAAAATTAAAACATTTATAGAATTTATGAGATGTCTTTTTGAGCATTGTTTTAAAGAGATTCTATGAGATTTAATTTATTACACATAATAAAAAAAACCAAAACACAATAGTAATGTGAATTTTATTTATTTTAGTTTTATTTGAGCGGACTGTATATTGCAAAGCGAAATTGAGTATTTTGCATCATTCCTGCAAGTATGTAAGACCCCGTTATCTCCATCACCATAAAATTAACTTTCTAGCTTATATTTGATTTGATTATATTAAAAAAAAGTTCAAAAC
The DNA here is from genome assembly GCA_039881145.1 of Druceiella hillmani. Lineage (NCBI taxonomy): Eukaryota > Metazoa > Arthropoda > Insecta > Lepidoptera > Hepialidae > Druceiella > Druceiella hillmani. Next base: position 38,410,295 of record JAYKKI010000012.1, on the reverse strand, counting down.
AATATTGTCAAGAAGTTATAAGACAAGATATAACACATTATCTGGATGTGAATCGAGAAATATTTTTTTACTTTGAACTTCTAAGTTAATAAAAAGAAATATAACTAGCGTGACCCGTGCGAAGTCTTCGCATTATTTATTCCATTATGAAGCTCAGATGACAGATCAAACAAATATTTTACTAAAATTGACATATAGAGGCGCAAGTATCAAAAGCATTGAGCTAAAGCGCCACTTTATTTATACGTGAGTGGATTTGAAATTAAACAAAAATTTTACCGACCGTCAACCTAACCTAACCTAACCTAACACTACTTTTCAAAAGCGTTGTTTTGTACTTGAGTTTGTTTGTTACAATAAACCCTTTTAATTTAGTCAAATAAATATATTGTTATGGTTCTCACTGTAGTTAAAAAACCAGTGAATAATAGTTTTTTTTTTATTTGCAAATATAAATTGTATCAAAAAATGGCTAGAAACTTTGCAAGAGTCAAGGCCCTGATATGACAAACTTTTGTTCTGTCATCTTTATTGTCTCACTTTCGAAATCTTAGCACTAATGGGCTGGCATGAATGATCTCTTAATATCAATTATCGAGGATGTACCAATTCTGGAAGCAAAGCGTTTTTAGAAATTTTCACTAAATGTGATTCTATGTTGTCTTTGTAAGATTGATCTTCTTTCTCATTAAATTCAAATATCCAATTATTATGACCAGTCCGAATTGCAAACGGGTCGACGTTGTGGACTCTGATACGAAGTTGATTTTGTATTATAAAATTACGGATGCCTTTTATCGATATTAATTTTACCAAAATCGTATTTCCAAAATCATTTTTTTATTGTAACTGTTAGTTTTTTTTGTTTCATCTGGGTGCAAGTCTAAATGATGGGCGTTTAATTTCTATAATGCCGTGCGTGTACTGACCGTATGATGGAGACATGCGTAAAAAGTATATGAATAAACTACCTCCATTGTCGAAATGTGAAAATGTTGCTACCTCCTTAGTACAGTGTATTCATTATTTTTTGTCCACCTTTTATTGATAGCACATGGTACACGTGCTATCAATAAAATTTACACGTTCTTGTACATTTTGCTGTTAATAATGTCTGCCTACGCTCTAATGAAAGTGGACTATTACCTTTTTGGACCGTATTGCGCTCTAGTTTATGCTACTTATAAGGGATCAATACCAAATCTTTCAACACTTTCAAATGACACCCGGTTTCTGACATCTCTTGCTCGTATGAAAAATTGTCTGACAAGAGCTTCCTTACTTACATAAAAGGTTGTCAAAAACGAATAGAACCGCATTATGAGGAATTGGTGTGGATTGAGGCAGTTATGAATATTTAAGGATACATATTATTTCAATATATAAATAAAAAAATTTTTAAATTTTAAATAACACGATAATATATAAAATATATAAAATTTTAAAAAAAATTAAGGTACTTTATTTACTCTGTGTTTACTTCTTATATTAATATTTTAAAAAGTTAATTAATGCGAAAATATGGGTTAATAAGATGTTTTAACATGCCAACTTCAAGAAAATGGGCTTGGAGTATGGAAAACATAATAACATGTTTGTCCTGTATGGTGTATATTTTAAATTTTTTTACATCCAGAGTCATCGTTGTAGTTTTCCTACAAAGCTTTTTGTGGGCTTCTGAAAAACCCTATTATATTGTAATTGAATTCGGTACTTTCGAAATTAGGACCAGCGGGGCATAATTTTCAATATGTCCCAGAAGATATGATACAAAAGATTATTAAAAAAAATGACATTTTCTCACCCTTATAACTAGTTCTTTAAAACGACACTCCACACTATATATGGATTTTAAACAAAATTGGAGAGTTTCTTTTGCCCCCAATGAAAATATATTTAGACGGGATATCTGAAATAAACAGGAAGAATTAGTTTTAATTAACAAGTCAACAATATCAATCACGTCTGATGATATAATTGAACACATATATGTGTAAATATATATATACACACACACACATACGTAAGCATCCTTCTCGTAAGTATAAATCTTATAGTAATAGAAATTGTGGTATAAAATATTAGATAATTTTTTTTACCTCAGCTAAGAAGCTATATGCCTCATTATTCTCAAATGTTTGCCCTATTTTTTCAATTTTCTCACAAAATTATTACAGACCTTAAGTGTTAAAACTAAATACATTTTAATTTGTAATTTATTTTATTTGAAAGAAAAAAAATTTTGTTTCATTTAAATTACCCAAATTATATTCATTATGCATTATCAAAATAAGCTGGACGGCTGAAATTGAACGCTTAATAAATATGTCGATTACTCGTCGTGAAATTAAAAATTTTCAAAAACAGTTCTCATGGGTAGGTACGTGAGTTTTTATCCTACTTGTATTTATACACAACTTGACGGTACTGTACACAATTTACTTGATTAATTACGCTTTCGTGATTAATTGTATAATTACGTTATGTGTAATGAAAGCCTCGAGTTTAAGTTATAGTTAATTTCCTGCTTATTTTTATATTTTGGTACAAAAATTTAAATAAAAAATGCATAGAAAACGAAGAATCTGAAAGTTAAACGGATTAGTAAGATGATCCAATAATTTACAAACTACAAGTTATGAAAAGAGGTTATCCCATTACATAACCATTCGACTCCTAAAAAAACCCCGACTCCTAGAAGAGCTAAGAAGACCGAAACGCACTGAACTAACCGAATTCTTATGGACTTCAAAATATGTAGAGTTTTAAATTTACGTTAGGTTAGTTTTTTCTTAGGAAAGATCACATTTGTGCTCAGATCTATATATTACATATAGAAAAATTACAATATATTATAACTCGTTTTCCTGGAAAAATATAATGAGGATACGACTCATGTAAATTTATCTAATCTTTTATTACATGGGCGTTTTCACACCGTAATCTGAGCGTAACGCGAGGTACGAGGCTGCAATGATGAGTGCTTTATAAACCCAATAGTGCAACGTCGCCCCATGTAGTTAACCTACTATTGTGACAAATTTTATAGTAGAAGGAAAAAATATAATACACTTTTTAAATATTTCTCACATTGGTATAATTAAATGTTTATACAGATTTTTCATTTCAACCGTAAAAAGTATAAAATTAATTCAAAATTGGCTACAATATACAAAATAATGGATTTATCGGTTTTATCTTTAGATCCCACAATTCTTTTAGCATTTAGTAATATTTCGCGTAATTTTTGGGAATAAATATGTTAAACAAAGACCTGTAATAAACATTTAACAATCAATCCTTAATATTATGCAATAGTAATTTTACTCTGTTAATAATAAATACTCACTTTCTTTTAAAATCACCGAATGAAAAATTATGGGTTTTGTCTAACTCTAACATTATGGGTTTTGTCAATATTCGTTTTTCTAATCGAATTATTTTTAGAAAATTATTATTAATATTTCAACCATAATAACACATTATTTGCACAGTAATCAAATATAAATACAATTAACAATGATATGTTAATTAGCATAAATATGAGACTTTTTGATTATAAAATATTTTAGAAAATAAATTAAAAAAAGATATGCATTAGTATCAAGTTTAAGGAATTTTGTAGATGTACTACATCGCTGTTAACATCACACATTTGGTAGCTCATGATATAATTTAAGTATTTCAGTCGTAACACTTAAATTTTTTTAATAAAGTTACCATAAGTTCGAATCAAATAATATATAAAGTTCTTTCTTCTCTCCATGTATGTGTCCTAAATGTGTCAAAAAACCTTTTCTATTATCTTTGTTAATTGTATCACATTTAATACAGTATATTTTACAATTTTGCAGGAACATCTTGATTTCATAACTCAGTCCAGTTAATTTTAATTTCACACACTACCTTTCTTCTCTGTACCTAAGTACTTTCTAAGTGCTTCACTTTTTTTCCCTATTTTATGCTGTAAAATATACAGTTTTATTAAGTGAAAGAGGCTGGTTTATTTAGATCGTGTGTTTTACATTATATAATGAAATTATCTTATAACATGATACAGTTATCATTTTCTATTATCATATCGGCATAGCTATCTTTATTTTCCTCAAGTAAATAAATACATACACACATGTAAGAATTGCGTTAAAAACATAATTAAACTGAAATTAAAACTACATAACTTTTAACATTATTTCGGCCGACCAAAATTGGACTTAGTAGGTTAACATATTAGACTGAAAACATATGCTTTATATTTCATTACGGAAAAACATTTTTTATACAAATGTAAGTCAGAGTAAATAAGATTTAGTACTAAAAGTATTTTTGCGATTATTCTATGTAGCTGTTTAACAACTGCTTGATATTACTGTTTAATATTTACGAAAAATAATTGATAAGGTTATTTGTCCTTTTACAAATATCTATATATATATATATATATATATATATATATATATATATATATATATATATATAATGAGCATAGAGGATATCTGCGAAAAAATATTAAATGTTATATAATAAAAGTAGTAATAATCAAATAGTATAATTTTAGGAATTTTTGTCTGTTTATTTGTTTGTTTGAGCACGCATCACATAAGAATTAGTGCTTGAAGTAACTTGAGTGATTTCATCGGAATTGGTACATGTAATCAGAAGACATGAGAATTTAGTTAATTAAAGTTTGTCTATGTAGACTAAAGTATAACACCTATTACGTGTAATTTAATACTTACGTGTAACTTTATTTCCCGCAACGAAATTCTCCGCCGTGACATGTTTTGGCAAAATGGGCGTGGTCAGAGGTAAAGTATGGAGTGCTTTGGCGACCATAGTTATTTTAGCATGCAGTCTAAATGCAATCAGACACATAAGGGTAGACGTCGTTATTGATCATCTTACTCGCATAAACTTCTTCGATTTGTATAAATTCGACAAAAGCTTTCTTTTTCCGCAACTTTTTAAAAATTTGTATTTGATATCATATTTTTAATTTAATTATTTATGTAGGTTTACTATTAGGCTGTATAAATTTGGTTGTTCCGTACTATATCTACATATATAATAAAACCGTAAAGTTGGTGCATCTCTGCATTGATGTTTACGAAATAATGTTTTAGGACAGCATCATAAAAGTAACAAAATGCAAAAATATTGTTTTTTAAATATTTGTTCGTTTATTTGTGAGATAGTTTATTCTTTTGCGCATCACACAAGAACAGATAATATAATTTTGATGAAGTTTTTACTGGAGAATTCTGTTACGTCTGGAGCAAGATATATGTTTTATACTAGATATATGTCTCTATCACATATATTTTTTCACAATTAACCAACTAAAAAGAAGATGTGGCATTTTGACTTTGATTACAAAGCATACTTAAAATAAAGAATGTTTTTTAATTATTTTATCACATGGCGTTATATGTATTAATTTTGCAGTAAATGTAGCAGGTCCACACACGAACCAAGTCGCGGCTATCTTCATTTTCCTCAAGTAAATAAACACACACACACACAGTTAGTTTTTTTATGGTTTATTTTATGGAGATTGTAATTATGTACAAAGTTCCTATGTAAACAGTTACGGTCTTATAATTTCCTCTTAGAAAATTGTGTGAATTTATCGCTGATGAAATATTAGAAAATTTGATTTTCATTTAACTTTGGATTTAGTATCACTTATATGTAAACAACAATCAACGAGAGTTCAGAGCACACATGCTTAAATTGCAGAAACTCCTGCGAGCGGAGAGTAATTGTTGTGCAATACAGTTTAAGAGCTAAACAACTTAGCAGTAAAATCTGACTGCGATCATCAAATACGCACATTCATTTTCTTTGAAAGGCATTGAGTGTTCGCCATTATTAACAACCAAAAGTAAACAAGGTAAATGGATGATATTAAGGATTAATAAATATTAACTCCTTGCTTTAATTGTGTTCCGACGTTAAAGATTGAAAAGTGACCTTAATGAGCATTCATATTTTGAAATTAATTTATTTAAGAAATTTGCTTGTACGTTAAATTTGAACACTATCAAAATCTATGTAAATAATCTACATTGTCTATATAAAAGATGGTGCTTTCCAAGAACGTGTTGTTTTATGTTAAATGAGGGTCTGTTCCCAGTAATACTGTCTGGGAAATCAACTTAAATTAAAAATTACTTACATGAGAAAAATTAAATAGTGTGCGATCATCTTTAAGAAATTTATTTCTAATAACTGCAACTCTCCTTCGATGTGATAAAACGATAGTCCTGTTTGCAATAGTGTACATATTTTTTTATCTATTAAGGTTTGTTACTAACATAAAGAGTAAAGACCTTTGTGTATTTAGGATTAGGTTTTTACTAAAAGAGATTGGAAGGTCAGAATATAAAAAGAAGTAATGGCGCACTAAAACTTTTTGAAACCGCCTGTTTGAAAAAAATAAATAAAAAAGAAGTACATACATAGAGATATACGTACAAAAAATGAAATTTAAATAAAACAAAATATCAGACACATCAAACAAAGGAAAGTAATGGGTAGAGAATAAGGAATGAGAAAAGAAGAAATTTCGGTCTGGTGATTATATTATGTAATGCGATTTCAGATGACTCTAGAATACAAACATTGAGTGAAAACCTATTGTATTCCTTTGAGGTCTCCTGCGGGATGGCGATCACCAAGGTTACCTTGATTTTAACTAAAATATAATTTAGTGTTTATATTAAATCGTTACTTTAAAGTTTTTAATTGCAAGGTCTTTTGTTATTGGAGCCGTCGTTTTTTGTGTAATATCGAAGCACTTTTTTGCTTATTCATACTGATATTTAATTGGAATGATCATATAGTGTAACATTAACCGCCTAATTTTCATAGACTGTAGTGGGCATTATGCAATGGTTAACATTTTTTTCAGAAATGCGTAAGACAAATCAAAGTTGTTTTTGGTGTTATGGCAGATTTAATCGAGGAACAAGTACATACATAAATATCACTCATGAAAATATGATATTTAAACGAAAAATAGATACAATGGGAATAAAAAAATGGAAAAATTGCAACGTAGTGTTACGTAAAACTGACATTTTCTTGGAAAAAATTAACTGGTTTAAAAATAATATAACCTATAAAAAACGAGAAGAATAATATGAAGGGTTCTGAACACGTACGTGTTTAAAATTTTGGAGTGTTTCTATAATGCTCTAAAGTGCCTACTATAGTGTCTACTATATTCTAAAGGTATAAAAATATGGCGAAAATTTAAAAAAATGATAAGATCTAGGATAATTCCTATGTAGCCTTTGCATATGCTTCCATAACGCTATTTTTATATAATTTTAAGATGAGTTTCCGAAATAAATGGAGAAGGAACGATTTTCAGTACGTCTGAAAGAGTATTCCTGAAATCCTTGTTTGTATGCCTTTTAAACGATATTCCACATTAAATATAGAATTAAGAATTTTTCCGAGTAGGTACCACTTTAAACCACAATTTATTTGTTTACGAAACTATGTATAAATATATTTGCAATTTTACCATAGCTTTTTGTATATCCTACTCGGATCAGAAAAGACGATTTAAATAACGAGAATACAAGTCACGCTATTATTTTTATAGCTTCGAACAATGATGTCGAGGTATAGTACATAGACTTTGGTATCTCAATGCATGAGACAAAGCAGGACTATTTCTTCACGTGGATACGAATAACCGTCGGGACTTAACGGCTGTCGAGGCGTCATCTAGTAAGACAATAAAGTGGAGAATGACAAACCACTTTCGGTAATGGTTCTAAATAAGTTAGCCTTCACGCATTTGATGATAAATTCAGTACAATAAAATTATCCTAAATGATGTATATAGCAACAAACTTATTCTTAGTTAACCAAGCCGCTGTAAACAGCGGTCAATTAAAATTTACCAATAAAGATTGCTTCATACGAAAACAGAAATAATAAACTGTAATAAAAACTGTAGCTACTACTAGCTTGGTCATCAAAATATATGGATTGAATACACATAGTAATGTTGCGTACACATTTAATGTTTACAAACATTTTTTTGCGGCACCAGCGTCCGGTTGTCCAAATATTAACGACATTGAAAAATTAGTAGAAAAAAACCGGAAGGGTACAATTATTGAAGAAGGATAATTTATACGCGTTGCACGTCGAGGGAGCAAACTAATGCAATCACTCCTTAAATATAAAGATTCAAACACCATAAAAGTGCTGAATCTATTTCAATTAAAATTACATCACTTGATGAAGCGAGATACTTTCTGACATTCATAGATGATACTCCAAAAAAGGTTTTTTCTTACTTCCTGCAAAAGAAGTGGGAAGCATTGGAGAAATATATATATAATTCGAAATCCAAGTCATTAAATATCAATACAAAATCAATTAAATAGCAGAATTAAATATTTCCTTCCAGGTATCAGGTTCGTATACACATAGACAAGAATTTCGCTGAATTTATAAAAAAAGCCTGGAATCATACATCTCACGACCACCATGTATATGCTCGAATAAAATAGAGTATGATTGCTAAAAAAAAACCAAACATCTTTTATCCGATAGTATTTGAGTGTAAAACAAATCAACTCCCAAAAGAATATGTAAGAAAATGGGATCCCAGAGCAAGAAAAACTACCTTCGTCGGATAGTTTGAAAATAAAAATTGGTTCCAATTTATACTATCCGATTAGAGAATAGTGATGAAGAATAGAGAGGCCGTGCTACTGGAACATACAGTTAAAAGAACCTGTTACAATGAATATAACAGAATAAAAGTATGTGTTGGATACTTCTCGCATTTCGGAAGACTCCTGAAACACATAAAAGTCTATAGACATAGCTACAGACCGCAAGTCTAATAGGAAAGACAGGCGTCAGCATGAATCCTTGGCATATCGGAGCTCATATTCGCCAAATGTGAGAATGAAGACAACTACACCATTCATCATGAAACCAAGAAACGTACCAATAGACTCCAAAACAATCACAGAAAATAGTTATCGTGTAACTTAAGTGAATTTGATCAAAATGCTGTGATATCTCAAATATCGACAACAAAAGTCATATGGATGTGAAAAAAATAGCGTGTTTCGTAAAAAAATGCAAGTATATAGACGTTAAATATAAATTTATCTAAAAAACTTTATTAAAATACTATAGAAATGAATTATGTATGTACAAACATTCAACATCCAGATATATTCACAGAAGCCTTACCTAGACTGGAAAGGATTTTAATGTCAGAGTCAAACGCAATTGTTTATATTTAAGAATTTTCATAAAATGTAATAACTTCTTATTAAGTGCATTAAATCAGATAACGAGGCTAATTATATCAAGAAACAACGTCTCAAATCCACGAGAGAGCATGCTCGCTCTGCTTATAATGACGAAATTGAAGAATAACGAAAAATGCATTTGTGTTCTGAACGTGAATACGCTCTTAAAAGGAGAACTTAGAAAGTAAGGACTAAACTTAAAAACGGATTAACTTTTACGCGTACATGCCAGTAAGTCAATGTCTACTGAAACTTCAGACAAAAAGAAGCAATGGCTTACCCCTTTGCAAAAAAGACTACGAGTAAATTCAGAAATGAAACAAAAACTTTTCTTGTTTCGCAAACATGCTCATTATTCTAAAGACAACAAAATTGAAGAACAACAGGAAAGCAAATTTCCTGTAATGAAAGAGACGGCTAATAGGAGATGCAAAATAATACTTGAACATTTTCACATATTACTTATTATGCAGACATTGCATTTTGACAAAAGATATTTCAACCCTTTTAATTACACAAAAGTGTAATTAAAAGGGTTGAATTGCTAACGAAATATTTGAATGCATTATTCGACAATTCATCACTAAGATCACGAATAAATATGGCGACATCGAACGGAATACGTTGGCCATTAGTTTATGTTATTATTGACTTTAGCCATAAAAGGTCTTTTAAAGGTCAATGCTACATGGCACTCAGCACGGTTAAGTCGTCGGATGGAATAGTTATTTCAGACTCAGGCATCGATATATTATTATTCCATCGATATTTTATTACATGAAGTGTGTTTTAATACGAAATCAGTAATAATTACAGTTTTAATAATTGGTAAATGTATATATATATATTTGTTGTAGTCTTGATTATTCGTAACTATTTGATGTAATCCCTAAGAGAATATGAATAGACCACAATTTGAATAATTAGTGCACCTTTCAATCGTTCTTGAACAATGACTATTAAAATAAGAATGACACCGACTTTGTTCTATTGTTATCGTTTAGTTACTATGCTAAATATCATAAATATTGGCCATATAGTTAATCCTTTATTTTTAGTTTTTTTTCATATACCTTTGATTTATTATAAAATTTCGTGAGTTTATACGATGCAATAAGATATTAACAAATATACAGAAACTATTAAATATATGTGTTTACCGTTTGTACAAGTTTATAAAATGTACTTTCGACTTTGGTTACATTTCTACTAACGTTATATACAAATTCTCCTGATTATCTGGTACAATTTTTCATACGAATTTTCAACATTGGTAGACCAAAGCTACTGTGTAATATATTATGTATAGTTATGACTTTTAAAATATTTTACACTACAAAATGCGAGTTGCGCAAGGATCGCACTTGAGATTAATAAAATTGTTTATTAAGTTAGGATTTGTTTTCAACATAAGACCTGTAATTGTTCCAAATAAATTACTTTTAGCTTTTTTTCTGAAATATCTCATTTCAAATCTTTATTTTTCATTTCTCACAGGAGTTTAAATTTCTAAATTTCTTACAGGATAATAAAAGAGTAAAATTGTTAAAAATATTTATTACCGGTACAAATTTCTTGTCTCTATGTTGACGAAGAAATAAGTTATGGACTTGTGTAATAAGTTATGGAAATATAGCTTGAAATAGTTGCAAATATGCAAACGACGTGTGCTTGTGGGAACTAGGCTAACATACTGCCGCGTGTATAGATTTTCAAGAAAATTAAACCTAGTATTATTTACTAAAAATACATACTGTGGAAGAAGTCTGCAACTGCTACTCAAATTATTGGAATACTTACATTGTTTTATGTATCATTTGTTATTAATAAAAAGGTTCCAGAAAATTATATATACAACTTCTTTTGGAAATTATACGAAATTATTTATTCAACTTTCTTTCTAAACTGATACAAAAATCGTACGCTCAACGTATAGATGAATAGAAATAACGAAGGACTTCAATTTTATTAAAGCAAAAGTTACAGCAAATTATTTTTATTATTAACCCGGTCTTCTTTAGAGTTTTAATAAATGGCTAACAAACAAACATATACCTCCATGAACATACAGACCGTAGCAAATAATGTTTATTATTCATACAGGTGATTTTGTGCGTCAAACTGAGTAGAAAATATTAATGAACTATATCAAAATTCTCTACCATTTTTGAAAAAGGTCTGTGTTAAAGTTGCGATTTAAATGAAAAAAAATTAAATTTTTAGACTGAAATGTGCTTCATGGAATGGCCTGTATAAACAATAGACCCTTTATTTGTTGCACCTGTATATGATATGCTGCAGAATGCCTACTTCTACAACGTCCTCATTAGAATTGAACACAGGAGTTATCTTTTCGATGAGTTATCCTCGAAAATAGAATAACTAGCCATTACCCAATGCATAAAATTTCTTAATAATATTTTATTGAAAATAAAGTAAATGTGATAAGTAAAAATATTTGAAAAAATTGGTCAAACAGTTATTATATTTTTAGAATATTAAAAAATAAATTGACTTGAAGACATTTTAGTAACCAAAAAAAATGTCCAGACTTGAAGAAAGTAAGCTGAAACGCAAAAGTTTGGCAAAAATAACGTTTTTTCCTATGCTGAAACATTTAAGCGAGACTAAAGAGTATAGAACAGACATAAAATAAACAATGTGTAGGTGAAATATTTATGGATAAAACTCGAATATATAGTGAAATATTTTATATTATTACCACATAGTTACCTATTAATAATAAACCTAAAAACCATTTTATTCCACCATTCAGATAATAAATTATCTGTCTTGTTAACCTTAGTACAATTTATTAAAATGTGAAAGAACGACTGAAAAAAAACAAACACCTTTATATTAATAATTATCACTTATTCTCGTTAATCAATTAAAATCCAGTCAAGTACGTGTTGAATACACACACGAAGTGGGTTTCGCTTTCGTGTTTCGATTTCGATTCAATATCTCTTGAAATTATATTTTTTTTTAACATGCTTTCTTTAATATTCACGATACAGCCTTAAAATAGTATTAACTATTTATTGTTAAGTATAAAATATACTTAATTTAATATTCAAACTAATTTTATGCTGGTACATAGTACCAATATTTAGTTTTTAGATAAACTAAGTTGCTTCTTTATGGTATTCATGAGATTTAATATGTTGCAGCTTTATCAATTTGTGAATAAAATTCAGAACAAGAATAGCTTCAATGATGGGTCTTCGTTAATATATTTAAGCCGTTATAATTTTATTGGTTGGTTATGTAATAATATGTCTTAACAATCATACACAAGTACTTACTTTGACTTCGCAGGATTATACTACGATTATATTGTCAGCACAACTCAAAAGCTGAACACCATACATTCAGATCGGTTTGATGATAGACAATTAAGTTACTTACGGAATAAGTTAAACAGGGAATGATGTCCAATCAATCAATATATTTGCCGTTGTTTTAGCTTGATTTTCTCAGCTTTTACTTTAACGTGATGTTTCCAGTTAAGCCTAATATCCAGATGGAGTATAATGCACTTTGCTGAATTCTTGCGGGATTTTTTTATATATGCAATACATACAGGTCCACTGCAAGGCAATATTTGCTTTACGCTATTGTCTTTTCGACTATCATTATTACACCTTGAACTCAGTGGAATGTTCATTAATAAAACAAACTTGGAAACCAAGGTACTAACAAGTGGTTTAAGTCACTTGACTAATAATTTGTCAAACAATTTTAATATTAATCCATACACCTTTTTTTATTCTGTTGATTTACTACGTTTCTTGGAAAAAAATCGCTACTTTGAAGCATTTCGGAACATATTTTAACCAAAAGTAAGTAGCTTTAAGGGAGTTTTACCCTATAATTTCTTAAATAGACTAGGAGATATATCATCAAAACTAGATGGTTCTTCTTTATTTATAATATTGTCTATTTATTTATAATATTATCTATTTTTGTGCCACTCCTATTGGAGTTACTGCGTTTGCTAGCTAGGGTTCGTTGCTATTACCCATTGATACGCCACGTTGGATCAATATTGATTAGATATCAACGGGTTGGAACACTGATAACAGACATTGAGCAAAGTGTTAAACTTTTTCTTCATTTATTCTTACCTAATAATCTTCTGCGTTCTCAATAAGTACTTAAACGAGGGAACATTTCAATCTGCGAGTTACTTTCCACAATTGAGTCTGCTAGCTGTGTCCACTTTAAGAGTCAGTCTAATCAGATGCAATTCTGTTTATAGCCTGGAAATAAGCGTTAAACTTCGTATTTGATTCAGCTGAAAGATGTGGATGACCTTACATTCGATTATTATGCTGTCTTGTTGGCGTTGATTAAAATAATAATTAGGAAAAAAGAAGACACATTCGCAAAAATAAATTATTTTGACAACTTTGATCAATTTAAAATTGAAATTCAGTAAATGATCTATAGCAAAAGTAACAGAAGCAAACCAGAGCAAAACATCAATTATTCTATCAAAATTAGACATCTAATCAAGGAAAGGCCAAATCAAAACGATATGCACAATAGATCGATATATCTGGTTGTAAAAAGGATTTTGAATCAAGTAAACAATCCTATTAACAGCTATTTAAAGATTATTAATATAAATACATCGACGTTTACCTGAGTAGACTAGGTCTTACACAAACAATTCAATATGGAAAGATAAGGACACTTTAATATGGAAAACAATATGCATATTCTAACGTCCCCTCGTTTAAGTGCCACCTATCAAGAAGGCACAGGATTAGTGGGTAAGAAGAAATGAAGAAAAATTTGAACATAACACATTGATGTAACGTCAACGCCTGGCGTCAGTATTCTAACCAATATTAATTCGACTTCGGTGTATTGATCAGTAACAGCAATAAAAGCAGTAACTCTACTAAAAGTTGCAGAAGAAATTGCCAAAAAGTAAACCTTAGCCTTAAAAACATACCTGTTATTAATAAAATATCTCCTAGTCTTTTCAAAAAATATCGTGTAAAGTTACTATCAAACTAATATAATTATTTAATGCCTATATTTGGTATAAACATATTCGTAAATACCTAAAAACTGAATATTTTATTTAAAGAAACCTGGCTAACCAAGAGCCTGATCTGGCTAACCGAGAACCACTCAGAAGATGTTTCTGAAGCGACTTAACCCAATTTTTAATACTTTGTATTATGCGTTTGGATTTAAAAAATAAACATCCTAACTTCGTCCAAGCTCATCGATCAATAACGATAATCAAAAAAATATTAAAGAAAATATTACTTTGTAATGTTCCTAGGTCTATCGCTGGATTTTGACAGAGCTTGGCAGAAACGTTAATGAAATGAGCAAATTACCTCATGTAAATTATTGTCAATTACTTCAGTCGTCTCTATCTGAATGAAGATTGGGAATCTTGCGTGAAAAAGCGTATTCAGATTTTTGACTTCAGAGAATTGCATAGAAGTGTATTAGGACCTTCTCCTATTTGTATTCTGATATTCATGAAACCGATCTAGATGTACTCGTATATTGTTCAGCTTTGGGAAAATACTGAGTAGTCTAATCGATATTTAATCCAACGAAGACAAAACAAGTACTTGCGTATGATTGTCAATGCATATCGTTATAATATTAATAATATGGCGACGTGATATAATACTACGAATAAACTTAATTTATTAGGGAGCTAAATATGAGTACAGAAAAACCCGCACAGAAACTGCTTGAAAATAAAATTAGGAACAATTTATTCTCATTTATAATTAGCCAAAACTATTTTAAGATTTTATCATTCAAATTCAATAAAAGTGTTTTAGAAAACTACAATTTCGAGAGATATAGACAACTACGAAATCCATTTTGTGCGTGTACCAGAAATGTACTGACTAATTTTTAATTGATTAACAAGAAAAAGTGTCACTATTATAAAATTGTTTTGTTTCTTTCTTAATCGTTCGTTCAAATTTCAATAGATTATACCAAGAATAAAAAGAGGACCAAAAGATACCAAGAATAAAATGGAGACTTTTTTGGAAAAAGCTTAATTTTCGGCATGTTATTACGTTATTCGTATTTAATCTACTAACACTAATAGACATATCCAGCAGTTCCTTAACCACCTGGTATAGCTGCACGCCTGGGACTTAAACGCCGGTAAAGTGGTCAAAATATAAAAGATGGTTTTAGTACTTTAAGTATAGATAATAAAGGATAACGAGAAGTGGCTATTGCAAAAGAACGGAGTGGACGTGAAAGGGCGAGAAAGCGTGGAGTCATATTTATATTACGTGGACATAAGAAAATGACGTTGAAATTATCAACTGGTTACAGTAGTCGTCTGATGCAAATATAAAAGAAAATACTTATGCACTTATGAAATTCAAGCTCCGAGAAAAGCATGTCTCTAGCAGAAAAGCATGTCTGTCGTAGTCTATCATCTGGAGCATGTTAGTTATATAGATTGGATTAATGTTTCACACATCACGTATTATATTATAAAATTAATAATAAGTATATCTCGGAGATGATGGACAATTAATTATTTATAGAGGAGATGACAACTTATTCATCATAAAACATCACGGTTTATATTGTGTAGAACAAGTGAATTTTGAGCAAGGCCTTATCGTAAAAAACTAAATGCTATAAATTGGAGGTGACTTACAATTATTAATAGAGGAGGCGAAAAATTATTTACCATAAAGCATCATAGTTTATATTGTGTAGTGCAAGCATGTATTGGGTAAGGTATTATCGTAAAAAATTAAACGTGCGGTACATAATAAGATGATCATATAACACACTATCCTAAGTTTATCGCGTTGCCATTAAAGCACCTATTAGTGCTATTCTTTAAAGATAAATTTACTGAGTATGCATTTTTTTATCTGGGCTCTGGTATACGTAGCTCTAAAAATAAATTGTACCTAATTTATGAGAAATAAAACGAAAAAGAATTAGATTGCGAATAATATATAAATATAAATAAAACCTACGACCCACAGTTTTATCCTCTTATCCAATTTAAAATGATGGAATAAAACCCTCAAAATTTAAATTTAAATGAATAAACAAAAGTATTGAGCAAAAATATCTAAAAAATAGGAATAAAAATAAGGATACTTCCATATATATATATATATATATATATATATATATATATGTATGTATGTATATATACACTATAAATAGTGTATTTACCGAAGAAAACCTCCTTTTTCTTCAAAAAAAATTCAATTTTTAAATTAGTTCAAATTCGTTTTAAGTGAAATCATTTACTAAAATTTATTGTTGTTTCCCACCATATTATACGATTTGTTTTTTTGCAAAATAACGTTTATTTACCCTCAATGATGTAATATTTGTATGTCATCTATAACGACAAAATACTTGTAAATGAAGAATTAATTATTATGAGCGTAATTCACGATAATGACGTCTGTTTAATGGCCATAAGTGAGTTATGACTAAGTGACAAAATTATTGAATTTTGCGTATTAATAAAATCTAAACCAGTTGACCAAAAAAGTTTGATTTAGTATGTTTTTTGGACGTCTAATAAGTCTAGTAACTGAATTCTATTGGCTTCTTCTAATAACTGCAAATTTATGGGTAAATGTTGTCCAGACAGAAGTTATGAATTTAAAAAATATAGCAAATCGCCGTGAGAAGAGGTGCTACTGGTCACTGCTTGTCTTGGTTTGTCCCAACGTGTCCCCAGATATTTGGTTTCATGAAGTCATACAAATTACATTTGAAGTAATCTACTGTACTCAAAGAAAGAAGGATAACGATCGTTGTACTGGCGTTTTTATTAGTCTGATAGTTTAAGTGAACGTAATCTATCGAAATAATATTTTAAATATGAAAAGTCAACAATAATAGTCGGACTTATTACAATTAGTTCGGTCTGTATAAAGTTCATAGAAAATCTAAATTAATTGAAAATTTTTCTTAGGTACGAGGCAATATATTTATACCTTTATATAATGAGAAACAATATTATTTGAATATATGACATGTGAAGCCAACCATATGATTTCCATACCCCCAAATATCAAGTGAAATGAATCAGAATCGTATTTCAAAATTGACCTTCCTGTATGAAAATAGCAAACGTTTTGAAATTTTAAATGATATTGCTGGTTTAAGAATACGAGATATTATCAATACCAGAAAAGAAGTGAAATTCTCTCTTTCTAATTGAATTTCTCTTCATTTATGGTATTATTTGAAAATAATTATTGTATACCCATAGCAATTACGCATTTCGGAAATAAAACTAATAACAATTTTTTTATAATAGATAACAATATATATTTAAATACTTCATTTTGCACAAAATTTAGTCCGCATATCATTTATATTTATTTTGTTTCATGATATAAATGTTATAGAATTTGCTTACTTTTTTTATAAGGAAACTTTATAATTCCCATTTCTTTATTATAATTCAATAACCCGGCAATTTCAAGCCTTCATGTCTCGAAAGAAAAAAAAATGAAACCCTTTTAAGTCTATTCGCGAATCCTTTGTCGTAGCCGTTATTCATAAAAATATTTTAAAGTAGGAACTTTTAATTTATAATAGTGGTAAAGTATGTTAATCGGCATATATTTCAGCAATACGTAATTTGAGAGGGTGTCAATGCATGCTCGATTTTTTTTGTTTTTTGTTGTGCAGGGGATCAACTAAAACAGCAATTTGGAAGGATTCCAAAACTTTTTATATTATAATTTTTACTAAAATAGCTCTAATTTGTTTAAATGTGAAAATATTAGAATGAGCAAATAAAATACTCGATTTTTTTTATTTCTTATATTGTGTAGTTATAAAGGTCTTAACTGCAGAATTTAATGTACAATACTTCTAGATACATGGTGAAATGTTTCCGTAAAGTATGTTCCCATCATCTATGTTCACAACTAAAAAATAACGTTAGGGCGGTTTACCAAAAGTTTAGCGAAAAACTAGTTATCGTGTAATAATTCTAAATATCGTAATTATTGCGATAATCATGATATTTTTGACGAGAATTTCGTTATTGCGAAATTAAGAATTGTTAAATTTGTTCTTGCTTCTATGACAAGATCTAGCCTTGGACGAATAAGTAACATGGTGATGAGAAAACGAGAGTATTTCAAAGCTTTCTTTTTAGGTAAAACTAGATATTGATCGTCATGGTATATTAACCTCAGCACTACCGGTCGCCAATTTGAGCGTTTCGCATCAGGTCATCCCAGCCATCATGCCTCGTCTACGTATGAACAGCTTAATCTACTGACAGTGATATCAAGATCAGTCGCTGATGATGCAACTGCGGCGTGCTCCTTCGCCCTATGAATGAGTTGTGTATTCCAACTCCACTTTGTCTCAAGCATATTGTGAATCCGGATCCAAAAATCAGCACATGCAAATGACAATGATTCGGTGTAAGAATGAGTACTATTATGTGGCACGCAATTCATACATTTGCTTCAAGAAGCTATCCAGGTTAGCCAGGTTATACGTAAAAATTAGTATTCGTTTTTTTGCAAATATATATTAATTTCTAACAAACGTTTAAAATATAATTATAGTAATATTTAAGCGCCATGATTTTCAAAATAGTTTAATTTCTAAACAAAACTTATGGTTTTAGTTCAATTCTATGCAAAAACGGCGATATTTTGATAGCTGCATATTCTTTATAATAATCCACTTATCATGTGTTGGATAAGAGATACGATAGTTCTTGTGTAAAGAAAAGTTTAAAAATGGTAAACAATACAAGCAAAATATATTTTTTTCTTACGCGCGTGCAAGACACATTATAAATTCCCACATATCATAAAAAAATTAATTTATTTAAATAGTTTAACAGAAATACCATGCACCGTTCAGTTGTTAAAATTTTGTTTCTACCAAACCTTTCTATCGCGATATTTACTGATATTTCAATTATGTTTTTTTTAAATAGGGAGTTTAAAAATGGTATTTAGGAAATTGTTGTTCGAATATTTATTAAATTTATACGCAAATTTTTGGAACATAAAGTGGGCAATGTTTAAACTTACAAATATCTATATTATCCATCAAAGTAAAACAACAAATACTTAACAAATTTTTTTTTAAATATTATATCAAATCTATTAGAGAAAATAATAAAAGGACTTTCAGTTTTCACAAGGTTATTATTTAATTGTAACTGACATTCGGTATATATATATATATATATACACATATATGCATATATATATATATATATATATATATATATATATATATATTTAATTACTTTTCAAACCCAAACTTAAAAGTTACTTAGTCTCTAGTTGGCAAGGATGTGCCTAGCGGTCATTCGAACAAATGCAAATGCGCGCACGCTATGATCTCCGTCAGTCGGCGCCGGCTGCGTTTAATGGCGCGACCAGAAATAAGGTTACGCCACTACTACCCGTCATCGCCCTCGAGATTTATCGAAAATTGCTCTACAACGGGAAGCTTTCGAGAAACTTTCAATCGTGCCAATTCCGAGTGGGGCATTGCTGAACTTTATTTCTCTGTACATTTCATATTTAAGATGAGTTTTCGTATTATTTAACACCATTATATAACAATTTGATGGCTTAATTTTTCATCAATTTAATAATTTAACATTAAAGGTGTATGTGAAGAAATATCCAGAAAGATAAAACGAGTTTAGGTTTTATTCGTTCATTTTTAACTCTTGATGATTAAAATGATTAAATTCAAAATAATTCAATTTTATGGAATATTCGCTTCAATTTCGCATATTCTTTAAACCGACTGGAAATGTTTGTCCATTTTTATAAAATATGCTTTCTTATACTACATAAGCTTTCTTTAAAACTAAAGACCCTCGTGACGAATAAAACATTTCATTGAAATATATTCGGCATTTCATTTTCAGCCAAACGGCAACTTAAGGGTAGATAAACTCACAACTGTGTCTGGAACGGTTGTAGCTCTAAAGCTACTTGCTTTTTTTTCTTTTCTTTGTCGTATGAGCTCAATAGAATATCGTTTTGAATAGAATAGTAGATAAATATCTTGAATATGAATAAATTTTGGCACTTGGTCAAGCGATTTCACTGATTATTTTTGCTGTGTCTATTATGCTCTTGCACTTTTACTTTTATTTTTATTTCATGTCTTCACTGTTTACTTTTTATTACTTAGATCACTATAATATAAATAAAACTTTTCAGTACGACCAAGTGATTGGTTTGTTAAAATCAGAGTGGTATCCAAATCATTTTTTGAGTTTCTTTCTTATTTCAATATTCTTGTTCTTTTAAAAACAAATAATTTTGAAATATTTCAGATCTATTTATACCACAAATAAAATAATTCATTTATAGTTATCCAGTTTGTTGTTACCCAAATGTCACGGCTACTCAATCTTTACCCTCAGATTTCTTATTAGTAAACGACAAGACAATAACATAAATTCGTTCTATACCTTCGTGGATATAAATTATTAATAATAAGCTCTAATATAGAATTGTGGATATATGATTGGTGTACAGGATGGATAAATACTTGCCTTATACATTAAAATCGTTGCGTCCAATAATTGTGGTATACTTATTTAATATAACAAAATATATGTATGTATAAGGCAGGAATTTGTCATATATAATATGATATATAATATGTCTGCACTTAGATAAATATATCTATAGATTTTTCTAATGTTGATTTTGACCATAATAACTGTAAAATGTGGAAAATTGATGTAGGCAATGTGGTTATATTAAAATGTGTGAGTTTCTTTATTTCGAAAGTTTGCTTTTAATAAATAGAAAGGTGGAGATTACAAGAAATATATTCTTAAAAAAGGAATAGGAAACAAAAGTAAAGACAAAATATGTAATTAAATACATAATTTAATATTTAGTTGTAATCGGTATGATGATGTAGGGAGAATCTCACATGACACAACACTTAAGCATAGGCAGACAGTAATATGGTACGTAGTACGAAACACAATGATAATGTGATAGGTACGACTAAACGCGCTTAAAAAAGGTTGAAAGTCAGAGACGGTTATTTTTTAATGGAAAAACATCTAGTATTTTTCATCTTTTCTGCTTTTATCTTTTTTTCATATTTTATCTTTTTCTCATTTTACTTCTTTTCTAAATTTTAATTCGTAGGAAGGAGTCATATTTTGACTTTTTTTAGATTTACGTTTCTGGATTTGGGACCTCTCTGCAGCAGAATATGATAAGGGAAAAATATTCAAAATAACCTCACATATAAATTCTGATTCTTAGCTAGTTGACGACTGTGGTGATATAGGTGGCGGAATCTGGCTTAATCTAGTTGTGGATAAGTCTAAGTATGGTGAAAGCTGTCATAAGACAAGCGAATGGTCCAGTGGTTTCCGAAGAATAGCAAACAGCAGGTAATTAGAATTAGTGTCTTACCGAATGCTAGAAAGCAGATAACTTAGAGCATCAGGTAATATGCCATTAGCAATTCTAGGATTTATTGTTTCTATCGATTTTTCTATTGTATTTTTTGTAACATCACTTGGCAAGTAATGAGGATATTTTTATTTAACGGATAAATGCCAATACGCCTGAATATCATCTGTGCTATTTTATAACATGCCACTTCTTTGAAAGCTTCTGAAACAAGTCTCGTCATACCAGCTTCATTAATTCTAGCTCCTATTTTGACGAGTTTTTCTGTCATAAATTTTGCATGACTTTGGACAGTTGTGACTCCAGTTTCAACATAATTTTCTATATTTGATGGTGTAAAATTATATTTAAATTTTTGGAAATAACATTAACTTAAGTTTTATTAAATCCAATCGCACGCGTTAAACTCATGAATTCTGCTAGTCTCAACGACAAACCTGGATATCTTCTAATAAATATTGATAAAAGTGTTTTTACAGCTATTTATTTTCGGATGTTAAAACAGTGAGGTATTCCAAGATGTAAAGCTACGTCACACACCAGTTTTAAAAATTTATCTATTTGGAAAATGCCATTTTGTCGAATAAGATATAAAAATATGTTTGAATTAATATTGTGAAGAAAAATTGTATGTTCGTTCGTAAGGGAAATAATACTGTTCGATATTAAGGAAAAATAAAATAAAACACACATACTGAACTTTTGTTTTAAATAATGTGATACATAAAAGTCGTACCAATGACAAATATAATTATGTTACCAATGTATTTACTAGCAAGTCTTGTCACAGCTCGTCGTGCTTAGTTGATTGGCAGCGATAGGTTCTCGCGCAAAGTCCGTTATTTTCATTCTCACTGTAGTGGCAAACATGACTGACTTCCCCCATGTCACCCACAAGCAAATTATGCTGTACTCTTTATCTCGAGCGACAAATGATCATATCTTCGAGATTTCATGCATTAGGTACAATGTTTACTACCTGAACTTCCCCCTACGTATATTTGAAGAAGAAGATAATACTTTACTTTTTAACCAACTTCAAAAAAAGGAAAAGGTTCTCAATTTGTCGGAATCTTTTTTTTATATATTTTAAATGATAATTCTTTACTGAATAAACCGATTTTGATAATTCTTTTTTTCATTTGAAGGAGAGTACTTCAGGAGTAGTTCTTATAAATATGACTGATGATAAGGTCCGGAAATGAACGATGAACCTGCTTAACGAATGGCAGTAAATCAATTATGATTAAAGATATTTGCTACGGATAATTGTTACATTACAAAATAACTACACCACTTACCAGATCAGGATCTGATGATAAGTTCCGGAGATGAATAACTGAACTCCTTAACGGATGTTCGTAAATCAAGCGTGATTGGAGATATTTGCTACTAGTAGCTGTTACTTTGCAAAATAACTATACTGTCGATCAGATTACAGTCTGATGACGAGTTTTGGAGATGAACGGAACTCCTCAAAGTGTAGTCGTTACTTTGCAAAATCTGATATTAGACTTTTAACCTGGAAAACGGAACTTACAAATAGCTAACAGCTAACCATTGGTGGCTAGTTATAGAATGATGATTAAAGTAATTAATCACTAAAAATTATAAAATAAAATAATTTTTAAAATACCAAGTTCAAAAAAGGTAGGTACTAAATGTAAAAAATAATTAACTCAAAATAGGTACCTAATTATTAGTAATAAATAATTAAGTTACTTATTTTTTGACGTCGGTGCCCACACCGCTGAACAACTTAAACAAATGTCAAATTTTATTTTATAAATAAGCCCTTTATAAATCTATTTCGTATTACGAGTACTTTAGCAGTAAAGGTTTAAATTTACAGTATAAATTATATCAAGTTATAAATTTATTTAAGTTCAAAAATAAGTAATTTATTTAATGTGAATGAGTAGGTGGCTATTTTGAGATAATTATTTATTCAATTTATAGATTCGAATTACCTTTAACTTTATTGCCAGCAACATTTTTAGAAATTAATTATGATATTAAAAATACGATGTGCATTATATTCATCTTGCCATCCTGTAGTTCAATGATCGGGAAGAATTCTTCTTCAAATATGGCTTTGACAAAAAGCTAAGTAAATGAAAATAAAGCGAAAAGGTTACTTATAATTCGTTCTTATTTAAATATAAAAGCAGAATTTAATTAATTTATTGTATTCTATTCATTAAAATGTCGTTTCTACCGAAATTCATATCATAACACCATAGGCAATATATGACTATTCTACCTAACAAATAGATCCTTCTATTCTTGATGAATATGTAAAGGGCTAAATCGGAATAGGAATTAAAACATCTTAATCAATCAGGTGAAGTTATCACTGACAACAAAAAGGTGCTTGGCATATTTTCCCCTTGGGATTCAGAGGTGTACGACTCTGCACGATTTTTCCTTAAGTAAATCGTAAAACGAGATAATCACTGACTATTAAACATTTAAGCGTTTATAGTGTTTCTGTTAAATTATTTATAAATATTAAATATTGGCAAAGTAAATGTATTGCAACGTAACATATATGCCATGTCTTTCACAGGCGTAAAAATATGGAATTAAAAAATTATAAAATCTGGTATAATCGCTATATTTTTCTCTAATCTTATGGGCAGATTGTAACAACTCTGTTTTTACATAATTTTTGGTATACAGTTTCCAATTTCTGAAATACAGCAGGTGATATGCTATATTTTTACATATCTTTTAGCATATGCAGTTTAAAATAACGAAACAATTTTGCAATTGCTCATAACAAGCTTTTTTAAATGATATCACGATATAGAAAATAGGCAAAAACAATTTTTAAGACCTTATCTTCTCTTCTATCTTTATTATCTCTTCTTCTAATTTTTATACAAATATTTTTAAAAAGTTGATGGTATAAAACATGTAGATTAATAAGATTTATTACTATGCCAATCCTCAAGTCTCTACGATGGTTTCTGAGAAAATCAGCTTTGAAAATTAAAAAATGTAAATTTCATGCCTTTATTAATAGTAAAAACATGGGAAATGTTCAAAAAAATATTACATCTAGAATCCCCGCCATAATTATGTTACTACCTTTGCGTGGGCTTTTACTCATTTTTTTCATAATTATAAGTTGGGTAGTTTCGAAAACCAGATGAAAGGAACAAGTCTTTTTACAAATTTTTTAGTAATTACTATAATTTAAATGTTACGAAGCGAATCCTCAAAGTTTTAAATATGATTCGTTTATATAAAGGATACCATATACAATGAATTATATTCTGAAAATATTCTCATTTTTTGACATTTCATTTTTCACTTTTATTCGATCCTTTAAGTAATTTTTTTATTTGATCACAAGAGTTTTAACGCTAAGTATGGTGGACTATATCGGTTAACTAAGCTATTATCGCTGTATTAGAATTCTTCTCTGGTCTGCTAAACTTGAACTGGAACCCGAACGCCAAACACCTCTTATACCCGATTCAAACCCTTTGCCCGGCCGCCGGTATCCGCGCGAGGGGTTGCGAACTCTGCTGCTAAATGATTGCATTGGACACAGCGGCTTTAGACGTAGGGATTGCAGTCTTTCTCAACTCTCGGTGTTAGGCGTCGGGGGTGCAATCGTCCGTTGACAATTTTAAATATAATATAGCTTTGTGTAACTCTTTTTTCAACGATTCATTGTCGGACGCAAGTAGACAGCGTGTTGTGATGTGCTTAGCCACTAGTGGCAAAAATGTCAGTGGGTAATAAGTTGGAACAAAAGCCCATATATTGGTTGAAACAATATTTTCAATATTTAAGAAAGAAATATTCCCACAAATTCGCCATATGGCTGATACGATATTAAATTAATATGAATAAACATGAATAAGGCTAGTAAGTAAGGCCCTATAATTCTATTAAATTTTATTTTTTATCAGACATTGCGAAATTTAATGGAACCAGATTTTCAAAATGTAAAATACTCATACGATGAGTACATGATCGGTGTTGTTATATTATTCATCCTAAGTAATATTTCTAAGCTAGAAAGTGGTCTCAGGTTTAACTCATACAGAGCACAGACCCTTAGTTATGATGCTGTGCTCTGTATGAGTTAAACCTGAGACCACTTCCGTATATATCTGGGTTTCATCAAATAATAGATTTAAAAACGTAAAATACTTAGTTTGATAACATTATTCATAAATTCGTTAATTAAATAGTAATTTCAAAAAAAATTCTAACACGTAAGCAGCCCTTAAATAATGTGATTGAGTTTAAAATTAATTAAAATTTAAATTGATTTATTACCATTATAGCATTTTACTTATAGATATAGAGAGGCAAATATTTAGTATTAAATGCACAAAACTAAATCAATTTTCGAAAACTTTCAATAAAATCAAAATTGTTATGATTTCTTATATGTATATATAAATATGTATATATATATATATATATATACATATATATATATATATATATATATATATATATATATATATATATTATGTATTTGTTCCGATATAACCTTTAATTCCCACGAGCCAAACTGCGAAAAACTATGCGCTTATTGGCAAGTGTCGTAGATTATAGCAACAGAAGCGACAAGAAATAAATTACCTAAATGCAAAAGGATACAGTTAACACAGCTCGGAAAACTACCAGAGAGCCAATGCTAGGAAAGTGATAAAGACTATTTATGTTTCGATTATTTTGCGTTATTACATGTCTCTGTAAATTCCCACAGAGCGCTAGCATAATGAGAGGTGGCCGCCATAAAACGATAATGAAAGAAATAATTTGTTGGCGCTAGATAACTCGATTGTTAAAGCGATTAACAACCCGGATACAAAGGTTTAGGTTGAATGTACACGAAGTGATAATCGAGTCTGGTAAGGAGTTAAAACTAAAACTGTTATTCGATGCTATAAATATTATATTGATGCGTCTTTCCACGTCATAATATTTCGCTGTCATTTTAAAAACTTATATTTTTTACTTGAGATTAATCATCGCCTTGAGTGGATTTTATATTTTTAATTACACTCAAAGCTGTATTATTTAATTAGTGTTCACAGTGTAAGGCACTATTACCAATAATTTAGTGTGTAAATTGTGTTTTATTTATTTTCAAATTAATTTGAAAATTACTCAGTGAATTTGACAGTTATATAAAGGATGTAAAGAGCACATTATAAAACGGTTCAAAGAAAGTGAACCGATTTGAAATTACCACTGAATAAAAGCGCTCTGAAAAGTACAAAATAATGAAAATAGGAATATTTAATTGGGACTATTGCGGTACAATATCATTACCGAATATTATTAAATTTACAAAATACTGCTACTGCTAGATACTTTTAGAATCGGTGCTAACTCGACTCTTTTTTTCATTCACGTTCACATTCTACATCCACACAGGTGAATGCTACATTTGGCACCGATTTCATGAGACTGCGCTGTGATATACCCTTTGTTATAAAAAAGATCGTCAAAATTTATTTATAAATTCTGGAGATTTGAGATATCATGAGCAAAAAAATTACGTTGAATTGCGAACATCCTCCTCTTTGATGTAGGTTAAAAAGATTAAACCTTATAACTTCATTGTTAGTACGTGGAAAATACCATGTGGGTATTCTATTCTATTGGTTAATGAAACTATGTTATAAATAATCTTACAAATGAATAATTCAGTATCTGTCTGCTGCGTGTGTGCATACGCCTGCTTGTGTAGGAGCATCTGTGCATGCTCCTCATCAACGGATGGAAAGTCACGAACTATCCAGATAATTATTCGCGCGTAATCGTACTACTGCCTAATGATTTAATAGATTACTTCTACAAAAATTAACAGTAACTTCTTTTTCCATTATTAATAATCATCATAATACCAATATTATATTATTTTAATAATAGCGATTATTTTATTTTCAATGAACTAAAGTCAGTTTTAAAGTTCTCAAGTAGATGGCGACAAACATTTATTGAATTAAAATATTAACAACTAAAGCATCGGCTATATACGTCAAACTTATGCGTGCATACCAGAGTGGAAAAGTTTAAAAATTTACCAATATGTAACGCTTTACAACTCTTAGCGTGCAGAGAGCTGACAAAATTACAAGCGCATATAAGACATATTACATACGTCAGTGACAAAAATATTAACTAGAAAAGTGAAGGTCATGGGAATCATTTTGCAATAGGACCTTTATGAATGAATAAAAGCGCCTTTAATATCATTGTAAATTGTAAAGCTGTTGCAAAATTAATGCAGTTAATTTTATAAGGAAACTTATTTTTTTTTGTAATATCCCTGAAACTGCAAATATGTTTCTTGATTCAACTAATACATATCATTACTAGATATTTACAATATACAATTCATCAGCTTTAGTCTATAAAATACCTCTATGGAATAACATACGATTTACAGTTTCCTTCATTCATTCGTTTGTCTTTTTACTTCTTTGTTATCAATCTGCGAGGCATAATATATTATGAATAA
Source organism: Druceiella hillmani (assembly GCA_039881145.1). Lineage (NCBI taxonomy): Eukaryota > Metazoa > Arthropoda > Insecta > Lepidoptera > Hepialidae > Druceiella > Druceiella hillmani. The sequence goes on along the minus strand of JAYKKI010000012.1, from coordinate 38,382,054 downwards.
TCTATACACTCCGCACGTACATGTATACTTATATTATGTAGGGAATGGTAGAAACGTAAGTAGTTGACTGAGTCGCTTTAGTTCTATATATGTGTAACACAATGAATGCACGTTTCGAACTCTCTGTCATGCATTTAAAAAATTCCTTTATCTGGGTGTGCTATTTTTCTACGAATAGTTAAAACACACATAATACGAGATAAAAAAATATGAATATTTCATATGTGAGATTAATTCCTGTCATCTTAAAAATTTGATATGGCTCTTTTTTATTAATGCCAAAGTAGATAATTTGATTTTTAAAGTCGAACGTGACAAATATTTTTTCCAATTGTCATGGTAAAACCATAAAAACTCAGTAAGAGAAAAAAAGTTTTTGGTCTAGTCTTGTGCCCCTGATATGTAGCTAAAAAAACGTATTACCAACTTTTTGTTCACGGTATCGTTTGCGTGGATTTTCTGTTAAGAAGGTGAAATTTGTATCTTACCCAAAGACATCATCAAATATCTATGTATAAATAAAATGAATTGCAATCTATATATATGGAGCAGTATTGAGACAGTACTGGTTATGGTGAGGAGGTCGGAAACTGATTGTATGTCCCAGGCTTGTGTCTTTTCTTCCGGAGGCTTGATACAGTATTGTGAAACGAGGTATCCTTGCAATGTCACCTCCGACTTGCCAAAATTGCACTTCGATGGGTTTATAGTGATAACATTTTTGTCTAACCGTTAGAGTACCGCTTAGAGGTGTTGACGGTGTTCGGCTTCGCTCCCGGATATGACCAAAAGGTCGTCGATGAATGGAAAGACGAAGTTGAGTCCGCGAAGCACTTCGCGGATAAACCGTTGGAACGTCTGACCGGCGTTCTTCAGGCCTGGGGACATTATTGCAAATTTGAAAAGAGCGAATGGTGTAATTATTGTGGTTTTTGCGGTGTAGGTAACAACCAAGATTTTCTGATATGTCCGGTTATCTGGATAGCTGATATGTGAAATACTTGATGTGTGGGATCGGGTAGCGATCGGGCTTGGTTATTGCGTTTAGTCTTCGGCAGTCGCCCCAGGCTCTTAATTCACCGTTCTTTTTCGTACAGGTTCCTAATTGTAGGTGTGTTGGTTTGCGTTAACGGCGAGGCTCGTGCAACTGTCAATTAAGCGACGCTTTTTTAAGTCGACGATCAGCTGGTGATGTTTTAAAAAATCAGCACCCAGGATGGGCCTAGTGACTGCGTCGACGATGAATAGCCATTTGTATGGCCGGTGTAGGTTTAAGTCGAGCTCCATAGTTTTTTCGCCGTAGGTAAAAATTACGGCATTGTTGGCGGCTTAAAGCTGGAATGGTAGCAGTCGAGTTGAAGAACCCCTTCTGTTTGATAAAACGGATATATTGGCACCCGTATCTACCAGGAAAGTTAGCTTCGACCTTTCGTCCGTGACGAAAAGACGGTGGGATATTTTGTGAGCGCTAGATTCCGTAGCGGCCAGCGTTCTCTTCAGTTTAACTTCTCAGAGTGCTTGAACGAGCATGGTGTGGTGATTTTACTTGCGTTGGCACCGAATCTTGGGTGGTAATAGCAATACATTGGCTTAGGTGGAGTACGTGGCTTGAGCAGTGATCGGTGGCGTTGTCTGGATCTTGTTGGGCTGCGCGACGGTGATCGGTAGCGCGTTAAGTTGCGGCAAGAGTAATAGTTGCACCGTGGCCTCGACTTGAGTTTTGCGTTCTCGAGCGAGAGCCTATGGATCTCGTTAAGCAAATACTCGTTGCTTTTTGCGTCTATGGTAGGGGTGTATGATGGCTGGGCGACCGATGATACTTCTTGGGTCTGATCTAGCATCTCATTGGAGAGCAGTGCGAGATCGTCCAGTCATATATTTTTCGAGATATTGTCGTTGCCGATGAGCATGCTGCGGGTGGTGGCTGGTAGTCCATTCAGCCACATGGAGCGTAGTGTCCTGTGGGGAACTTGGTCTCTTGCGAAATCTCCCATTTTCCGTAGGAGTTAAGTTGGTCGTTGATCATCCACTTCAGTTTAGAATATTAGTTTTTGGAACTGCCTTTCATCGCTTTCCTCGTAAACTGTAATGAGTCGGTATTTGTCGAGTGCGTAAGATTTTACGTTGTATTTAATTTTTCTTAGTATATAACTGATTTGTTCCACGTCTTGTTTGTCCAGTTCTTGTGAGCTTTTTTGGTAGCGCTCATGACTGACTCGAAACGGTCAAACCATAGGCGTGGCCTGTCCCTCCAAAATGGCGGTATTCGTGCGGCAACGGAGATGCCAGCGGCTTGTAGCGTTGTTACCAATGCCATTGTATGGGTTGTTGTTGAACAGTGATTTCCCTTCGGATGGTGTTTTTCAAAAGCGTGATCACCACTGAAGCGGTATTGAGATAGTACTGGTATGATGAGAAGGTTGAAAACTGATTGTAGTTCCAGGTGTCGAATACTGAACATAGTGAATGAGTGGCGAACACTTAATACTCAACACTGAATACTTTCGGTGGAATGATTCGCCGTTTTATAGGATACAACACGACTCCAGCTGAAAGAGAACGAAACACCTAGTCTGAGACAGAGCGCGGCGACAGAGACGGAACATCGCCTAGCAAGATGGCGCGTACCCGGCAGGTCCCGCGCCTGGCGCCGCAGAGCTAACAAAAAGGTAGCCACCGTTGGCTTTGCCCTTAGCTTGCCACCCACCACCGTGGGACCAATTGTTAAAATTATGGGACTTATTAGACTAACACTATAAAGAATGAACGATTGATTATACTTTTACTAGTTTACAGATTACGAAAATACATTTTTGGGTTTCAAGATAATTCTGATGATGGATACATGTGTTTAAAATATCTTCATGGGATAATTTTAAGATTGATTTGATTAGACGCTACAAAATAAATTAAATATAAATGTATCAGCTAGAATAAAATTATTATTATCAATTATTTTATTTATAATTTCTATTAAAGTAGGATAAACAACTATTTCTGAACAAAACATATATATAAATTTGTTATGTTCCTAAAGTTTTTTTTTCTTCTCATTCTTAATCCCCAAGATGTGTAAAATTGATCAAACCTTTAAACATTGCTCAGAATTTCCTAGCCAAACTAGGAACCCTTTTTGTTTCACAATGTCCATCTATCTATCTTTCCTTATGTATGTCGCAACCGTGTAGCTCAAGACTATAAAGCTGAAATTTAGAATGCTTATTAAAATTACGACGTCTAAAAAGTAATGGAATAAATACCTGTTTGCCCGCCCCTACCAGTTCAACACCTACTTTAGAATATGTGAAATATGTTAATTATAATACTAGTATAAATAACGAAGATAAAAGGATAGCTATCACAGCTGAGTGGATTTAATTAGTTTACGAGTAATAGTCGGCCACCTTATGACTAGTCTCTCGGTCTATTTAAGTTCATAGATACTTTATATGAAAAATATTGCGCAAATATACTTATTTTTATTATTTGTTATTACACTGTATAATATATTTAAAAATTTACATGGTGAGAAATAATATTATTTAAATATGCGATGTGTTTTACGCCTGTAAGAAATATATTAGGAAATACATTGTGAAAAATTAACATTTGGAAATACTTTATTATAATAGTTACTTGAAATACTGAAGAAACCTGGGAAGACTCACAAAAATATGGATCGATGATGTTAAAATAGTAGCACGTATATAAGGAATAAAAACGCCTGCAAACAGGAAATTACGGAAAACAGCTACAAAATGCCTACATCCAACATTGGATTAAGGAAGGCTGAAGAAGAAGAAATAGTTTATTAAAACATCGGCGCGAGTGAGACCACTCAACATAATATTAATACCAGTTTACTTTTAATAATAAATTGAAAATTTTCGTATGTAGTCTAATAATATTTCTATTTCTATTTTATGCATTACTTTACTTTCAGAATAATGTATTGTATGACGAAGGCCAACCATATTATTATCCTGCTTCGGAATATAAAATGAAATGTGTCAGAAATGTATTTGGCCATATATATGTAAATGTAATAGTAAATAATATTTTGACATTTCGTTGGTATTATAATCATTCAAAGCTTTAAAAAAAATAATTATTAATATTAATAATTTCACAAGTGACCAGTAAGATCAAGATTTATTTCAAGCATAGGTTTGAAATTTGAAATGATGTTTTTCCGGAGTCAAAAATTTGAGATATTAGTAATGCTATTAACGAAGAAAAAATTTTTCTTTCGAAGTTTTTTCTCTTCTTTTACAGTATAATTTTCAAATAATTATTATAGACCCATAGCAATTAAGGATTTCCATAATACAATTAATACATTTTTTTTGTATTATTTACACGCTTTATTTTGCATAAAATGTAGTTCGCATTATGACCATTCATGACGTGATCCTAACAAATATATGATCATACATTACAGTTCAATATAATTCTGTGCCAACATTTTAGTTGAAATATCTATAAATTTTACCACATAATGTTATTAATATGAATCCAATTACTGGGTTTTACAATAGTATTTATACTGCAACAAGAGCTCTGTAGTTTGATTGCTTTTGTTTTTATTATATTCATTATTCTTATAACATCAGATTTATCCGATAAAGTCAAAAGATTCAGTATTGAAACATGGTACGCACTTGAATATTTGCAATTCAGCTTATCAGTAAGAACATTAGTTATGCTGATGAATGCTGTAAAAAAGCAGAAAGTTATTTTGAAATGTTATTCTAATTTAAATGATGTATGTGATAATGCATGCGCAACCGCACACGCATATGCACGCGCACAAAAAATATTTTAAATATATCAAATTAAAGAAAATATACCAATGATAATAATGGAATTAAATATAACGGTAATTATGAAGTATTTTTTATCAGCTAAAGCTTCGTTCACTGATAAGTATAATCTATAATAAGTTTTTTCTTTAAGCATGTTCTTCAGTCTGGTCTAGAAATTCTTCCAAATCTTAATTTATTTCCGGTAATTTGTCGTAAAATGTGCTAAATTACCTATAAAACTTTCTGAGACCCTGGATAGTCTATTCTTAACGCTTCTAATGTTAGGCCTGAACCTAGCACTACATGATCACAATTTAAAAAAAAATCGTCTATATTTTTTTGGCGTATTTAATATTTTGATATTCATAAGCATTAGACATAGCCATGACCTTCATGCTTTGAAACGCATTTCTACACAAGTCTCTGGAACTTAGCCCTGCTAAATATCTAATGCACGTTTCTGAAGAATAAATATTCTATTGGAATCTAATGCATTACACCAAAAAATCAACCCATAAATTATGCTGTGAAAATAACCAAAATAAACCGCCTTTGCGACATTCACCCCACATAATTCCACCACCTTCTTTACGGCGTATGTGGCGGTATTGTTTTTAAGATATGAAAGTTAAGAAAAGACAGCTGTTTCTAAGATATGAAAGTTCCAATTTAAATTATCATTTAGAGTTAAACTTAAAAACTTTACTTTAATATTTTTATTTAGACACAAATTTTGCAGTAACTCTTCATTCAGGTCTTTTTTTAACATTTTTTACTCGATCCCAAAAGCAAAATAAATAACATTTGCCTTATCCATATTTAGTAATAAATTATTGTCTTGAAACCACCTACAAAATTTGCTGAGGATTTTTTTAATATCACTAGAAAAGTTTTCATGATTAGAGCCTTTCATAATTAAAGTTGCATCATCTGCAAACATAAAAATGTCATTTTTTGCATGAGAAACAATACTTGGATCATTTATGTAAACTAGGATAAGTAAGGAACTTAGGACCGATCCTTGATGTACACCGTACTTGATTAGGTGTGGTTCAAATTTAGAATGTTTCAAATCTACCACTTGGGATCTCTCTCACAAATATGATTTGATAACTTCAAGTCCCCTTCCTCTTATACCATAATATTCCAGCTTACATAGCAGTATACTATGGTCCACGGAATCAAACGCTTTTGACAAATTGCAAAATAGCCCTATAGATATCCATGATTTATCTGGCGCTAATAAAATGCTTGCGTAACTGTAGCAATTGAATCTGAAGATTGAGGCTTCTAACTTCAATGAAATTAGATACACACTTAAAATTCAATTGCAATATGCAGTTTCTTGGCCCAAAAATAAATATAGGCAGGTAGAGTATCGTTTTAATATTTAATGAAAAATAACTAGCTTTAGGACCACAAAATTGTTTTTTTAGACTCATTGTTTTACGAGGTCTATTACAAAAACGCTGTTATGTTGGAAACTATAATTTAGCTCTAATATTTCCCGTACCGTATTATACGTAAATATTTAAAAAAAACTATATATAAAATGTAAAAAGTTACTACTACACGTGTGACATTTATGATCATGAAAGACCTTTTAGGCAACATATTTTCACAGTGAAAACTAAGATTAATATTGCAAACAGATTAATAGTAGACAACTAACGATACAATTCTTAAATATTTAAATATTTATATGTATGCATGTGTGCATCGAACCCTCGTAGTACGAGTTCTACTAATTTTTAATAGGTTTAATATTTAATACTGGTTTTAACCCGACATGTCAGCACACGGTGTTAATATAATTTCGTTTGCAATGTATCCTATCGTTTATATAGTTTGTATTCTAATTAATATTTTGCTCTAATTAGACATTTTTAGCACTTCATAATTTCCGTGGCTCGTTATTTTTTTTTTGTTTTCTCTTTTCTTACACACCATTATCTAAAAGTAGGTTTACTTAGAAAGTAGGTAACTTAGGAGAATTTTAAATCTGAAAGAAGATAAAATTATTTACAAAATGTACAATTTCTTCATACTTTTCAAATTTTATGTGATATTTCAATTTAAAATCATATTTCCTTTGCATCTAAAGAATTTATAAACTTCTATTCCTTGGATAATATCAATTCTTTCTAAATGAAAGGGTCTTATCTGATCAGGGTATTAGGTCGACAATTAAATTAATAAACTTGCTGTCAGTTTTACTTAATAAAATTCTTTTATTTTTTTATATGTAATTAATATTCAATTATATAAGCACCACCATTATCTGCCATTTGAGGCCGGCATGTAGGAAGACATGAAACGTCTTCTAGAATTCTTTGGATATTTGTTTGAAAATTTCGATTGGGTCAACCTTCAGATAAGACATTTTGAAAACAAAGAGGTTAACGTTATTCAGCAGTGAGATTAAAGTGTTCCATTAAGTTGATAGTACAAAGTTATAAGATTTCTACTTCGTCGTATATAAAATAGTAATAAAGAATTATGGGCAAACACCAGTTGTTCAATCTCAATATAATAAAATAAAATAAGTTTCATATTCACACATATACATTTGGTACGATACAGGATTTCATTAAAATGAAACCTGTATTATACATTTTCTTAAACAATTCTCAACTTTATATAAGATGGAAGTAGAATTTATGAAACCTTTCTTAAATGACAAAAGGACCAAATATTTTTAGAATATGTCATAAGTTAATGGTATATTACAAAAATTTTTAAAGTGAAGGTATGCATTAAAATATAAGTTGTACCAAAAGATATTATGGACATGATATATTCCAACAATTTTTTATAATTTAAAAAAAAACGTGTCAGTTAATTTCAGTACAGTTATTTGAGAATACTTTTTTTTTATTAATCTTTATGCACATATAACAGAATTTTTAAGAAGTTACAAAGCTCGTCAAAATTATCAGGTTTTATAATAAACAAAATAACTGATAAAATAAATATGTAATTAATAAACTATTGTCTTACAAATATATTTTTTGTGAATAATATACATTACGTCTTAGTTTTTACGAATACTCATAATCGAATGATTATACGTACGAGTAACTACATTAACTGTCAAATTTCAACAAGTGACTAAATTCATTGCCTTGCAACTATAAATAAACGCACATGTAATATTAAACTTTACTCTTTCATGTTTTTAAGCAAAATCTTGTTACGGGAATGTTACTTTCTCTCCCTCAAATTATGAAAGAAATACAAAATAACGGCTAATCGCAACCCTAGATAATAATAATTATACAATGTTTTAAACGTCTCCTACCAGTCCCTGCCCCAACACGGTTCAATACTAAACAGGCAACTTACGAGACCATTTAGACCTTTTAACCTAAGTAAGTTTCTCATAAAGAACATAAGAGTCTAGATATGTCTGACAAATACGGTCGGACTTTGTCTTAAGTATGATTTCCTTAGTCGACTCGCAAGGGGCAGAGGGGTAACTACTATCTATCTACTATCTCTACTATCTTTATTGTAATGGATATTCAAGTATGTTTTTTATGTTGAGTAGCTCCCTTATGTACCATACCGGAATGTACGTTGTTATATATCTCACCGTTTGACATTGTAAAGAGAAATCTGGAACAGTTTATGTGTGCATATATCGTGTATATATACACAAAAACGCGCGCGCGCGCACGCACGCACGCACGCACGCACTCACGCAAGCACGTACACACATTCCCACATACTCACATATTTGTCTAGCTTCTTTTTTTTTCTAGTTTCTTAGATGTCCCCGACCATAAAATTTGTTTATAACTTTAAATATCTATGTATGTATTATATATTTAGACATAAATATTAATATGTTCTTAAATTGTACCTTATGGTAATGATTTCTTATTTTAAATTTTAGCCACATTCAACAAGTTGGTTGACATGTTCTTTCCACTGGAGTCCATCGTTTTCTACCATATACGTTACCTAGTATTAGAATCTTAATTATTTTACTTAATGACTAACTCTTTTTATTATTTCTTAAGTCTATTACCATAATTTTTTTTCACTGAAAATGTTTTACAATGCTCCTTACTATTTATCGTTAATTGCACTTATTCAAAATCTACCTTATCATTTATTGCACTTGGTCTCAATAATGAGAAACGACATCTCAACCCCCATCCTAACATTAATTTGGCTGGATTATAGCATGTGATTTTATGAGAGGTACATCTATAATCAAATAGGAAAAAAATTACAAACATATTCAAGTGTTTTACCAATTTGAACTATTCTTATTTTTTGTTGTTGAGTAGTATGGCGGGGTGAACATCTGTTTAATTCTCACTATTTTACAAAAATTCTTAAATTCGTCACTAGTCCATATGGGTCCATTATCAATGATCAAATGTAAAGAATACCCATAACGAACAAAAATACTTTTAAATACTTCAGTTGTTTTTTGTGCCGTCATATTACTCATAATAAATGCTTCGGGCCATTTGGAATAAGCATCTACTAATACTCAAAATATTTTTGAGCATAAAGGACCCAAAAAATCTGCATATAATCTGTGTTAAACTGTTGGCGGTTGGCACCACACTGTTAATTTAATTTTTCTGGATTTTTATGGTTTTGCAAGCAGTTAATATAGTATTAGCAGTTAATTAGTATTTTTGTTATATTTTCTATTTCGCTATCTATGCTCGGCTACCAAAAATATGATCTTGATATTTCTTTCATGCGTGTTAAGCCTATATAACTAGCGTATACCTCACATATTGACTCTAATATACCTCTTATAATATTCTAACATTGTCTCTAATATTTCTTGGTATTATGATTCTATACCCCCATACTAGACATTATATTTCCCCATTAATTTTATTTTATTTTTTTCTATAAAATCATAGTTTTCACCTAGATCATTTTTTACTGGCCAGCCATCTCTACAATATCATAAAACATTACATAATATTTTATCTTTTTTAGTTTCACTTTGAATGGTGTACCTATTGAATGTATTAAAGTTCGATCTATTTTTTTATATAATTAATAGTGTTATGTTCAAAGCTTTTATCTAACATTTCAGTGTTTCCTAATTTGTTTTGACCAATTAATGGCTACACTTAATAAATAGTCTGCTGGATTATTTTTAGATCTTTTGTGCTGAATTTCTAATCAAACGCACTTATAAAATTGACCAATATTGTAATCGCCTTGCTGCTATTTTTGTAAACGATAATTTGTTCTTGATATTTTTTTAAAGCCTTATTATCAGTTTGTAAAATAAATTTATGAGCAAATAAAGGATATTTTAATTAGGAAAAATTAAATGTTTTACTTGTAAATGCTACTAGTTTTATGATGTTATTACCGTCTTGTATTAATGTAAGGAGTGCCGGACACTGTGCCACGGCTTACTTCGTGTACGCAATAATTACGTTAAAAAATATATATTTCAAGTGTAAAAAGTGATTAAAAGTGCTAAAAACTATAACTTAAAGTGCGATTTACTGATATAATATGAAGAACAAAGTGAATGCCAAGTGATTTTTAAGAAATGGTGATAATTACTACGAACATTAATAGTGAGAAAAATACCATTAAAGAGACACTACAAAGTGCAGTACGAAAAACATTAAATACATGAAGAAAGCGAATTCAGTGTTAGATACAAAAAATCTAGCACTGAGTTTGCTTTTTCATGTATTTAATGTTTAACAGCGCAATCTAGTATTTTTTGGAGTGGAGGAAGGCGAACAGTCCTATTTAGAGTTAGAAAAAAATATGATGAACTTTATAAACAAGTACTTCACAACGAAAATAAACTGTAAGGACTTACAAGCTATAAGAAGAATTGGTAAAAGAACAGGCAAACTCCTCCTGTCACCATAACATTTACGACACTTGGAATAAAAATCAATATTCTCAAACAAAAACGAGCTCTCAACGACACTGCATACTACATAAAAGAAGATTATCCGCTAAAAGTATTAGAGAAAAGAAAGGAATTGCCGACACAAGTAAGAATCGAGAAAGAAAAAGGAAATAAAGCTATAATAAAATACGATAAATTAATCATATTAAAAAACACCCCGGAAATCACAACAGGAAATAAGAAAAGAACCCTTTCAACATCTTCTGAAAATAACTTAAAATCCCAAACCCCCTAGGGATCACGAACACACAAAGAGAACAAGACTCTCAGTGCAGCCACCACTCAACGTTCATCAAGTTTCTCAGAGGGAGTTGTGAAACCCGGAATGCTGAATTGTTTGATAAGTAAAAACCCTACCAAAGCACAAGATGTAAGCGATGAAAATAAATAGCAATCAATTACAAGGCCTCTTTCAAAAACCAAAACGAAAAAAAAAAAACCAAAACAAAAAAAAAATAAAATAAAATAACATAAAACACACGAAACTCAAAACAATAAACGTCTCCCAATACGGCTGGTCACCGAGGGAGAGATCGACCGAAACCCTCCAAAGAAAAACAAAGAAAGGAAAAAGAAAAACATTTTCAATATTTGTACCTATTCAAGTCGCACCTACCACTGCATACCAAGAAGACAGTTATGAACTCGGAGATTCTACCGTGTCTCACCTACGGCTGCCAAACCTGGACGTTTGACCTTAAGACTAGTAGCAAAATCCAGACCACTCAGAGAAGAATGGAGAGAAGCTACTTAGGTATCAAATTAAAAGATAAAATAAGAAATAAAACCATCCGCAAAAAAACGGGTATAACAGATGCACTCACCTACTCTCTTCAAAGAAAATGGAGATGGGCGGGTCACGTGGCGAGGTACGCTGATAATAGGTGGACACAAAAAAATCATCCAATGGACGGGACCACAAGGTACCAGAGCGAGAGGCAGACCCAATGCCAGATGGGCTGATGAGATCGTAGCAGGTTGCGAGTGGCTAGAAACAGCCAAAGATAGAGACGAATGGCAAGCTTTGGAGGAGGATTTTTTACCCTAAGGGGTCCATATAAATTTAATAAATAATATAAAAAAAAAAAATTTATATAATAATTGTCAATGTAAATTATCATGAGCATTAATTAATTTTACTATTCTATTTTAATTGTTTATACAATGTATACAAATGTCATCCTTTTTAATTAATATTGTTATTTATTATTTATTTTTTTATTGCATGTTGCATGTATGTAACTTTTTGTATGGAATTTAATAAAGCTTTATTATTATTACCGTCTTCTACAGATAATAGAGCGGCTACCCCCGTATCTGCTGAATCACAAGTTAATATAATTGTAGAGTTATGATCAAAATGAAATAAAGATGTTATATTAGCAAGGGCCTTTTTTATTTCTTGAAATAATTTATTGCATGCCTATGCACTTAATTTTTATGTAATTAATCTTTGAAATGAACTAGGACCGGTACTGACACCAAAAGGTAAGTTTAATGTTTGTAGATACCTTCTTAAGTAACTATTCTGAATAGTTCCTGAGATTATTTTTCTAAAGTGGCCTATAAATATGCATATATTATTGTAAGTAATTGGTAATGATCAATATTTATTTATTGTGATTCGAAAATTACCACAAAAACAAACTGTTTCATCTGGCTTTAAAACTGGTACCACTGAAGTACCCCACTCTGAGTACTCCACTAGTTTAATCCGTTTATTTGCAACTAATCTTTTAATTTCTTGTTTGAATCTATTCTTTAAGGCGTATGGAACAGTTCTCACAGGCATTAATACTGGCTTTATACCTTGTTCAATAGATAAATGGATTGACTCTCCCTTAAAATCCCCCATACCTAGTTCAAATAAGGTATAATATGCACTTCTTTGTTTATTAATTTATCTTCCAAAATTTTTTCACAAATTTATTGTTAAAATTTTGGAGGCCATAATTGCAACAAAGAGAATCAATCTTTGCCTGTTATTTCTGGCAGTACGTCCTTTATAATAAACAATTTTTGATTATTTACTTTAACAGACTTATAGCTTATATTTAAATTTTCAATAGTCCCTAATAATGCTGAAGTTGATTTATCAAAGTTAGTGAATGTCACATTACGTTGTTTAATTTATAAACCTGGAAAATATTGTTGTTTGTCCGGTAATGTAATAGTACTCACGTCAGTCCCAGTGTCAACCTCAATTTCTACAACTTTTCTATTTACACTAACCTGCAACGTTGCAGGTGGAATTCTGCTTTTATCACTGAAGAAAAAGATATCAAAAATTTCTGTTTCAGAGTTAATGTTTTATCTTTAACAACATCCTTGTCATCTAAATTTCTCCAATGTTATGTCATATTTCTTGTAATTAATACACAAACACCTTAATTGACAAACACGATTTTATTATGCCAACAACACCTAACATGTCAGCTCACTGACTGTAGAGCTTGTGCTGCCCTCTGTTTAATAATTATTAATACAACAGTCATCTTAATGATATCGATACATATAATAAAATATAATCGATTTGACATATCTGTACATTAAATATATTTAAAAAAGAATGTTTTAGCAGTACACAATGAAAGTAAAAGAAACACGAAAATTGTTTCTGGAATTTTTGCCCGTTTTTTTGTTTGCGTCACAGAAAATCGTCAGTTAGTATTTATTACGTGAACACGTATCACGTAATAAATACTAAATTTATTACGTGAACACGTATCACGTAATAAATACTAAATTTATGTGAATTGTGAATCGATTTAGGGCAATATTTAGATTTATTTTATGGAAATTGGTTTATCAATTTAGAAGATATGCGGATTTAATATTTTGGAAAAATAATTTATATTGCATTAATAAAACAATACCAAAGAGTGCCAACTATGCGACGCGTAGTAATTATACGAATATATAGTGTATCTGCATAAAATAATAGATGGCCCTACGTATATTTCAAATCGAGCAATGGATTTTTTCGTCCGGACACATTGGTGAAATGGATGATGTGGGAGAGCTAGATAAGCTTAAGTAAGTATTCCAATGCAGGTGGACGCGTAAAGACAGACGTTCTTTCTTGTATTCGACTCATATTTTGTTGTTGTATATATAGGATATAAGCTTACTTTGTTCCCTCAATTTTTATAAATATTTATCTGCTTTCAATGTATATAATTTAAATACTTTGGTAGGTTTAATATGTGTATGTATATATATATATATATATATATATATATATATATATATATGTTTAGGCTGTATAAATTTGTTCGTTATCTAATTGTTGTCTATACATAATAAAACTGTAGAGTTAGCCTTTCTATATATTCAAAGTTTTTAAGAAAGGATTATTTGGGGAAATGTAACAAAATTAAAAAGAAAAATTTTTTTTTGGAGTTTTTGTCTGTCTGTTTATGCGAATATCACATAAGAATTATTGAAGAAATTCGAATGGTGTTTTAGAAAAATATAAGAATCAACTAGAAGTTATACTTACTTTATATTTCATCTCAATTGATTAATTCTACCAAAAGATACACGAATTTAATATTTAAAAAAAATCATTTACAGCAACAAAATAGTACAGCAACAACAAGAGAGTGCCTAACTACGCAACAAGTAGTAATTACAGAAATGTACAATATACATCAATAGATGATGATATATTAGCGTAAAGGACTTGGCCAGAAATGAAATGCGGAACGATGTGGAAAGTGCACGTGGACAGATATCGCTGTCAGTCGTTTTCCGTACAAAAATAAAATGTTCGATGTTGTAGGTATACAGCTAAAGCTTACCTTGTTTCATAAATTCGTTTAATATTTGAATATGTTTTCAATGTTTATAATTTAATTATTTTGGTCGAATAAATTTCATTGTTAAATATTCATATATTAAAACTGTAGAATTGGTCTATAATTATCATTAAAGGTATTTACGACAGAAATATTTAGTGAGACAGTAAGAGAATATAAAAATAAAGTTTTTAGGATGTTTGTCGGTTTGTTATTTTTCCGGCATCACGCAAAACAGCTAAAAGAATATCAATGATTTTTTTTACTGCCAGCTTCTTTCGGATCTGTGACAATATATATTCTGTTCTTTATCGCTGTTGACCACCTAAAAAGAAGACATGATAATTTTATGTTTCAATGGAAGGCGTATTTACTTAAAAAATATTACTTCTTTAATTATTACACTAGATTGGATTACGTGTATTAATTTCACTGTCAATAATATTTTACGAAGATCCAGACACGAACGAAGTCGCGGGCACAACTAGAATATAATAAAAGTAATTTTTTATATCTTAATACGTACTGAAAATACTTTCCCTAAAAGTGTCGCAATATAAAACTGCAATGATTAGACGGATAACATGCAGTTTCATTATATTTTCAACAGTTTATAATATTATTTTATTTGTCATATCTGAGTTCCAAAGAGGTGAGACGGACCGTTGTTCATACCTTTATATATGTTGCGACTCGTGTCAAAATGTCAAGCGGTACCCTTATCGTACAATAACGTCTGGAGGGAAATCTATCTGACATATTCGTCTGGCTTGTTCGCTCATAGTTTCAGGCTTCTACACATTCGTGACGTCGCCTCAGATCTGAGCCGAGTAAAAATAAATAAAGTGACAAGATGCATTTTGGATTAAATCACTTGTTTACAATTCAATTTTTTTTTGGTATTGTTTTAAATATTATGCATTTTTAATATTTAATTGAAGAATAATGATAGTTATATTAGAGGAGGGTTACTGGATTTATTTACAGCCATTATGAATAAGGTTATAACATTATTTTATGGAAAATATGCAGCTTCAGTAAATTACGGTAAAGCCTTTATAAATAATTATGTGTTTAACTATATTTAAAGATTTTATAACCATGAATTGAGCGCTATCAATACTCAATTTATTATATAATTTACTCAATTTATTGTTTTTTAAATTATATAAATGACAAATTTTTTAAAATTTTATGTAAAATTCAAAATAAACATATTTCAAGTAAATTTCTTAGAAATTTAAGTAAAACTATACAAGGAACGTACTCTATCAAAATCGGAATTAGATGTTCTGTGTTTTCAACTCTTATAAAAGCTGACAGTATTACTGTAGTCAAACTAGGTAGTGCAAATGTTTTTACTTTATTTCGTTTTAATTTCCACTTAAAAAAGAATAGTATCATGATGCCATTCTGCAATTTTCCGTAGTCAACTGACCCAAAAAAGTACATTTTTTCTTAAGTGATAATGTATTGTATCTTTACAACCTCATGTGGATGGTGAACTTTCTGGATGAAGTAAAAACTAAATACATATCAGTGTTTAAACTTACATGACCCTTTATTGACTTCATTTGTTAAAACTTGTCCAAGAAAATCTATTACGTGAGAGTAGAATTTGCATTACTATAAAAACATTTAAATGGTTCATAGTATTTCTATTAAACCGTTAACAAAAAAAGGTCAAGCACGAGTGGAATTCGCACTAGGAGGGTTCCGTACACATTAAGTTATTTATAAACATTTAATGGCACATAATATTGCTTTTAAAATATTTACAAAACTTTAATTTTTAAATCGAAAATATACTTCCTACTATATATGCCACAGATGCATATTTAAAAAAAATACTTGTGATGTAATTATAAATTAACGTAGTCTAGAAAACTTCTAATAGACAACCTAGCAGTCCAGGTTACCGTAGTACCCCACCTTAATCAGCCAGCATATCAAGTTAGGCTAAAACCCATTCTAGGGGTCCAGGCTAGATTCAGGTCGTGTAGATTGCTCAAGCTAGTAATCTACACGAATAACGTGGATTGCAGCCCGAGATAGCAAATCAAGCTAGCAACTCAGGCTCGCAGCCCAGTTTAGTAGTTTGGCCAGTAGCCCAGTCTAGCAGTCCGATTAACAGCTCAGCCTAGCGCTAAGTATAGTAGTCCAGTCTAGCGCTCCAGCCTGCCATCATAGAAAAGAAACCTACGCAAGCAGGCTAGACTAGTTATCCAACAGGCCAGGCTATGAGGTATGGCTGGCCTAGACAACTTAGCTAGCGAGGCTAGCTAGGCAAGCAACTTAGCCTAGCAATCCAAACAAGCAACTCACGCTAGCAGCCCAGGCTAGGAGCTCAGGCTAGGATCCCCGACCAACCTAGTGATCCAGGAAAGGACTATTATCCCGGACAGATAGCAGTTGAGTGGCTTAAGCCTATGACCCAATTGGAGCAGCCAATCATGGCTGCTATCCTGACTTGTTTTCCTAGGTTGCTAGCCTCGGTTTCTAGCCTTGATTGCTAACCTGGGCTGCCAATCTGGGCATCTAAACTGGTTTGTTACTTTGAACTGCCTGATCTGTGGGCCTGTTAGCCTTGTTTGGAAAACGGGCAATAAGCTTGAGCTGCTTAAATGAGTTTATAGCCTGCCCTAATTGTCTATGTTGCTAATCTTGACTGCTAGCTTAAACTGCGGTGACTGGTTTGGGTTGCTAGCTTGGGCAGTAGCCCGCTAACCTGTGGGTTGGTAGTCTGATCTATTAATTTGGCCTGCTATTTTGATCTATAAATTTGAACTGTCCATCTGGGCTAGCTTGGGCCACTAACCTGGGAAATCGTCAGGTCTAGACTCCTGACTTGGGCTGCTAGGCAAGCTTCTAGACTAGGTTGCTAGCCTGAAATGCTAGTCACGCCTACTAGCCTGCTACCCAGACTAGCAGCTTAAGATAGCAGGCCAGGGTAGCAGCTTAGGCTATAGGTCCAGAATAGTACCCAGGCTAGGGAATCAAGGTGGCTACCTAGGTTAGTAGGGCCAGCTATTAACTCATGCCAGTAGTCTGAGCTAACATCCCAAGCTAAGAGCTCAGGCTACCAGCCCAAACTAGCAGATCAAGCTATCAGCCCAAGCTAGAAGCTCTACTTGCAGCTTAGACTAGGTGGCAGGATTTATGGTTTAGACTAATATCGTAGGCAAGCATTCTAGGCTAATAGACCTACCAGGCAGCCCGGGCTAGTTCGGGCTACCAGGTTATCATCATGACTGGATGCCCAGTCTCACAGCATGTTTAGTAGTCCAAGCTAGCAGTTCAGGCTAGCCGTTCAACCTAGCAGGCTGGCTTGATAGCCCAGGAGAGGCAGGAATATTAAGGTCATGTATAGATTAGCAGCCCAGCAGGTTAGTAGGTTAGCATGCCAGGCTTGCAACCTAGCTAAATTTCTTGGTAATTGACAAGCTTAACAGCTCGGCCTTACAACTCAGACGAGTATACCAGGCTAACCTGCCAGGTTAGCAGGCCAGGGTAGCAGACCAAGCTAGTATTGCCACTTACATTTCAGGTAAGTAGTACGGGTTCTTGTGCCAGTCTTGCAGTCTCTTGAACTCTGTCCAGCACCTCAAGTTAACAAGCTAGTAGGCTATGCTAGCAGACCAGGCTAGCATTCCTGGCTACCATCCTAGGAAACCAGCTCAGGCTAACAGGTTGAACTGGCAGCCAAGAGTAGCAACTCTGAAAAGGAGCCGATGCCAGTTTTGCAGGTCAGTAACCTAGATCAACAGCCCAAACATCAATCTTGTCAAGTTTTTCAGGTTAGCATTCCAGCACAGCAGCCCACAAAACCTAATATGAAGTTAACCTGATATAACCAAACATAACATAATCTAACAAATCCTAATCTAAACTAGCATCTAAATATTCTGAAGTGATAGTATTACAGCATAAACCTAGGGCCTAACTTGCACTTCTTGAAGGAACTAAATATTTTATACTTTTATTGTTATTTATTGTAAATGTGGTCCAGACCACACTGTTAAGTTAATTGTCGCTTTGCGAATTATCTAGACTTTTCTTAAGTGCTATCTTAATCTGAAACTATGATATATAAATTATTATATTATCATTACTTTTCTTTAACAAATAAAAACCAATTGCTTATGAAAAATATTTAGTGAAGATGAATAAGAAATAATTTTTTTTCAAGTTGCCAGGCGAAAGTTGATATTGGTTTAGTGTATAATTATGTAAATATACAGAAATAAATATACAGAATAAATATACAGAACAGGATGTAAACTAAAAATACATTTCCTGGTTGAAACTTTTTGGTGATACATATTTTTTCCTCAATTAAAATATAAATGGCTAAAATTTTATAAATTACTACAAAAAGAAACATATTTAACCTTTTTTTTTTCATGAATTCAAATTTTTTGCCTATTTACACATGGATATAATTTATCAATATGTTTTATATGTCTTTCCCACATAAGATAAAGGTTGCGCCATCTATAGATATTATACTAATTTTTTTAATAAATTAAAACAAATTTGGTTCTACGATTATATTCTACTTATAGGCTTAAAAATTTGCATTAATTCATATCATTCTTAATGTCTATACCAAGTTTCTTAAATAGGTTTTCAGTCAATCGCTTTCAAACAGCTGGACTGTTTGAAAGTGATTGACTGAAAACCTTTCTACATATTTTTGCGTCTTAACGGCCTGACCACGAACTCCGGTGACGCGGATTATGGCACGAACTGCAGCACGAACAGTGGCACGAACGACAGAGCGACCCGCGCAACCGTGGCACGAACTCTGTAGGGGCGGTGGTGACAATGAGTGTGAGGGACGATTGGAAATGGTGTTATCAAACAGCGCGTGACTGTTTCGAAGATACTAATTCGTTCTTTGCACACGATATTATAATATATTCCGCAAAAAACGAATTAGTGTCAAGTGTATAAATGGTTTCCCCTTTTAGATTTGACGACTGATTTTGATAGATTTTGGGGCGTTGATTACGGAAAAAGTTCCATCACGTCAGGAATTTTAGTTATATAGTACAATTTCTTCTTGCCAAAAGTTATTGGGCCTACCTAGTCAAGAATTGATATTTTATTTTAATATTATCTTATGGCACAAAAACACACTGAATGGTTGCAGTAGACAACAGTCAAAAAGTCCTCATAAATAATTGGTTAAATATAACGTAATCAACTAAGTGACATACCTTTATTATTGGGAAAAAGGCAGGTTTTTAGGTCATCTCTTAAAGACCTTATTTAACCGAAATTAATTTAAATTGTTAGAAGAGGGTTACTGAGGTTAGATTAATACATTTTTATAAATAGCAACATCATCGTTTTTACAAAATCAATACTTCCTTGCAATTCGTAACGCTAACTTAAAAGATGCCATGGCGAAAGTGTTTAAACTCACCTGACAATTTTTATTATATTTGTAGGCAGTTTATGATGACAAAATAGCAGCACAACATTACTGAATTCATAAATAAGGTTTATAACATGTATTTGCGTCTAGCAATCACTAACCAAGACAAACAGAGGAACCTACATAAAGTTTGTGCAACATGCGTCCGTAAACTCCGAAAGTGGTCAACAGGGCGGAACTTAATGTTCCGAACTACTTGTTATGGAGAGAATCTCAGAATTATTCCGAAGATTGTTATATTCGTTACTGGCTACAATTCT
Source organism: Druceiella hillmani (assembly GCA_039881145.1). Lineage (NCBI taxonomy): Eukaryota > Metazoa > Arthropoda > Insecta > Lepidoptera > Hepialidae > Druceiella > Druceiella hillmani. Next base: position 38,361,823 of record JAYKKI010000012.1, on the reverse strand, counting down.
AAAACAAAAAAGGACTTGGTATATCTAACCGTGTAATCGGTAACGCACGCAGTGCATCGCAAGCAGTACGTTGTACCGCCATCACTTTCATATTTGAAATTAGTGCAAGCTGAAGATATGAGCAATGATGTTTAAGAGGTAATTCAATTTAGGCAAGTGTAAGCGGAACACAATTATTTTCACAGTTAGAAATGAACGATTTAACGAGAGATCTAAGTCACCCAAAAGATGCAGTTGAACTCCTCGGAACAAGACCATCGGAAAAGAATATGCTCGCTACTGATACCTCATTTTCTTAGTACAGCAAAGAGAAAAAGTCTTTTTACCACATTTTACTGAAGATCGTGATCTAGTGTTTTACAAACGAATTCTTGGCTTAGTGAAAATGTTTAATATCGAATATGGTGCAAAAGAACGGAGGTTGTTCATAGACTTATCAAATTGAAAGCAGTTCTTTTGGATAATAACAATAAGTAGGCTTCATTACCAGTCGCCCATTCTGTATATTTGAAAAAATGCTACGACAATTTAAACAATGTGTTGGATAAAATAAAGTACGTACAACACGGTCGATCAACAAGGTGGCTACACGAAATACCCTTGCTTTTTTCACGAGTGGGATAATCGAGATAGAGGAGAACATAGGACGAAGAAAGAGTGGCCACTGAGAACTGAACTAGTTCCTGGAATCAAAAATGTTGTGAGAGAAAATTTAGTCTCCCTGGAAAAATATTTGCTACCCTCTTTACACATAAAACCGGGAATGATGAAACAATTTGCGAAGACGTTCAATAAAGAAAGAGAATGTTTTAAATATGTACACCAAATTTTTCCATCTCTATCTGAAGCTAAAATTAAAGAAGGTATTTTCGTTAGTCCGGACATAAGAAAATTGATGAAAGATACAACTTAGGATGAAAAATTAATTAAAATTGAATTTGAAACCTGGAAATCTTTTAATGAAGTAGTGAACAATTTCCTGGGAAACCGTAAAAGTTCAAATTATGAGGAAATTTTGAAGAAAATTATTGAACATTTCGATGATTATTACTTCATTTTCTTAATTCGTACTTGGTTTATTTCCTGACAACTTGGGAGCTGTAAGTAAAGAGCAAGGCAAAAGATTTCATCAGGAATTGAGAGATAGAACGTCCCTATCAGGGAAAGTGGAATAAAACGATGATGGTAGACTATTTTTGGTTGCTAAAGCGAGATGATCCAAGTCGAGCTTTTAAGCGAAAATCTCAGAATCGAAGTTTCGGTGAAAAAAACAAGGTATATCAAAATTATTTATTATGTCTAATTTATTCATTAACGTCATTTAAATGTAGTTATAATATTTTAGAATCATGTTATTGTTTTTTTATTGTAATATATTTTTTTTACTTAGTAAAGTTTTTTACTTCGTAAAGTACAATAGGACTTTTTCAAAAAAACTGGGGTTGATAGGGAAAATCTAAGTACATATTCGTAAACAGCGCACCAAAATAACATCCCTAAGATCAGCATAACTTGAGACCAGCTATCAAATCCAAAATAGGAAAATGGAAATTGAAATTTGCAGACTTGTAATTTATTCGAAAATTGTACAATATATTATACAAAGAATACACTTAGTAGCGACTGGAAAATAGTAAACAGAAGAATATTATTTCTACTGTACTCAGGGCAGGCTCTTATGGAAACTTGTGAACATTTTATTGAAGAAATTTAATACGACACAAAACTAATATCGAGGCATAAATTTATCGCTAAAATAAATTACAATATTAATTATCTACATTTGTAAAAATGTCAATCTTCGTGCCAAGCTTTATTATTTCCGGTTAGCTCAAATATTTTCAAAAACCATTTCACCATTTTTTTTCATGAGTACTCAGAAAACATCTTTTAAATTATACTTAAATATTTTATATGATGATAAAACTGATGCGTTATAAAAATGACGGTTTACAATTTTTATTACTTATGGCTTAGGAACAGTTAATGAAAAATGTGGTTAGCATTAGGAGAATCATATTTGTGTTCTTAATATTTCTAATCTCATGGGTGTATAACATATTAAAATATTTCTCTTAGAAATATGATCATAGTATTGCCGCAATAAACGTATCATAACTTGTCGTAGTATGAATTGCTAGATATTTCCATCAGATAGAGTTACAAACCTTCTTTTTAAACTATCTTATTTTATTAAATTTTGGCAACTGATCATGCTTAGAAAATCTCATATATATTTTATAAACTAGTCACGTCCTCTTCTCACAACGTGCGCCAGACTTTTCATCACACTCATATTTTATTTTGGTTTACGTACAGAAACTATTACATCATTTATTTCCATCTTGTTTTATGTTTTCACACATATAAATTTGAATTGAGACAATATCATTAAAAAATATATTGGAAAAAAATTTCATCTTTTACAAAGATAATAAAATAGCGGTCAATTATATGTCTGAACACGCATAACGAAGAGTGTCCATAGACTTGTAAAAATCCTGTTTCAAAAACAGAATGGGGTATATGGTGCTTCAATATAAGGCGCAAAGAAAAATTGGCAAATGAAACTTGAAGTTTATTTGGTAAGAACTTTCCAAGGATACCTCGCCGGAACGGATATGCCAAATATTTTTTTTCTGTTATTGATATTTATGATAAATAAATTAAAATATTTTGCATGTTAATCGAGGTTCCCACCAATGCAGCATCTAATAGTAAAATTTCACACCCATAGGTCTGAAACTGTTGACACTAGACGATTCTCATCGAACAGACGGATATGATGAAATTAAGGGGGTGGAGAGGGGGGAGGGGGGAGTGCCTTTACTACAGTATGTAATTTCGGTGGTGACCTTCAGCCGTGACCCTCGCAGTAAAATATCGAGAGTACTTAGATTGTAAGTTTATGGTAAATTTTCTTTTTAATTTAAACCATATAAAGTTATTGAAAACCCATTCCAAGCCATTCGCCTTAAATAAAAGACGAATATCTTGTTTATTAACCATAGGTTATTTGTTACATAGGTATATAATGTTTGAGTAACAAAAACTTAAAGATTTATGTTTTTAGTCTTATTAATTGACTATCAAATTATCGTAACCTTTGATTAAAATGGAACTAGTGCAAACTACTGGAAGTTAAAATTTTCTATAAAACAAAAAATCTAATCGAAAATGCTATTTACATCAACGTAAACTTACTTTTAGATTTTACACTGTTCGAATCTGCTACGTTAAGTATGCGTGACTAACTAATCTTATTACTTGTAAAAATAACACGACATTTGAAAACTAATCGAAAAATCCATTTGTCGAGTCGAGGGACATCAGCAAACTTGTGTTCTATCCAGAAATAAAAGAAATGCTACTTTTGACATCGATTACCATTTTCTAAAGACAAACTTCAACTTTGTGTTCAAAACGCCGACTAAGTATAATACAAAAGCATAACAAATTGTACTCTCATTTCAATGTACCTTCGAAATTAAATAATACCACATACTTTATTAGGCATGAAATAGCACTCATAGTTTGACTCCCTCTCTATTATAATCTCGGTATTAAATACTGATTGAAAATTAAAAAAAACTCTATAACAGAAAATAACTTTTAATATTATTGATTAAATTTACATTCGAGAGTTAAAATATTTCATTATCTACCATGTTTTGTAAATAGGTAAAAGAGTCCATATAAATTACAATATATATATATATATATATATATATATATATATATATATATATATATATATATATATATATATATATATATTGATATGTGTGTGTGTGTGTGTGTTTGTGTATGTGTGTGTGTGTGTATAACGCCGATTGACATACTAAACATCAAAAATGTTTACTTGATCCCTGCACACTCATTCCTCAAATCATTCAAGTTATAAATTCTTCAGTATTATGTTTTGAGAAGTTAGCGATTTAAGAATAATGAAATAGTTATATATTTGATAATTTTCAATATAAGTCAAAAAATGAGGTATAGGTTAGTAATCAGTAAAAAAATGTCTAGGTATATTTTTAAAGCCAACCCAGTTTCACAGTTTCTTCGTTCCTATTTAAATTGGCACGACAATATGACATTAGCGGTATATAAAAATAATATAGGCTGCCATTTGTAAGAGGAAACTTGAAATATTGGCATCGCTTCAGAGTAATTATATCATCCGAGTGAGGATATTATTGTTGTGTGTAGTGTCTGTAGCTACAGAACAAACACGACGTCAGATGTGTAGAGACTGTGTATACTATTTACAGTGCTCAATAATTATGGACATCGATATGATCATTTCATCTTCGTCCTTTGTAGGGGGAAATGTAATTAGAATAATAATTTACCTTCAGAAGAAGCTTTCCAAAGGATATAAATTCACTATTGATGATGTATGTGAATATATTTTCATGCGTATTTTAGTGAAATTCAGGAATATATCATATATTTAAAGTGGATATTTGAAAATATTGAAACTCAAATGGTGCTTTGTCTTTTTAAAAAAAATATTTTTTAAATTTGAACATATGTGTTTAGAATCTTACGTATAGATATAAATATACGGCCGTATCATTATGTGTGTATTTTATTCCTATTCGCACTTTTTTTGATTGTCACAAAATTTTTCATATTTTTTCATTGTCACAAAATTTTCAGCTGTCGGAAACAGAAGAGAGTTGAGAGCATAAAAGTAACTGCTACTTGATTACGATTTTTACCGCTCAAAGATTGACTTCTTACACTGTTATGTTTAACTTTGCAAACAACAAGATGCTTTATGGCTATGTAAATAGTATGGGCTATTCCCACTTAGAATATGTTAGTACGAATATAATTCGCATTATGAGGATTGTGCAAACAATCAAGTGCATTTAAATATTTAAGTGTACATAGTATTTTGCACAGTCTTAAAGTAATATTAATATTTACTTATATTATTGACATTATTTTAAAACTATGCAAATATATTGTCAAGTATATCTTTCATAGGCGCTAAAATGTCGTAAATTTCCCAAGAATTACAAGATTTACAATCATCGCAATACTTTTCTAATCAATTATAGATAATTTTCTATTACCGGTGTTTTTTCTTCATAATTTTCACTATGGCAGTTTCGGAGATGGAGCGAGCATATTTGTTTCAGTGATTATTTTTAACAATATTGCAAAAAAAAATACTATTGAAACCCTATAACTTTTCAATCGATACTCCACATAATACATTACATTTAAAAATTTAATTAAACATTTAAGTCCTAAAATATATTCATGTAAATATTCATATAAATATACATGAAGATTAATATATTTTTAACTAAATAATTAAGTACATGAAAAATTTAAAAAATCTACTTTGAATGGTTTGTCAAAAAATTGCTATTATAGACGGACGGATGTACATAGTTATCTTATAAGGATTACGGTCGTAACAAATTTCTTATGAGGAAACAACTCTATTAAGAATATCGATCACGCATCCCACAACTCGGAAAAATGGATCGACCATATATATATATATATATATATATATATTTATATATATATATATGTATATATATACATATATATTATATATATATATATATATATATATATATATATATATATATATATATATATATATTAGGGTGCCCCTTATATCACCGATTTTTTTTTCTTTTAAATATTGTAACGCATACCCTTTAATTCTTTTTATTGTACTAAAGGCTACTTTCGTGCAAAATTTCATCGTCATATGACAATGGCAACCCGTGCCGACAAGGCATCATTGTTTTTCTAAACAACGGTTTTAGAAGACTTAGTTGCATGTAAGCTATATTATGATCAAAATACATATTTTATAATAGAAAACAGTGCAAGATTAAATTAGGTTATGTATTTATTTACAAAGTTAAAAAAGATATATAATTCAGAATACAGGATACTTTTTTTTAAAGTATCTTTCTTGCAATTTGGGTACAACTTTCTGTGTTCTTGTACACAACGTAACAAGAACAGTTTTTGTTCTTCTGCAGCAATTATTAATCCATGAAAATCTTGCATGAGCTTCACCCCTCTCTCTGCTGTGTCATTGACTGCCTTCAAGTGCATAACTTTTTTTTAGCTTCCTGAAAGAAAGGGATTTGTTCCCATGAAGAGACGTCTTCTTGGAGAAAAGCGTTATCAATTTTTAACCGCGATAATAAATTTGTGCTCTTGATGGTCACGAAATCACTCAAACGTTTTCCTGAAACAATAAAAGAAATATATTAACAAAATTATCACATTTTCTAATGATAAAATGAAAAAAAAGACACTTATTCAACTCACCGTACAAAGAAGCAGATATTTCTTCCTTCGATGGAATATATCTCTTCCCAAAATCATACAAACTTTCCCTTTGTAAATTCGATACGATATCAGCTTTGGTTTGTGTATCAACTTCATCATCAAATAATGAAAACAAAACAATTTTTTTTCTGATAAATACCACAAGTGTTGGCTGAACTTGGTCAGAGCTGCTTTAGAAATCACTTGGTCGACTGTTTCGTAGTTTTTCAATGTTTTTTAGAAAAATAAATCTTGATTCGGGGTTTTTACCGCCAAATTGCACTCAAGCCAGGGCTTTACATAAGCCATTGCAATAAATAAGCAAACATCTTGCAGTGCTCGTTTGTCCTTAGCACTCATTTTAAACTGTGATTGCAGCAAGCATATCTTTAAAGAGTAAATAGCCCTTACCTGACGCATAGCGCCAGGTGGTCTGATTTTGAATTTATTTTCATTATCTCCCCCAAAAAACACTATACACAGTTCAATCAACTCCCATAATCGTCACGTATAATAGAATTCAGTAGTTCTTTTGTACAATTAATAAGTTCGTTAATCATCGTTTCACAAAAATATTTCTTTACGAAATCAGTACATGTTTCGGTAGCAGTTGCATTAACGTTCTTCCAATTGTCTCTAAATTTTTTAAATAAAGGGACTGCTAGTAACTTGATTGATCTTTGATTCAAACACACATTTCAGTACTAGTTCATACATATGATGGCGGCAAGCAAAAAGTAACAATTCCCTTTCTAATTTTTGCTCCAAGAGCACACAAGCCCCATTTAAGCGGCCTGTATTAGAAGCCGTTGTGTCGCAGCACATAATCTGTACCTTGTCATTGAGATTCCCATTAGAAAGAGCATTTAAAACAGCTTTAGCTTGATCTTTGTCACTAGAACTATCGAGTTTTGGCACTGCTAGAAGTTGGTATTTTTCTCCGAATGAAATGAGAATTGGCAGGCGTTCTTCTTTTGAACCTGTCACATTTAAACCGGGCAATAGCTTTCCATCCCAATGAATAGTTATAATTTCAGGCACGTTGTTCTGAAAATCAGTTTTTATCGATTCTGCTCTCTCTTTTCTCATTTGGGTCCTAATTTGTTGAATGGAAGACTTGTTGATAGGAAAGTCTTCACAACTAAGACCAAGTGCTTCTACAATAGCCTGAAGTATGTAAACAGAATCCCTTACACTTAGTTGATATCTATCTAAAGCTGCAACTAGTTTAAGGGTAATAAAACACGTCCTTCCTCTTTTTGTAGCAGATAGCAAAGTCACGGATTGCGATTGCGAGGTGGAAGGTAAATTTTCTTCCAAACTCGTCAGAACTGGTAGACTGTTTGTGAAGGTCTTGAGGTGGGATAGAGGTGTCTGAAGTCAATAAATTCATATCAGTCAAATGCTTTAGTCTTTTTTCCTCTTCTTCTATCTTCTCTGCCTTACTCTTTCTTCTTTTTCAACTAACTTTTTGTCAACACCCATTAAGCAACCCGAACGCCCTGGCTCTCTTTTTTTTGTAAAAATATTTTGTCTTCCTCTATTTTGATTCTTTGTAGAGCATCGGCATGCGCGATATCAAATAAATTACCTAAATCTTTTTGGAACTTCTCCTCGCGGTGCTTATAAACGTCCTGTGTTTTTTTACAGTTTTTTTGTAGCTCCCTCCAAACATGGTAAAGATCCACAAGTTTTTTCACACAATTAGGTACATCTCTGGTAGGTATTCTGGCTTTTTCCCAAAATATGATGCACTCACGAATCACAAGATGTACACTTTCATTAACAGTCAATTTTACCTCGCGAATATTAAAAAACAGAACTGAGAGAACTTGACGATTAGACGGCAACTTTGCACCCGGTATATGGTGATTTATCTCACCAACCAAGAAAATATTTTTCTTATTACTTCTAAGTTCCACTGACATCTTGAAAATAAACTATTATGCACGTTAATTAAGCGATACGCCGGTGAAAACTCGGAAACAAATGACTACAAGAGCGAGTACGCGCCGGTCATCCGCTCATGACCGGCGCGTACTCATGTTACTTGTATGAACATGTTTCGCCCTCAACTCGGCACGGGTGCAGTGCTTCAAATAAGATAAATATTTATTTTCGAGTGTTTTATGGCCAAATGAAAAAAGTTAGAAGGTATGCGTTACAAAATAAAAACTTTGAAAAATAAGGGACACCCTAATATATATATATATATATATATATATATATATATATATATATATATATATAAATATATATATATATATATATATATATATATATATATATTTCCACGGATGTACATTTATGTAAATTTTCGCTGATTAATACGTGAACGACGCACTATGTTTCTGCATGTCAAAATGAGAAATGTAATGCTTAAAAAATCTGATCTTTGTCCTTATTCGTTGATTCTTTTTGTTTTTGTGAAAGTAAATAAGTATATTTCTTACAATTATATTTCGAATGTCAAATACGGGACAATCTGTTAACAACAATTGCGTGACATTACATTATAATGATTATGTATTTTATGGTCTTACTAAATTAGTAAATAGGTTACGCTGGTCTCTTCAGCACAGATATTTAAGGTGGGTCGTTAAGCCATGTTATTTGCCATTGTTTCGCAATCAGTATATTGTTTATACGCCGATAGTTCGATAACAAACTGGGATTGTCGAGAATCAGTTTGATATTTGAAAATAACATTTACGTCCAACTCAGATCTCTCTTCGGAGAAAATTTGGTCACTACATATATATAAATATATATATATATATATATATATATATATATATATATATATATATATATACACATACATATATATATATATATATATATATATATATATTTATATATTTATGTAAATATAAATACACAAACTCTTTTGCAAAAAATGGGCATTCATAGGAATAAACCATATCAGAGTTATTTTATTATTATTTGATGTATTTTATATGACGATATGATGAAAATGTTGTTATTTATTATTGAGATATAGTTTTTACCTACTTCAGTCATTAAAAATGCGAGTAATTAAAAAAAGTCCACAGACGAGCGTTTTCATATATCAATGTACCAATCATGAAAAATGGCTAAAGTTTAATTTTGAAATTGTTTTAAATAATTTAATATTAAATTTGAAAATATAGGAATGAGTATGGCCTCCTCCAACTAAAATCAATGCGCTTAATCTGCTAGGCATGCTTTCCACGACGTTTTTTATCATTTCCTGAGTAATACGTTCCCATTCAGCGACGATCACATTTTTAAGGGCCTGAATATTTTCTTGAGCTGGTTTTACGGCTCTGACGCATCGTTTGAGATTATCCCGTATGTGTTCTATCCGATTGAGGTCGGGACTTCTAGCTGGCCAGTCTAACCGACGAATTCCGGCCTCCTGCATCTACGCACCCATGTCTTTGGGCGGGAGCGTTGTCGTCCATAAAAATGGACTCGCCTCCAACTGCTGTTAATGCGGGTTGGGCATGAGGAATAAGAACCTCTGTTTTGTACATTTGCGCATTAAGTGTGCCATTTTCAATAGAAACTAACTCGGTACGGTCATCTGAGTTAATACCAGCCCAAAACATTACGGAGCCTCCACCATAAGTGGTGATTTCCTCAAAGCACACTTCTGGGAAGCGGTCTCCAGGTCTTCGCAAGACTCGCCGACATCGATCCTCACAACTAATCGATATACGAGCTTCATCGGAGAATAAAACACTATTCCAGTCTTGTTGAGTCCATGACGAAAAATTTTGAGCGAATCTCAATCTGGCAACTCGATGCTCAAGGAGCAATGTAGGGCCCCGAGCTGGGCGATAGCTACGTATATTGACGGCCTGAAGTCTCCTTCTGACTGTCCATAAGCTTACTCGTGTACCTCTGACGTCCTCGAGGTTCTGTTTGAGATCCACGTACGTAACTAGATGATTTCGTAGCGCTTGAAGCGGTCGTCCCGTGGCTCAGTGCACCGTTTTCTTCCAGAACCGGGCCTTCTACTGACGAAACCCGTTTCTTGGTATCGTTGCCAGGTCCTTTGGATGGTGGAACAGCTCACATTATACTGCTGAGACACATACCATTGGCTACAGCCTTCTTCAAGCAGCGCTATAATTTTACAAGCTCTTATCGTTTTTTCAACCATACTGAGAACAGCAAACAGAAGTAAACTAATGTAGCAAACAGCAGAATTGTAATTAAAATTTATTCGTTAAAATAAAAAACGTAACAAATGAAAAAGAATTTGATAAAAGTTGGATTTCATTTACCACCAAAAAATACATTTTTGTCAGTGAGAGAATTTTCATTCAAAAAGAATAAATTTCAAATTTAGAACATTCGTTTTTATATGCCAGAATACACTATACCTGCCAGTAATAATTACAATTAATACGACCTCTTAATAAATAATATTTTGTTAATAATATGACAAAATCAAAACCGCCCGTTTTTTATGCAAAAGAGTGTGTATATATATATATATTTATATATATATATATATATATATATATATATATATATATAATTTATATAATTTATAAGTTTTTCAAGAGTACGTTTGCTAGGGACAAATGATTCAGTTAGGTAGAGACAACTTCGACAAAAAAAATGGCAGAATATTTCATTTGGATCTTGTAGATTTTTAAAAATTGCTTCAAACTTTCATATCCTCTATTCCATAGCGTTTAAAGACGAAGAATTTTAACTAATTGAAAGTATATGACAAGTAGTACATCTATATCAGTATTCATAACAACTCGTGATGCCGAAACGAGAATACTTACAGTCTGCCTAATCCAAAAAATTATATAGCTAAATGAGCAATGGGCTGATATCAGTTTGCCCAGTTGATCAGTTTGTGTATGAAATAAAACTCATTAGACCAAAAAAAATATTTTGGTGGAGTAATTAACATAATATTGATCATAATTAAAATAAAAATAAGATTTTAGACGTCGTTGAAGACTAATTAAAAATATCTAAAAATTATATTTACGTCGCGGTTTATCTACATTTAAAATCTAATAACAAATAAATAACAATATTGTTATCTTTTAGAAAATAAATATGAATACTTTGTTAATGTCACTTTGTTTGCATTTAGTTACCGATGTATCTAATCATCAAAAAATCATCAATTTTTTAGTTTATTCATTCACGTACTCACTATTTGATCTATTATCAATATCTATACATATGCGGTATGTAGGATAACGATAAAGTAAGTGAGTCACATGGGAATTTTTGTGTAAAAATAAAGATAACATCTCTGTTAGTACACCTGTCGAGCTTCGTGTATACGTAGTAGGTCTCTACAGCTTAATACAATTTCTGTAACAAAATCTGTGGTTATAGAAACTATAATGTCAATAAAAAACCATGCTTTTATTTATTCAGGATTATAGGTCCGCTTAATACTTATGTGACTATATAAACTAACTATGGTTTTATTTTATATTACTATATGTGTAGGCGATTATTTACGTGTATTAATTTGTTACTTACGAAATTTTATAACTACGCCAGGTATTTGTTTTGAAAACCAACACTTTGAATTTGAAAATTGTCTTTTTTTGCAAAGAGAAAGAAAATTGATTATCTTTGTGACTGTTGCAGTCTTTTTTGTAGAAAGCTTTTGATATAGAAACTTAAAATTTGGCACAATAATAAATATATCAAACCGCAGATATCCAATTACATTTTTTACTTGAACATTTTTTTTCATTTTCGTTATCTAAAGTTCCACAACTATGTATTTTGGAATAGTATGTAAGTTTATTTTTAATTTATTGCTGAAAATCTCCACAAACATTTTCTCAGGAACCATTTCACAAAATTTTTAAATTTGATGTAATGATGAAACATATTAACCTACAAACAGGTATATCTAAAAAGTATTGATACGGAAATTTTTGAAGGGAAAAACCTTTTTTTTTCATTTCACATATCGTGCCGGACATCAATTGAAGATCCCAAAACTGTTTTTTTTTAAAAATGTTACATAAGATAGTTCATGATGAAAGATGTTTTCCAAAATGTCAACAAAAATATGTAGGGGTGCGGTGTGTTGTGTGTTCCCCTCTCTTGTAGGTATGAGCGATAAATATACTAACCCACTTTTCAGTAAATATACTTACCTTTTTATAGAGCGTTCTATCGAAGAAGGAACCGAATTTTTAGATTATGATGATAGTCAGCCGCGTGCTAATGGAGAATTCACATGCTAGGCGATAGATCATGTCCATTCTTACTATTGTTTTATTCGGTATACAGAAGTGTAGAGTAAATTTCTAAAGTCAAATTAAATATTGTGCAGCTTGCAATAGATCACCGGGAAGGGCTTCAAGTTTTCAATAATCGCAAATAAAAATATATTACCCTGAATTTTATACTTGCATCATGGTTCATATTTCTACTTAGCGATCAATGTGTGAATATATAATATACATTAGAACTATATGAGAATTGTGTGCCATGGAACTGATTTGATGGCCTTTGGGATACGTGCATTTTTCAGACATTATAATAATAATAATTTATATGGCGATAGAAAATACAACATATAAAATAGAAGACATGTACAGAAATTTTCTTAAAACCGATGATAAATTAAAAATTAAACTAGACGCCTTAACTTTAAATTGTTCGATCCACAAAAAGGTGACTAGCCCGGCTTGTGCACTTATGCTATAAGCATTATTGACACGGCCAGTTTATAGCTAGCAATTAGTGACACACACACACATACATATGTATAAATATATGTATTATTATGTTAATTTAGTTAGAGAGCTTTCTCGTATTTTGAGTTGGCCCAAGCCAATGTGCACAACAATTTTAAATAGTATCTTTATAACGATAAAAAGGCTATAAAAGTAATTATTAAATTTAATACCGGATCGGTGTATGTCTTGGTACACGTTAAGATTTAGATCGAGAGTTTCAATAGAACCTATGTTTTTTTTAATACAATAACTAATAGCTATATTATAGCATACTTTACAACTTCACATAAGAGTCATGTCCCTAGTCTCAACTATACCCAAATTAATATAGAATCCGCTGTTTTCTCCTGAAGCTAGGCTAACATCACCTTTTTAAGATAAATGCTTCATAGAACCAATTTAAATAATTTCGATTCCAATAACACTGAGACTGAAAATCGGCTATTGTTGAAAGAAACCGATTAAGAAAGATTACTGACACGGTATGCTTTAATACTAAAAAGTCAGAGATAAATAAAACAAGAGAAAGTTTAAAATCTAAATACAATTATAATATTACCATATTTGTGTCATTTACCAGACCTTAAATAAATTCGTTAAAAGTAGCATAATCCTATGACAATGTTACAGTAAAAAGAATCAAATTCCTCTTCAAACATTTACCGTATAAATAATGAAATCGAAGCAGTTAAGTTCTTCTAGGGCTAGATTAATATAAACGAATTCCTTGGAATTTAGCATCCAAATTTCTTGGACACTAGCTCTTTTCCTGACTTCGTTTTTAAGTGGACCTATTTAAAATATTATTAAGTGCAAAATTAGTATATGTAACGCCATCTGTTAGAACAATTATAAAAGTAAACGTTTTCAGTAAGAACTTTGTAAGTTGATTATGATAGAACGTAGCGCATATCTTAACCAAAGCTCAATTTTATCTACTAGTAGAAACATTTTCGGACCTTTTAGCTATTATTACATGACACACAAACAATGAAACAAATGAGCAGACCTGCATACAAAGGAATAAGCATCAAAAACCAATATTGGCATTGTGTTACTGTTATTATATTCCTGTCATATTTTTACGTATAATATTAATATTTTCCATTTTTTTCGTAAATGCCTTCAATGTACATATGGGTCCATTCTACAATTTTACCATATTTATGGACAATGAACTACGTAACAATGGAATTCTCACAACTGAATACTAAACATATCAAAGTAATTAAAGTATAAATATTGAGAACAGGAAAGATAATAAGCTTTCAATTAATGCATCGAAAAATTTTATGTGCGGAAAACGACTGGCAATAATGTTTGCCTTCATGCGTCTCTTCGCGTTCGGGTTGCTTACTCAATCACTTTACACTTCACTTCTAGCTACGTCCACTTCATTAATGCATGTCCGGTTGGAAAATATAATTACTATGCGTCGAGAACGTAGCTACGTACTTCTTTATTGTATCAATGTAATGAAAACGAATTTGTGAAAATATTGAATTCGCATACCTTATGACTGCATGCACTGATTACAACAAAATAAACATTAAATATTACTTCAAGTTAACCCCTATATTTTTCAAAAAATCCTATTTAATCGAATAAGTACTTTTTTATGGGACGCGTGTAAAGGGACAAAAATAAAAAATTATATTTTTGCGTTCTATTACTTTTGCTAAATGTAAAAATGATTGAGGATTTTAAAAACACCAATTTTATAGTTTTATTCAAGGTATGTTGGGCTATTTTAGGTTGGGTTGGATATATTGAGTTTTGTTAACTTATTTTAGGTTGAATTTAAACCTATTTTTAGTCATGGGGAATTGGGTTGTTTTATATTGTGATGGGTTGAGTTATGTTTATTGAGTTATATTGGGTCGAATTAGGTTACGTTGTGTTGGGTTTATTTTGTTATTCTATCAGTGGTATATGTGGGTTGGGTAGAGTTATGTTGGGTTGGGTTACGTTGGATTGGATTATATTGTGTTAGGATTATAGGGTTATGTTGGATTCGAATATGTTAAGCTATGTTGATTTGGGTTATGTTTGTTGAGTGGGTTACGTCGGGTTATGTTGGGTTGAATTGGGTTATTTTAAGTTGGGTTATATCGGATTATATCGGGTTGGGTTTAGTTGTGTTAGGTTATGTTATGTTATGTCGGTATAGGTTGGGTCGTGTTTGGTTAGGTCGGTTCTTGTTAGATTACGATGGGTTAGGTTGAGTTGTGTTGGGTTGGAGTTGATTATGTAGGCTTGAGTTGTAATGTTATATCTTGCTTTATATCGTGTCATGTCGGGTAGTATTCAGTTGGATTGGGTTCTGTTAGGTTATTTTAGGTTGGGTTGTTTTCGGTTATTTTGGGCTGTGTTACATTTGCCGCATGCGTCCGCCCACTTTCAGATGACATACTAAAGTATGTGCGCTTCCCGCATTACTTCACGCTTCAGTTCTGGTCACGTCAGTTTCGCCAATATTTTTCCGGGTGGAAAACTTAAGCGATTTAAAATACGCGTAGTTTTTATTTTATTGGTTTACTTACATAGATACACTATACATTTTTGTAATAACTACACATTGAATAGATAGGCACTGTGATTTTTTTGATGTTGTTCTTACAATATAAATGCATTTATATTCAACTTGCATATCTGTTGATTTAGTAAACTGAATCCTATGAAATAAAAAGTTTTTGTTACTTCAAGTTAAACCCTATATTTTTTCCATAACTTCATTTTAATGAATCCAGTAGTTTTTATGTAATGCAACTTTCAACAAATAGACAAACGGACAAAAATTATATTTATGTGTTTGTGGAATAAAACATAAATAAAAATTGCCAAATTAGCCATTAAATAGTAATCAAGGAATATTTGTTCTTTTCAACAAAGTTATAATTCAGTAAGTTTTAAGGAACTCGCGTGGGACTTTGTATCTGTTTTCAACTTAATTCTTTTGTCAGCCAACCCAACAATCCTACCTGTTACCAGACTTGGCTACTTCTTTATATTTATGATTATATGTTTAATGGTATATCAATAGTTCTTTTATCACTGTGGAAATATAACACGCCCAAAACTCTAGAACATCTCTTGCTATTTTTTTTCCGATGATGATGAAGTCAGGACCTCGACACCGTCAAAGAACGATTAATCTGTAACAATTCCAGCCTATATCTACCTAGTGACTTTGATTCGG
The DNA here is from genome assembly GCA_039881145.1 of Druceiella hillmani. Classification (NCBI taxonomy): domain Eukaryota; kingdom Metazoa; phylum Arthropoda; class Insecta; order Lepidoptera; family Hepialidae; genus Druceiella; species Druceiella hillmani. Next base: position 38,345,572 of record JAYKKI010000012.1, on the reverse strand, counting down.
AGATATGCCACTAAGAGCTGACTGATGTTGTCAAAAAACTGAAGTCGAGTAAAGCATTGACAGTATGGATAATGATATTATAAAAGCATCGTGGGAGACCGCGGCTCCTGAGGTCTTTTCTATTTTCAACCACTGATGAGAAGATCGCTTCCTGACAGTCTGGAAGGTGGGGAAACTGCAGGTTATCCCGAACAGTAATGGGAAATCGCCCAGCTATCCTAAGTTCTACGGACCTATCGCGTTCCTTCCGGTTACCGAGAAGTTCTTTGAGTCGGTCGCGCCACCAATTTCCGGTGGCGCGTTTGATAGTGCCACCATCTTATTCACCAAATTCTTCTACACATTTCGGTTTTTAACCCGGAGTATCTGCAACAGACACTACATCTGCCCTTTAACCTGAGTAGAAGCGTGTCCAGGAAAATATGTATTCAGAATTTCCTTAGACATCTATCGTTTAATAATGCCCGTCCAGCTATTTTGTCCACGTTGGAGAGGACTCTAGGGAGTGTTAGGAAGCCGTCACCGAATGATCGGTAACTATTTTTGTGATTGAGTGATATTTTGCAGGATGAAGGCATCGTAGTAAAAAAAACGTTCATCAAGTGCTATCCGCAGAGCTCAGTCATCGGCCCAATTTATGAAATGTCATATTTGATGGCATACCCACTATATCTCTTCAGGGATGTGGTACCATTGTCTATGCTGATAACATCGGTGATCGAAGGAGCGAAGTGTAGAGAACTAGGAATCTGGACAGCAGACTCCCTCGCCAGGAAACTTGACTAGGGCACCAAGAATAAGCTCAGTTTGGGCCTCTAAAATTCCGAAGCCTTCAAGCGCAGGCCAAGCAAGGGGACCGACTGTGAAAATGGGTGAATCCAAAATCAGTGTATAGTATCAGGTTAAGTACTGAGACATGATTCTTTAAATGTAGCTGCATGTCGAGGCGTGATATATTGCGCAGAGAGCCAGGATAGCTATCCAGGCCATGACCCGGTTATTCACTTGACCACTCCGAACCTTAGACTAATGTATACGCCAATATGCTTTGGTTTATTGTCATCGGTGTGGGCTCTGGTGTACAAAGATTACGCCTGCATGTGTACATTTTCTGATATATACAGAAGAATAATATATTGCGAATTTTATATGAAATAGTTTTCTCAATCTGGCTTTTCCCGGGCAAAATAAATCATAACTCTATTTCACTTTCATCGTTTTTTTTTATAAATATATAATTATACACCGCTAATTTATACGGTTTCCTCAGCAGATTGACTCTTTATTACTTGCTTTAGCCGAGTACAAAACAATGGTTGAATCTTTCAACATAAAAACGGGTAAAGCAGATTATTTTTCATAATTAGCTCTATAGATTCTGTAATTTGTATATTCTTCATAGATTATTTTAATCTGGCTATATGATTTTATTGTATAACTCGGAATATCAGTGTTCATACTTCGAAGTTTCGAAATTCAATTCACTTTCTTTAGGTTAATAACTAATTACCCACATGTTATATTAATTACTAATTTAATAATTAATTACTAATTAATACTTAATTACTAATTACCCACATGTTATAAAAATATATTTTATACGCTATGTCCACCTGGATACTAGGCTTCATGATGGTAAAATTTTCATATTAGACGTGTAATTTTTTTTGGGATAAGTTATTTTTACATTAAGAATGTTACAGTAAGTTATAACGGCAAAGAAAGGGATAAGTTTTAATTATGAAAACGAAAAAATTTCAAAGTTTACTCAAAATATTAGAAAATTATTTCATGAAATAATAATTAAATCTTAAATATTTTTGAAGTACTTTATAATCTGGCCCTGTTTCTATTCTTACCCGAACAATAATATGACATAAGCGATTTGGGAAAATAATATACAGAGCCTTCTCCATATAGAATTTAAAATATTAGCATCGCTCCAAAGCAATTATACATTAAGGCCAAAGAGATCATTCCTTGACTAAAATGAGGTACATATTGAAAATCACCTCACCATATTTTGATTACATGTGCGAGAAAAAGTATGCAAAAACTATGAAAAGCGGGGAATTTTTCTATTGGACGTACATGTTATGTTCGTCCCCTTTAGAGTAAACTGTATTAGGAAGATACATGCGTGTTGATTGCAGAGAAAAATGGTCGATTTCTTAGAGCAGTATAGAAAAAATGGTTTTGATTTTTAATTTATACTATAAAACGATTGTGAGAAGTAAATAAGTAACGTTTTAAAAATTCAATTTCGAGTATCCAAGCGATCTTAACTTCACATTACCACATAATACTGAAATATTATAATCATCGCTTGATCTTTAATAAAAACTATTCTCAATTAAATTAAGCTAGGTGATGTAGTGATGTTTCTACTTTATTTAAATTCTTTACCACTACCTAGGTCTTCAGGTGAGCAAATGACAAATATGATCTAGAAATCTTTGCTAATTACTCATCTAAAGATGTTGTAATACAACAAAACTTAGGTCATGGTGAAGAATTTAAATAAAGTAGAAATATTACTACGTCATGTAATATCTCTACGCCATTTAAATGTGAAAAATCCATTTCTACAAAATTAACTCCAAATTTATTCAATATCAGAAAATATTCTAGCATTGTCAGTTAAATTAAATACATTAAACATCTTCAGGTATTAGACCCATCAAGGTATTAGACACATCAAAACATTTCACGGTATTTTTTATTGAATCACAAATGTCCGTACTTTTCAAATTTAATTGACAGCAGTCGAGTGTGTTTCAGTTTCTCTCGATTTATTGGTTGAATATTGAATTTAGTAATTATATGCTGAAGGATTGCCTCGATGCGATCTTTCTACAACATAGAGAAATAAACACCAAACATTTCCAAACGCCTCAGTAAATACCTATTCTTTAATACAATTCTAAAAATATATGCAATATTTTATGAAATCATCCGATTATAAATTCATGAAGAGCGCAGTAAAATCTTTCAAATATTGAAAAAGTTTAGGGTATGAAGGTTATGAAACTTGTGAATATAAAAGAGCATTGATTTCAAAATATTTTGTGACTTACATAACAAACTTACAGCTACTCAAAATTGTATATTAAACCGTATGTAACTTCGTTTATCATTAATTTTTTAGATTATTCAGTCACTCACCATTATATAAATCATTTTTAAGGCATTAAACTGGAAACATTTCCGTTTTTGCTTATTTTATTTTAAGGCATTAAACTGGAAACATTTGCGTTTTTGCGTATTTTTATTGCATTAAAGAATAAGGAAATTATCATCTCTGAACTCTCGAAATCCATGCCTTGAATCTTGCATGCAGACATGAATGATATTTACAATTCACTCATTCAATGGTTGAACTACAATGAAGAAACCAATTTTATATGGAAATTGATTAATAATTTCTTAATACAATTAAATGAAACTACGTGATGTAGCACGCGCCTTTTACTTTTGATTGCCAATTTCCATATATTTACAAAAAAGCAGACAGCATCAAAATAGAAACTGACAGGTTTTCAGTTGAAAAAAATCGTCAATGGACTCTCGTAGATGATTCCCATAATCAATTTTTTTCATGCAAAGCATTTTTTAATGACCTAAAGAGGTAACACATACAGATCTAATGATTTTAATTGACTACAATAAATTATAGCAGAAATAGTTGTATTAATAGCATGAATTTTTCAATGTATATTCCGTGAATATTCCACTAAACATTATATTTTGTGAACGGATTACTTTATGACATTTATTTGCTTCATTCCTTTTGGCCCAACTACTGTCTCACTTCTCGTTCTTAATAATTCAGCCAGTTAAACATAACCGGAATGATGCAAATTGTACGTATATATTGCGCAATAATTGAACTGATCCAGATTCGACTCGTGGAGTACCTAAAGAATATAAGTTTGCATGCTTTGCCTAATTCGTGTAAATGTTTCTCTATTGTACAGTGAGAGCATTCATGTTTGAGTAGTCAAACCCCATGTTAAACATTTAGAATATTTACTTCAGTGTTTTAGAGACAGTATAGGAAACTATTTATTTATATATTCTGCATGTGGCTTCTGCCGCTTTGTTTTTTCGGGTTATCACCACCGGCGTCGACTCGATGTTTACTACAGTCGCCTCAACGTTACTAACACCTAACTGTAAGTGACGTTGAAGAAGGTTATTTAAAGCTTAATTTTAAGTTTCGGACCAGATAAATTTTTAAAATAGTTTTTTATTGAAATTATGTAATCGTAGAAGTACGTTCGTAATAGGTGAATGACTTGCTTAAAAAGTGATGTGCCAGTAATCATATCATACATTCTGCCGCCATTCTAATTTTTTCGTAATGATATTGCGATTGACGGCGGTAATGAGAAGAAGAAATAATTTGTGCGTAACGCCATGCCAAATAATTAATCAAGCAGATTTTTTACGGTGCCTTTTTTGACAAAAAGACGCTTTATTTTTGTGGAAATTTTAATTAAAATCTTTAAGGATATGTACACTTTTGGAGACTACATAGAACGTCATTTTGAGTGCCGCTTCCAAACTTTTCAATATTTGTTAATATATTTGAAATGAAATTAGGAAACATTGAACTATGAATTATATATATATATTATATCATATATATTATATCATATATATTATATCACATACAATAAAAAGTATTTTCACGATATAGCAATTATTTTCAGTAGTTACTGTTACTTAATTTATAAAAAATATTAACTACATCAATAATCACTTAAAAAACATTGTCAAATAATTAGATAAAAATATCGGACGAATTTTTCCGTAGATATTTTTAAGAGATGTGTATTTTAGAAAATTGGTTAATTTTTGAGTGGTTAAAGTTTCTCAAAGTGCAAACAAAAAGTTAATAAAAACCCACAAATATATATTTTCTTCTTATAGATTGACATACAGAATTACGAAAAGTAATACGTAGACTGAAGAGAAGTGTAACATTTCCTTTCATATATAAGATGGTGTGATTAAACTTTCGATAATTTTTATATATTTTATTTATATTTTAATACTCCCAACTTATTGAAATGTATATATCTTTTGATTTATGTATTCTATTGTCCTTTTGGGATTGTTTTACTAGTAGTGATGACGATCTTATAAAAAATAATGAAATTAATTAACGCTACCAAGCAAAGTAACATTTCAGAATTAGAAAGTTGAGATTCTCGGTTCACCCATTATGGAAAAACTTGCTTAGTTCTTTAAATATGAATCTATTCATTCGTATTGGAATATCTCAGATTAAATAATGAAAGATATTTAATTGAGCCCTTGTATTGAAATTAGTAATTTTGAGCGTCTGTGGTTATCCTAATGGAACCCACAGTTATATAAAAGTAATTACATGCTTATGATATGAAGATTTTATTATGTATATGAGGGCAGATTACCGTTAATAAATATTGTTATTTTACGACTCTCAATAAACTAATAGACGCATTTTCCATGGGAACAGGAGTTAAGAATAATAATGGTTATTCATTGTATCGTTTGTGTTTATTTTAATTAATAAGGTATCCCTATATATTGTAATTAGTATATGGCCTTATCTAATATATCGTCATCGCATAATTTTCACCCGACCGATATAACTTCAGAGAAAATACAATTAATTCTCTAAAGATCGCATTCCGCTCCAAGAAATGAACGTGGGCAAGTGTTTTGTAACTGAGTTATATCAGTATATTTATGAATAATGAGAAAATTTGGAAAAATTGTGGTAACTGTCATTCAATTTGAAACTTTAAAACTATCAAGTATGAGCAGAACACGCACTACAAAGGTTCCTAACACATTTAGAAACTTCTAAATAGCCAGACGCATAGTATTTCTGTTAAATTATTGAGAAATACTAATTTTTTATTATGGAAATTTAATGGCTACTGTATTTTATATGGGTGAAAAACATGGTGTATATTTCAAAAATTATAAAATCTACGACAACCACCATAATTTCCCTGAATATTCTTTGCTAGATTTTACTGACGCTGTTTTTTTCGTGATTTTTGGATCACTTGTCTTGGAATTTTCGGATATTTTTGAAATATGTTTTTAAATGCGAAATTAAAAATTATGAAAAAAAAATTGTGTTCCTCATAACTAGCCCTGTAAAATAACATCCCATGGTAAATAAAATTTTTAAAAAAATTCAAGACCTTTATTTACCATGTTTTTAACGCATCATTTTTAAAAAGTTAGTTTTTAAACTTTTAAAATAAGCTTCCTAAATACTAATGCAAATTGCATTGTATAACCTCATATAACAACAATTGAATTTATTACCCTCACTAAAATACTGGTATATCGTATAACTCTCGGAAATATAATAAAACCTACACTGCGCCCCTGCAATAAACTCACTAACATAAGCAGTGGAAAAACCCACATAAACCCGGCTTCCGCTATTATGTTTGAAACATATAATTGTTGTTGGATGTTCCTAAGAGTTAATCTTTGCTAATATCCCACCTGAAGATGTTGAAATACAACGAAACCTAGGTCGTGGTAAAGAAATGAAAGAAAGTAGAAATAATACTACATCACGTAGTTTCATTTAATTGTGTAAGAGAATTATACAAATTTGTTTTTAGTATCTCCGTGGTATAATTTATTGTAAGTTAAATTAAATACATTAAACATCTTCAGGTATTAGACCCATCAAGGTATTAGACACATTAAAACATTTCATGGTACTTTTTATTAAATCATAAAGACCCGGCTTTTTAAAATTTAATTGATAGCTGTCGAGGGCGTTTCAGTCTGTCTCGATTTATTGGTTGAATACTGAATTTTGTAAATACATACTGAAGGATTGCTTTGATGCGATCTTTCTACAATATAGAGAAATAAACACCAAACATATCCAAATGCCTCAGTAAATACCTATTCTTTAATACAATTCTAAAAATATATGCAATATTTTGTGAAATCAACCGATTATAAGTTCAGAAAGAGCGCAGTCAAATTTTTCAAATATGTAAAAAGTAAGGTTATGAAATTTGTGAATATAAAAGCGCATTATTTTGCGACTTACGTTACAAACATAGAGCTTCTCAAAATTGTATATTAAACCGTATGTAACTTCGTTTATTATCATCCATTTTTCAGATTATTCAGTCACTCACTATTATATAAATCATTTTTAACGCATAAACTGGAACTGTATCGTTTATTATGTACTAACTTATTACTCATTTTAATGTAAGAGTAGGTAATGATTAAATAGATTTTTGAAATGCCTGCGTTGTATAAATTATAGAGAAATAAGTAATCAGTCTTTCCTGGAATTGACTTTTTCCAATTAAATGAGAGGTTGGCCTCTGCATTGCCTGGCATGAGAACACGACACAAGTCACGTGAGAACACATGAATTATTTAAAATAACACGACCAGATTAATTTAGTTTCAAAACATTATTTTCGTGAACTTTTTTCATTCTAACCATTTACGTTTTTGTTTATTTTATAATGTATTCATATTGCACTAAACAATAAGAAAATTACCATCTTTGAACTATCGAAATCCATACCTTGAATCTTGCATGCAGACATGAATGATATTTACAATTCACTCACTCAATCTTTGAGCTATAATGGAGAAATGAATTTCATATGAAAATTGATTAATAATTTGTTATTACTTAATGTTGATAAATAAAATAAGTATATTGACCATGTTCATATTTTCATTAATTTTTTTAAAGTATTAAACAAATTAATTTTATACTGAAATCTGGGCGCACAGAGCATCGAAATCGCGACCGTAAGGCCGCACATTGCATTTTTCCCTGAAGAGCTTCGCAGCCGTGATATTTATTTTGCTAGTACTCTAATACAGCTCAAGCAAATGCTAGATGTTGGCCTTAAGTGTATCAGTATCTTTTAGTACGTCGGGAAAGTGTTAGATCAAATGATATATTTTCTTTTATTTTTTTTTAATACGATATTTCATTACTGCTGGATGAAGAGAAATTATATTTTATTACTGTAAAATATGTATAAACTTTTTCAGTTTTATTTTATGGACTTTAAAAAGCTAGACGTTGATGTTACATCATTATAGTATTTACAGTAACTTGTTTCTTGTTACAAAAATTGATGTTGTTACACATATTATTCCTTACTGCATGAGCGAAACGAGCGATGTGATCTAACAGTTTGCAAAATAATGTTTTAAAACAATAGTATTATACTTACACACGCACACATGTGCACGCGCGCACGTACAAAATTACACGTATGAAATTATTATACATACACACGCAAACGCGGGTGCGCACACACACCAACAAGCGCATGTGGGCACGCCCGCCCGCCCCGGTATGCTCACACGCACGCACACTCGCATGCACATATGTGCCCACGAAGCCACGCACGTGCCTATGCACACGTCAACTTTTGATTACCCATTCCCATTTATTTACCAAAAAGCAGACAGCTTTAAAATAGAAACTGACAGGTTTTCGGTTGAAAAAAATCATCAATGAACCCTCGTAGATAGTTCCGATCATCAATTTTGATTCCCCCCATTCCTTTTGGCCCAACTACTGTCATTTACAGATGCGATTAACCTATAAAAACTACTTCTCATTCTTAATAATTCAGCCAGTTAAACATATACAGGAATAATGAAAATCGTACGCATATATTGCGCAATAATTGCGCTCATCCAGATTCGACTCGTGGAATACTTAAAGAATATAAGTTTGCATGCTTTGCCTAACTCGTGTAAATGTTTCTCTATTGTACAGTGAGAGCATTCATGTTTGAGTAGCCAAACCCCATGTTGAAAATTTAGGATATTTACCAGTTAGTAATTTTAATACGTTGATAATCAATTTGTCGGCCGGAGTTAGATTGGTGCTTCAAAGTCCAATCGCTGCTCCAGAATCGATGTGTTATAGTAGCTTCAGAGACAGTATAGGAAACTATTTATTGATATATTCTGTAATGTGGCTTCTGCGGTAGAATGACCAGATTGAAACTAATAAAGTAAACAGTGACGCAAGTGGATGTTGTCACCACCGACGTCGTCTCAATGTTTACTACAGTCGCCTCAACGTCACTAACAGCTAACTGTAAGTGACTTTGAAGAAGGTTATTTAAACCTTAATTTTTAATTTCGTACCAGGTTTATTTTGAAAATTATTTTTTATTGAATTTTTTTAATCAACCGTACGCACTTCGTTCGTAATAGGTGAATGACTTGCTTAAAATTATATAAAAGTGATGTGCCAATAATGATATCATACATTCATCTAATTTTTTCGTAATGATATTGCGATTGAAGGCGGTAATGAGAAGAAGAAATAGTTTTATGAGTAAAGCAATGCCATGTAAGATGATATGAATATTTCCTATATAGGAATAATTATTCAAGGAAATTTTTTCCGGTGCGTTTTTGAGGAAAAGACGCTTTATTTTTGTGGAAATTTTAATTAAAATCTTTGAGGACATATACATTTTTCAGAATACACAGAACGTCGCATTTAGTGCCACTTGCAAACTTTTTAATATTCGTTAATATATTTAAAATAAAATTAGGAAACATTGAACTATAAATTATATAAAATAACACATGATCACATAAAATAACACATAGAATTTTTAGTAGTTACTATTACTAAATTAAAAAAATATATTAACTGCATCAAGTATCATTTAAAAAACATGGTCAAATGATGAGATAAAAATGTCGGACGAATTTTTTCGTTGATATTTTTAAGAGATATGTGTTTTAGAAAATTAGTTTATTTTTGAGTAGTTAAACTTTCTCAAAGTACAAACCAAAAATTAATAAAAACCCACAAATATATATCTTCTTCCTGTAGATTGACATACAGAATTATGAAAAGTATTACGTAGACTAAAGAGAAGTGTTTGTTTTTAACATTTCTTTTCATATATAAGATGGTGTTATTAAACTTTCGATAATTTTTATATATTTTATTTATATTTTAATGCTCCCAACATATTAAAATATATATTTCTTTTGATATATGTATTCTATTGTTTTTACAGGATTGTTTCACTAGTAGTAATGACGATCTTAAAAAAATAATTAAATTAATTAAGGCTACCAAGCAAAGTTACATTTTTGAATTAGAAACTTGAGATTCCCGGTTTACCCATTATGGAAAAACATATTTAGTTCTTTAAATATGAATCTATTTATTCTTATTGGAATATCTCATATTAAATATTGAAAGATATTTAATCGGGCCCTTGTATTGAAATTAGTAATTTTGAGCGTCTATGATATTCCTAATGGAACCCACAGTTATATAAAACACACAGTTATATAAACCCACAGTTATATAAAACCCACAGTTATATAATAACATGCTTATGATATGAAGATTTTATTATGTATATGAGGGGCAGATTGCCGTTAATAAATATTTTTATTTTACGGCTCTCAATAAACTAGTAGTTGCATTTCTCATGGGACCCTGTTCCCATCCCATAAGGATATTAGTCCACATAAAATTATTTAGATTCCTGTGATCCAGAAAGTGAGGCAAAGCACTTAACACCGGAATTAATTGTAGTCAATATTATTTGCTTTCTTAAATTACTTACTACCTGCTCATTTTACTTCCGTTTTATTGATCTAAACAGATTGCTCTCGTAATAATGGTTACCCATTGTATTGTTTGTGTTTATTTTAATAAGGTATCCCTACATATTGTTACAAGTATATGGCCTTATCTAATATATCGTCATCGCATAATTTACACCCAACCGATATAACTTCAGTGAAAATACAATTCATTCTCTAAAGATCTCATTGCGCTCGAAGAAATGAACTTAGGCAAATGTTCTGTGTATATATGACTAGTGTATATATGAATAATACGAAAGTTTGGAAAAATTTGAAACTTAGAAACTATCAAGTACGAGCAGAACGCGCACTATAAAGGTTCCTTACACATTTTGAAACTTCTAAATAGCCAGACGCATAGTATTTCTGTTAAATTATTGACAAATACTAATTTTTCACTGTGGAAATTTAATGGCTACTGTATTTTTTACGGGTGCAAAACATAGTGTATATTTCAAAAATTATAAAATCTACGATAACCACTATAATTTCCCGAAAACTCCTTTGCTAGATTTCACCGACACTGTGCTTTTTTCGTGATTTTTGGGTCACTTGTCTTGGAAAAATAGGGGGGGGGAGGGAATATATTTTCAGATATTTTTGGAATACGTTTTTAAATGTGAAATTAAAAATTATGAAAAAAATTTTTGTATTCCTCATAACTAGCCCTATAAAATAACATCCTATGGCAAATAAAATGAAACAAAAAATTTAAGGCCTTTATTTACCATGTTTTTAACGTATAACTTTTAAAAAGTTAGTTTTTACACTTTTAAAATAAGCTTCTTAAAGACTAGTGCAAAATGAGTAGATTAATGTGTGACTATTTTAAATTTAAAATTTCTACCTTGCACAGTTTCTGAGAAAATAGGCTGTGAAAATATAAAAACGTAGATATATATATATATATATATATATATATAAATATATATATATATATATATATATATATATATATATATATATATATATATATATATATGTATATATATATTAAAAACATTATGACAATTAGAACGATCCGTGTAGTAGCCCTATAAAATTTGAGTGGGCTTTTAAAGATCTATTTTTTTGTGAGAGAATTATACAAATTTATATTTAGTATCTCCGTAGTATAATTTTATTTGTGTTTTGTGGATGACCTTTTAAATGTTATTAGAAAAATACGTAACAATTTCTAAATAAAACACATTTATTTGTCACGTGGCTGAGCTTTCTCCTTTAGACTTGGTATAGTGTAATATTTATCAAAGGTATTAAACACATAGTAAATATGTGAGCATTTACCCCAATTTCTTTTTAAACGTGTAATTTGAAACACGATATTTACATCGTAATTTTCTAAGATTATTTGATACTAGCTGTGCTTACGAATTTGTTCGCGAGTTATTAGGAAAACAAGTTGTTTTTTTTCTCTATGTTGCTCCTGAGTATATACACGAAATCTCTTTTCAAAATCCGTCCACTAAATTTTGCGTGACACCTATACAAATTAACATACAGACTGACAGACAAAAAATTTCAAAAAATGTTTTCCCGCTGTCCATTTTCATTCTATACGCTGAATGGATAACTTTTTTTCATTATTTCCAAAGTACAGAATTCGCGCTATTAGAATTTTATTATACGTATAGATCATTGAAAAGAATATATTTCATTTCAATAAGATTTAAGTGGTGCATTTCAAATTACGTTTAAATTGTACGGTATTATGTAAAAGCTTTAATTAAAAATTTGGCATGAGGATATCGACTAAAATTTTAACAGTATTTATTAGAGTTCACCTTTTGAAAACTGAAAAATTTTTATATATAGACTGACGGCGTTCTAATTTTATTTTATGTATTATTTTCGAAATTAAAATAATCATAACTATTACTTATTAACAAAAGATGATCATTCGATCACTAGGTACCAGAAACTGATATTAAATGGTTAAGCGTGCTTTTCAGTATCTGCCATAATGGGTAATATTTTGAGTTCAACTTGGTATTATAATCGCTCACTGCCAATGTAATTTCATAATTGGGCGTAAATCCTAACAAGTAAATATGTTATTTTAAGCAATATTAATTCGAAATCTGTAACATATTTACTGGACTCAGGCATTATGGGGAAATGGAAGTGAAATGACTTAATTTATAAAGGAATTAGAAAATTTATCAACGAAATATTTATTGAAATAAAGACGTCGCTATCACATTATTTAAGCAAAATCGTATTATTTTTAGTGTTTGGAAATATCATAATTATTAGGTTTCATAAAACACAAAATTGTATTAGTTGAATGCTTAAGGACCCAAATTATTGCCTCGCAGGTTTAATACAGAAATTTCGAAAATGTGCGGAAATTTATAAAATAACAGAAATTTATTAAATAACTCTCATTTTAACCTGTCTACCCAGAGCACCACCAAGATCACCAACATGTTACAATATACTTGTTTAAATACGGTGCCATGTGTAGTTGTACTATATTGTGATAATGATTATTTATTATATATTTAAACAGCGACAAAACATGAACATTATTTTGGATAACCTAATAAAAGACATTTCTTAGCTACTTTAACGCAATCGTACCGAATTGCTCATTTAATATATTACTTGTTTTACTTATGAGATGGCTACGCGCCGTTGTCCAATGAACAAAGATATGAGCAACTGTCGTAAGGGTCGGGCGGTCTCTTTCTAAGTGGCTTTCTCTTCGTTTATGGTATTGTTTTCACATCGTTGACATATTGTTCACACACATTTCAGCAATAATATTAACAACAAAATTATTGATATTAACAACCCACTTGATTTTGTGTAAGATTCAGTTCGCATTGCGATCGATTATAATAATTTTTGATGAGATATCCAAGTTCTATACAATAGTTTACAATAGTTTGTGGACTGCAATGACAGTTCTATGTTTACACATTTTATTTACGCAACATTCAATTTATTTATCCAATTTCAGAAAGCATTGTTTCATCTTCGCTTATTTCGCTTCATTAATTTTGTAGAAATTCATTATCACTTAATTTTTATTCATAACTAAATACAACAATGTGGATGTATATATTTGCATACAATGAAACCTAAGTCATGGTTAAGAATTTAAATACGGTATAAATATGTAATCTTGTGCATATACGCTATTATTTTTTTTGCAGACCCTTTTTTCATGTGAAAATGTTTATTAAGCGATAGCAGATGTAACTCGGGATGGTAGCAAGCGTCATTATATATGATCGATTTTCCAATTATAATTTCAGATTTCAGACTTTCCCTGTTTCATTCATTTTATTATTGTTCACTCACCATAAATCTTAAAATACATTAAAACTAGGAAATGTTATTTCAAAAATATAAAATTTTGTCGTATTTTTTAGCTGTTACAATAATTTTAAACGGGAATAAATCATTTACTTTCCATTCGGAATAATTTAGACTCTTAGCCTTCAAAAGACATCCAAATCGTTTTAAATGGAAATACGGATTTAAGTTATCACATAATTTTTACAACCATCACGAATAACTAAGAAATTTTATCATAATAAATAAACAACTTAAAAAAAATAGCACCGATCACTTAATGGTTGATTTCAATTACATTCGAAATAAAATAGTCCAAACCAGGAGCCAAAGAATATTGCCATCCCTATGGAAAATCAAATGTTATTTCATTTACTAATGAATTTGTAATAGGTTAGAAAGAAGTAAGTAAATAGCTTTTTTCCCATCATTGTAGCGAGACCATTAATCATGTTAAGTGAATGTATTTCAATGACATCGGGCTTTATTCATGCTACATCATTATCAGGTATGCGATTGTATTTCGTTATCTAACTAGATTACGTACCATCCTTCACAGCTTGGGGAAGTTAGCACATAAAAGTTTCCTACACTCTCAGGCACAAATTAGTAGGTATTCTCATTTAAAAATGTTTTAAGTGTGGACGATATTTTAGAATATTCAATTACTAAATTCCAAAAACTGTCACGATAATTCGTGTATTGTATTACTAATACCTGATTTTTTTAAATTTGCTGAACACCGAAAAGTCTTTTCAAGTAATTGACTATATGCGATTTTAATGTGAAGTGACTCTAAAATCAGCTGAATAATATGGAATCCAAGTGACATCGAGTACGTTTCTTCGTTATTTCCAATTGAGACTGCACAGTTACTTTTCTATTTCCTGTTGATTTTTCCCTAAGTATAATATGCGGAATTTTTATTTTCAAATGAATTAAAATTATACTATACAACGTAAGGAAAACATATTTTCCGCGCCCTTTTGCATATTTAATTTTTTTTTATATTTAAGTTTAGATTCATAAAAAGTTATATTATATACAGTTGAATGAAATGTTTTGTCGCTTTTGTTTCTTGAACTTCAAAAATATAATTTCATTTAAAACTGTCATTCCGTATTTATTATTTACGGTTAATTTATTAACGACATAATCAACGGTTGTTTATTTTATGGTTTCGGAAAACGTACTATCTAATCCTGTGATGCTTATTTAATAAAAAGGCTAATAAAAATCAATTTATAATATTAATGTATATGACAGTGCGTATATTTTTTTGAAGATTCGCACTCTTCAACTCTCTTCACTTAAATGGTCATTGTCTATTGTTCCCAGGTACTAAGAATATATTAAACACACATACATACACATATATATATATATATATATATATATATGTATATATAATAATGTTATGTTCATTTAATGTACTTTGAAAGACTGTCGTTTGGAAGACTTTTATCATTAATATTTTATTTCATTTCGATAAAGTATTTATTATATTTGACGATTTTGTTATGGCTTTGAACATATGGGTCGGTGAGGAACAAATATTGTAAGAGTCGCTTGAAAGGAATGAATAACATCTTAATTCAGCGTCGATTGTAAATACAGATCTTTTAAGTGAAACTTGTTTCGTAAGTTTCTCAAAAAGTATTTTCTCTAGAAATCTACATACTTGCGAGATGAAAGTAGACTAACGTGAACTTTTCGTCAGTGCCATTTTCAAAAATTTTCATGGTATCGTTATTTGCAAAACTGACATTTTTAACGGACACCTCAATGTACAGAAAACATCTAATTTGTATACTTAATTATTTAATAGAGTGAATTACTCCTGTATGGGAAACAAAATCATAAGGTGATTTTCTAATGGTCACAATACCTTGTCTTTAGCACAAACCAATAACAGTCGGCCAAATAAAGAGAAATTAAATTATTTAAAAGTATTATGAAATTTATTTTACTAAAAACTAGCAGATATCAAACAAATGACAAAACTTGAGCTATATACTATAAATATTACATTATATTTAAATGCCTATACCAATAATTTTTTAGTCGAATTTTTTACTTTCGAATCGAAACATAATTGTCTTGACAGTAAATCTAATGTGAACTGATCATTTATTGATGTTTGTCATATTAATATCGCAACTTATTATACTTACACCATTTTCATTGAATACCCTACTATCTGGGTGAGATGGTACTTTTAGAAAAATAATGTAGTCATTATCACTTGATGTAATATTTTTTTCCATTTTAGTATTTCATTGTATCCGTGAATTGAAAACTATTTGTTACGATTTTATGATATTGATATAGGATATTAGTACTTTATTACGAAGTGAATTTATTGCTTTAATAATGGCAATGAATTCGTTTTTTTTCTATTCTTCTTCTTAAATGAATGTCAATAACCACAAATAAAATAGATAAATAAAATGTATGTTGTTCTAAATCCTGTATTTGTTTTTAAATCTAGAGACAGCAATCCCTAACACATTAAAACTCTCATAAAAGCATTTTTACATATCGAATAAGTTATTGCTGCAAGCAACTGCCGGTTTCCATAACTTTCTAGGGCCTCATCACATTAATGTAATAACGTCACAAAATTTTCCAGTGCACAAAATCGTACCATCACAAATAATAGCCACCTAATCATTGAAATCTCTAATTTTTATGAAATCAGAAGTACGATTAACAACTAAGGGCAATAATTTTGGATTTACCTCGAATTGGTGAATTGTATCTAAAGTAGACAGATTTGAGCTCTTTTATGACCGTTACCTGATATTTTTAGCTCACTTAATTAGAATTTTCCGTAATTTATATTTCAATTACCGTAGTAATAAGTCAGATAAATAATGACGAGTTTCTTTTAACATAACTTCAACACATACTTCTGTTTTTCATTGTAACTTTGGTTCATCTATTCTTTCTATATCCGATTATATGATCTGTAATACAACCTAAACGATCAATGCAATATCTCCGTCTAAAATTCCATACCAGTTACTGACTTGTGACAAAATAGGAAAACCTTCATTAATTTGTATTCTTCGCTTCACTGTCTATGCTCGGGGGATAAATTTCCTATTACAATATTATAAAACTGTGATTAAGGCCACAAAATGCTTTCTTTAGATGTATCAAAATTATCTCGTGATGAAAATATGTTTTCCTGTTGATTCTTCTGTCAGTCCCTCTCTCATGATTATTTCTTCTCAGGGACTATTAAACGTAGTAATAGGAAATAGTGGCCCAATTAGAAATATGAAATAAAACATTTGAATTCACATTTTTATAGCTAATAAGGGGATATTAAAACAAATTTTTGAAACTGTCTTATGGGGTATAAAATGAAATGATAAATTTAGAAAAGTACAAAATTGAATGATGCATTTAGAAATGTACTATTTTTTCCTGCAAAATTATTTTTAATGCTTCCAAAACGACGTTCAAGGCCATTCGATTTGCCATTCGATCTGAATGCCATTTGATCTTCTAAAAAAAAGTTTCAAAAAATTTAAATAATTCAAAAATGTTAGAGGTAAACTATATATGCGAGTATAATGAAAAATGGGAAGTGTGCTTTACCTTCGGAATTTTCTTTCTATATAAAAAGAAAGTTTTGTGAAAAACTTTGATTTGCAAAACGCAATAATATTTTCAGAATTTATTTTCATCATTTTGGCAAGTACGAGTGGAACTCGCACTAGGAAGATTCCACACAAATTTATATGCTTATAAACATTTAAAAGTACTTTGCACAGACGCTCATAAATATTTAAAGGTACTTTATATTTCTATTATACTATTTAAAAATATTAATTTTACGTAATATAATATGATACCTTGTATATATTTAACTGTAGTAATAACATGTAGCATATTTCAAACTTGATGACGATAGCCCACTCTATACGTTATGTCTATTGAAATGTATGCCGGTTAACAGGTTTTATTTTTGTGCCAAATTTCTACATTAAGTGGTGTCCAAAATAACAGTTGTGGTAGACGAATAGATATACACGTGAACGACCTTATAAGGGTTACTTTTCCATTTCTTCTTCTTAGAACTGAGTTTAGGTTATCAATCAATTATTAAAAGAATCACCTTTTGATTTGGTCCAATTCGAAAAGGTTTTCAATTTTGTTAGGTAAAGGGAATCCGGGTTTTTCAAAACATTAAAAATCAAATATTATACAAATTTGAGTCCTTGGAGTGAGTAAAGAACTCTATTTTTTAATTAGACTTTCACAGTAACAGACATATTTTTTACGTCATATAATTTGTGTACAAAAACAACTAATCACACAGAATATTAATTGCGCAAGTACGACATACAATTTTGCAGGTTTTGGTTTATAGTGGAGTAACTTATAATATTAGTGATTTGAGCTTACTTTTTCACCTTCCCAGGCGGACAATATATTGACTTCTATCTTCTCAAACTTTTTCCTTGAACATTTGGCACTTTCCTGATACTTTCAGCTTCTACCAGTGTTTTCAATCAAATTTATTACGATTAAAAACAAAAAGTTTATGATTATCCAAAACAAATACTACTTTTCTTCATATAATCACGATAATTACATACAAAATTATCCATTTCTTTTGCTTTCTCATAAGGATCATGATTGCATTTTATGTAAATACAAGATAGATATAATAGAGGAGGATCGTTAAAACTTCAAGTATAATATATTTTTAAGCGTTTCACTGATAACTTTATGTTAGAAATGATATAAATTCACGATACCTAACACCACTTTTTTACACATATTTTAATAATGCAAGTGGATTTAACCTAAAAATAATGTAACTTATTTAGCAGATGTTTAAGTAATCTGGAGAGACAACATGTTTTTACTATTAAAAAAATATTTATCCAGAATTTTTGGCCCACGCCAATATTTACCTTATCCAACTTGACAATGCTTGAATGTAAACAAAAACAACGGCGAATTCAGTAAAATACACAAATCGCGGTGAGCAACAGGAGTAGATTCATGCCAACATACGAATAAGTGTAGCGTGATAGATTTTTTTATAAATTGTTGTATGTCTAAATTTCTCAGCCCACGGTAATCTAAAAATACCGATATTAACAAGATTAAGGATAGAGACATCTCAATTCCGTGTTTCAAAATTAAAACAAATCATTTATGTTTAATAAATATTGCAAATATTAGTCCTATATTATACTGTTTGTTTTAAACATTTAGTCATTTAAAATTTGAATAGGTTTCTTCACACCAAAAAGTATATAACGAAAAATTCATTTGTATCAAATAATTGTAAATATAACAAATACTACACAATCTGGCTATTTGAAAAAAGAATAATGAGAAAAGCATTGCTCTTCATCTTTATCAAATAGCTTCCCAGAAGTAATGTTTTAATACATACAGAGAAATAATCGTACGTTTACAAAGGAGCCGTAAATTTAAAAATATATATATTTTGGTAATCAAACTTTAAATGAATTAAGTGAATAATTATCTACAAATAATGGAAGAAACAGTTATATTGTAGTTATATATCTGTTGATACTTATCCCTGGGTATGTTAACACACCTCAAATAATAATAAGAGCACTGATCGAATATCACACTTACCAGACATTTTGTGACTTCAACCTAATTTTTGGATTGATACAAAATCAAAATTCATTAATATGTTTATAGTAATACGAACTTTGAATAAAATTCTATATATACGCATATAAACACACGTATATATGTAAAAATTACAACATTTTGTAGATGAACGGAGAAAGTGACATCCGAATAGGATATTCGGACTTATTGGTAATAAAGAACCTTTAATTGGATTAAGATAATGAATCATTGGAAGTAAGTATTATATATATATATATATATATATATATATATATATATATAAATATATATATATATATATATACATATATATATATATATATTCTAAGTAATAAAACTAAGAATTCATGAAATATTTTCTTAAGTTAGATCCAAATTCATGAGTTAGTTTCGCCATATGATAGTATTATACAATAAATTTTTATCACTTCAACGTTATAATAAAATAGGAATTACTATGAACGGTATAGGCGTATAATATAAACAGCATCAGAATATTTATTCCATTTTTTTTTGTTTTTTGGGGATTATAATAATATAAATTTATTGTGTTTATTGCAGAAAATAAAACTACATAGGGGCTTCCAATAGTGTGGATCAGATGAAATGCTTGTAGCAGTTTCAGAAAAAAAGTTGGCAATACTGAATAACTAGGCGGACTCGGATATCACTCCTTTCTCAAGTTCTCTTTTTGGATGTGATATAAAAAAAAATTTAGAATAAGAAAGAAAAAAATAGTATCAATAATTAGTAAAACATAAAAATTAAAATTACTTTTGGCAATCATTTAGAGAAAACATTTTAATCCACAACATGTAAAATAAAAACATTTTAATTCACGTAAATTTATTTGTAAAGTCTATCCAGTAAGTCCCATTTTTAAACAACATTTAATATTTTTTTCTATACTCGTTTCTATTTTTGCCTAGTAGTAAATTAATAAAGATCAGAAACAAAAAACTAGTTATATGTGAATAGAGTCCCCACTACGAGGGTTATATAAAGGTTTAAATATTTACGCGTATATTGTATTTCCATTAAAATAAATACGAATATGGATATTATTCGTGTTGGCAGACAAATATGCCCATATTTTAATACGTATATATATATATATATATATATATATATATATATGTATATACATATATATATATACATATATATATATATATATATATATATATATATATATATATATATATATATATTTATATATCGAACAGAAATTCAACTGGAACATAACAAAAATATGTTATTTCTGCGTTTATTTTTATTCTCTCGAAAGGAGAAGAAAAAACAAAATAAACCGGCGCTTCAGAGCCGCGATCTTTCTGCCTCATTTCAATAACAATTTATCAACGTCCTTCTTATTGAGATAACATTCAATGGACAAAACGTGAACTAACAATAAAGTTACAAATAATTTTTTCTTTTTAAGAATTTGACAAAATGTACAATTGTGGTCATTAATAATAAGTTCTATCCGGCCGTATGTAGAGTTATATTGGCTTAATCTTATAATATGTTATCCTTCTAATGTTATGTTCAGCAAAAGTTATTTATATTTTAACCGTTAACTGTTTCCTTATGAGCATAAATATTAAAATATTTGATATTCTAATCGGATTTGATGTCTAAATACACTTAAATTCGGTATCTTCAGTAGCATCACTGTTTTTAAATGTTTCGGGGTTTAAAGATAATAAAGTAGATATATATATATATATATATATATATATATATATATATATATATATATATATATATATGTATATACAGATGTATATAATATACAATGTTGAAACAAAGGCAAAAATCGAACGAAATCTTAACGCAAATTTCTTATTGGCCAAACATCGTCTATTCTGATTAGAATAAAATAGATTTTCATGTAAATTTAAAATATTGAATATATTTGACGTTAATTTTGCAGAAATTAATTATTCACAATTAAATGAAACTACGTGATGTAGTATTATTTCTACTTTCTTTAAGTTCTTTACCACGAATTAGGTTTCGTTGTATTACAACATCTTCAGGTGGTTTGGTTGTATTACATCTTTGCTAATAGCCCACCTGAAGATGTTGTAATACAACGAAACCTAGGTCGTGGTAAAGTACTTAAAGAAATCCGTGTAATAAGTAAGTTATTGCTAACACACACATACACACACACATATATATATATATATATGTGTGTGTGTGTGTGTGTGTGTGTGTGTGTGTGTGTTTGTGTGTGTGGATATATACATATATATATATATATATATATATATATATATATATATATATATTTTTTTTTTTTTTTTTTTGTTAAATATATTAGGATTGAATTATTTAGGGACACATAACAAAAGCAACAGAAAACAAACTGTTTGCCTTTGTGTCTGTTTATTTGTTCAACTAAAGCAATTGCGATGAAATTTTAACTGATGGGGTAACGTACAGACTCTTTCATGAGCTCTAAAAAAAGAAAATATGATTATGTAATAATTCAATACAAAGCGTAATTTCTTAAACAAGTTTACTTTTCTTATTATTATAGATAGTGTGACGTGTATTTTTCTCACAGTTAACAACATTTTATAAAAGTTCACGCGATAATATATGTTGTAGCGAACACAGCCAGTTATGAACTTGAGTTTCAATATTACTTGCACTTTCTACTCCTTCATACATTGTTTAAAGTGTTAGTAAGCAGTATTTATTTAGAATTCTTTTGTAAATTATCTATAATTTAAACTCAGTTCGCAATAAACTATTTTACTCATCTAGGTTATTGATTTCTTTACGTCGCTTTTATAAGATATTAACGGCACGTAAATAAAATTATTTTTTTCCTTCTTTTTTGAAAAAAAAAATATCGAAAAAGACTAACCCCCAAAATTTTAATTATAGATTTATATACAATATTAAATTTTCTCAATATTCATGTTTTAGTATTTTCAGCTCTGAAACACAATAATCCCCAAAATACTGTCAATTAAAAAAAGTAAAATAGTTAATACTACATAGAATGCATTTTGGCTCTGTGAAAATTTTAAATACATTTCGAAATAAAACATTACTTTCTCAAAATAGTTTTGCGTAAAATTGTTTATTAATTCAACTTCTTAAATTTTAAAAGGTTTAAATTTTAGTAAGTTGTGACAAACGGCAGGATAAATATATTCCAAGGTGAGACCATAAGTGATTTTTGTCAATCTAGATTCAGAATTGTATTGGATACTCTGTAGGCGATTTAATGGATGTTGTATATTGAACAAGAGCAGTGGTGAATACAAATAACACCACAGAGTTTTTTCGAGACTTGTCGCTTTTAGTGTGGGTTCAATTATCAATGAAATGAAATGAATTTATTACCAAGGAATGGTATATTTGCTGATATACAGCAGAAGAAACCTCAGCATTTTTCATTTATAATCATGCAACGTTTGAAATATAAATAAGCGTAACCTGAAATACGCGAAACATAATTATGTAAACTCAGAACAAAAATGATATATATTTGATCTTTGAGTAAGTAACCTTCAAACACATTGTCCGACTCTAACTGCTATACTAACTTCATCAAAGACTCTGTTTCACTCTTGCCCAATTTTTCATTTCTTTCACATAAGTGTAAAACTCTGACACGTGTCAAATATTAAGTTTCTCTGTAGACTGGAAATATAACAGAGGTTCAGGTAATAGTAAATTAAGTAAGTAAAAATTACTAATTTTGTGGGTTTATATCTTAAATACTTTAAACGCTATATTTATGAAAACTGGAACGGAGAGTTTATCATACCTTAAAATTTAAATTGGAACATTCAAACTGTTTCGAGTTAGCACATGTCTGTCCAGAATTTGTTTGCGTACTACAGCACACTTAAATTTAAGAACGATTTTACAAGTGTTAATAAGTCAATTAATGAAATATATGTTGATTGACATAGAAATTGTTTGTTTTAGATTCATCTAAAAATACAATAAAAACGTAATCCTCAGTATATTCATTTAAGTATTCAACGCTTTGTAAAATATCACTTCTCCAAATAAATAATTTTGAAATCGCACAATATTGAATATATTAACATATAAATAAATTTCGTGACGGTCTAAAATTTACGTCAAGGCTTAAAATAGATGGCTATAGATTTTACTGGAGGTCCTCAATATTACATTCTTTATAATTTTCGTACCATAAAATACATCTAGAAAAGTCTCCTGAAAGATACAGATTACACAAACATTAACACAGTATACTTATACACGACATACGAACTATTCGAAAATACTCGCAACAATATATATATATATATATATATATAATGTATAATAGATTCCATAAATTCCTTTTCATCCCTCTATAACTAAAATTATAATAAAACGACGTTTCGTATCCGGAATACGCAACGGAATAAAATTTATTTACGGAAAAACAAAATTTTTCTGTCAATAAGTTCGGCGTAGCACATAAATTATGCAGCTACAGGCGGAAATGAAAAAATAACAATTTCAAATTCCACTTTAGCGCACACTTCACATCGCTCACTCACGCGCCCTCTATGTGATGGGAATAATTTAATGTGCAAACAATTTGCTAATAATATAAGGGTTGACATATAGAGCGAACATGACATAAATATAAAAAAAGCAATATGACAAAATGTTAAACGTGTAGCGATTACTCGGTTTACAGGATTATATAGTGTTTGACAACGTTTTGATAATATGCCACTATAAAATGTTACTATTCTTCACGAAAATTTTCTTTTCGAGACCTAATTACTTTTGTCGATTGATTAGACTATGAAGAATTACAAGTCTAAAAGACTTACTTTTCAAAAATTGTCATCTTGCGGAGTTGAATTCTTGCATAAATATTTTTTATCTATCGTGAAAAATTCTTGATGTATAGAAATAAATTTTTTTTTTCTTAAATGGGCTTTTTTTACGAAAATAAATTATCTTATTTATTACTATAATGTAACGATAAACCTAAATAGCTAATTGACCGACTACAAATATTTATAATGCTTCCTTGGAATTCTTTAGGGGCTCATTTTTAACGATCTTCGCTTATGTTCAGAGTTGCGTCTTCCCGCATCAGCGTGCAGTAACAGGTAGAAATTATATTAAAATCTAATCTTCCTGGTGTCTTTTTTCTATTTCCTTTATATCGTAGTGTAATCTCTTCGCCTGTCCCTCAAGAAAATCCAAAATATTTTCCGGTAAATAATCCAAGTGGATCAGAAAGTAGACTTTTGAATTTATAATATATCACAAATTTCTAAAAATATTCGATAGAGTTTTCATTATTTCGCGAGAGAGTTCCATAAACCGAGATTTTTCTTAATCTTAAGAAAATTTTAACTAGATTTCTAAAAGAAATTCATTGTAAATTCGAAATGCTTCTGTTTCATTAATACTCGAATGTCGGAATGTAAAAAAACTCCTACCTTCAATTTGACCTCTGAGAGTAATTAAAGCGTTGGGCAAAGATATTTAAGACATGCTCCTTGCTTTGGTATTATCTTCACATATTGCTTCATTGGTCTTAACTTAATGTGAAATGAAAGAAAGAGCACTTTTTTGGATCCACCAATTTTTATCTGAACATAAACATACCTTTTATTTCTGATTTGAAACATTTTCTCGAAGTCCAACCCTTTTTTGTCTAGTTCCAATCATTATTTTAGCTATTATAGTATATTATAGTTATTTACACAAAAAGCATAGAAATTTGGTGTAACTTCCTTTAAGTCCAAGTATTTTTTTTAAACTTGAAGCCATTTTTCGGCTTAAAGAAGTAAATTATTTTATTACAGAAAAAAACTGATTTCACTTCCATCACATTTAAATATTAACTCTTATTTCTAATGACAATACTTTAACTTTTAATTTATTTTGCTAATTAGCCTCAAATTAATTAATTAATGACTTTGAAAGTTTCCAGCTTAATTAATTTAATGACTATTATTATTAGGATATGTAAGGATAGGTGATTGATTTTTTTTTTCATTTTCTCTATATTGAGTTATTTCTAAGTCTATAAGAAAATATCGTCTAACTTCAACGAATGTTACCTATAAGAATATAACTAGAAAATAATCTTAAAAACAGAAGACCAAAAAAGTAAAATTAAAAATATTATGCGTCTTTTTATTGTACTTTGTCTTGACTTTTCTATACGAATTAGATAAATTTTGGTATTTTCATAAACACTTAGATGCAGTTCCCTTCCTTCAGATACAGTTGAAAAACAACGTCCATACCCAATTTCTGTAATATTACTTTTTCACAAAGTTAACGTGTCCCATTTAATGAACTGTTTGTACGCTAAATTTTCAAGCAATTCGTCCCTTGTTTACAATGTTATTTTATAAAGAACAAACACTCTATATGCAACATTAGAACCAATTTTAAATACGAAACCCGAAACCGCTTTTTAATCCATGTACCGGCGTCAGTACGTTGTTAGTGTGCTGAAAATTTTATAGCTTACGGTTTGTACGTTCGTCAAACGCAATGTGCCAACTTAAGTGTCGTATATATATATTTTTTTATAAATTAAATGATTTACACAGTTATACGTAATTTTGTTATAAAGTATTTTTTTAGCCTTGAGCTTGCCATGTTCTTCGCATCGCTCAATTATTCTCAATTATTACAACTGTGGTGCAATTCTGAATGAATATTCCCGTCAAGTGGCTAAAAATGAAATAAAGCAGTATTTTAAGAAATTTTATTATATTTTATATAAATCGCGTAGTAGCAATAACTTACTTATTACACGGATTTCTTTAAGTACTTTACCACGACCTAGGTTTCGTTGTATTACAACATCTTCAGGTGGGCTATTAGCAAAGATGTAATACAACCAAACCACCTGAAGATGTTGTAATACAACGAAACCTAATTCGTGGTAAAGAACTTAAAGAAAGTAGAAATAATACTACATCACGTAGTTTTATTTAATTGTGAATAATGAATTTCTGCAAAATTAACGTCAAATATATTCAATATTTTAAACATATCTATGGACGTACATAGATACGCTGTACATAAGTATAATTCTTATTTTCGTTGTTTTACTTATGCAACGTAATGAGTTTTTGAAAATACGAAACTGGCTTATCACATTCTAATACTTAGGTTTACGGTCCCTCGGAGTTGTAAGAAACTGGCTTATCACATTATAATACTTAGGTCTACGTCCCTCGGAGTTGTAAGAAAAATCAAAGTTCTAAGTGAACGTTATCCAAAAATATGATCATTTATGTCACATATTTTTACACTTGCAAGTAAATCAAAACCTATAGGGTACTTCCCGTTGACTTAGAATAATGAAATTTGGCAACAAGCAAGGTCTCATAGCATGAGTAATCGTTAATTTGTATTTATATCACATAAAAAATATTTTTTAAATATGTGTCTCTAAAGATGTAGTAGTACTATATTACATATTTTATTTCTAAAAATTCAAATATTATGTGCCACTGAATGTTAGTAAATGCCTGAATATGTACAGTCTACGGAACCCTCGTAGTGCGAGTTCCACTCATGCTTGACAGGTTTTTTATTCGTATTATCTTCGGTGATTTTTTCACGTACATTAAAATGTAATCACTAACTTGTATATAAGGTTACAATACAGCATAACGTAGAAATGGCCCTATATTCAAGAGGCCTTTACGTTCTATTGCATCTAGGAGTACAGTATCCAATCATCCTTCAGACAAGAGGAAATTACAAATTGTTTTTCCTATAATTCCTATTCCTTTGAAGTTCTTTGCAATTTGATTAGGATTTTTTTATGTGGAATGACCCGTTACATATTCAAAAACACAAAATAAAGTTTTTATGTATACAGGTATAAATATATATATATATATATATATATATATATATATATATATATATATATATATATCTTGTAAGTGTTGAATCATATATTGAGTATTACAATAATTTTGCTAACATAGGAAAAATACGCCATCTGCGTTTTAAGTCACCGACTGACTGCATTATATCTCTCTTAGGATCCCTCTTTCCTTAATTATACAGATCATAAATATGAAAATATTATAAAAAAAAAGATCAAATATTATTTAAAAATGTTGTAAAAGTAATTTGAAAAATTGATTTCAGTATATGACTACTTGTAACACTCACTTATTCTCAATAATTTGCCTGAGTCCATCGTGAAGAATACAGGGAAATAATTTAAAAAAACCAAGTCATGAATTTTTATACAAAATATATAAAAATGTAATTATGAAAGGTGGTAAAATTTATTTCGATTTTGTTTTGTATATTTCTATGTTATCTAGTGTTTTCTCTGGTTAAGGGGCATGACTTGTTCACATTTATGTTTTTGATAAGTGCATCTTACAATATCTGGTCTTAATTTGGGTCATTGATTTCTGGCAACAACATGACACATCCTATTTGCGTATGAAATTCTCGCATATGGTCTAAATCTGGTCATAATCACGTTTCTTCACGTGTTGAATAAAAGACTTTTGATCCCACACTTATCTCGTATTTTCCTTTTTTCAATAAACTATAATAATTTTATCATCCGTATTCGTCTCACTCCGTAGATCATTAAATATAACATGATGACTATTGTATATGATTCAAGTCTGATTATACATTCGACAGTTATTTGTTTTCGAGTTACGACATGTATCATATTATATTTTAATAAACATAAATATACAAATGTGTAATTCTGTGATGTAAATTCCTTGCTAATTAAAAAAAACTTGACAAATTGTAATCAAAGGAAGCTGAACGTTATAACGAAAGTATCATCTAAATATTTTTAATAACGTAACTTAAGAGTTACTATTGAAGTAAAATATCGAGTACAATTCATATAATTGTATGCGCATGGAAAATATACATATTTTGATATTTTAACTTAAAAAATAATGTAATTTGAAATTATTTCCAAACAACAATGAATTTCACGTGTTACTCGTCAATATTATCATATATATAGAACAGAAACCTGAAACTGAATTGTCTAAATCTTATTAACTGATCGATAGATATATTAGCCTCTCATAATTTCCATTTATTGTGGAACCAATGTATAACTTTGATATCATAATTTCCCATATAATTACAACGTTCTCATAACTTTTCTAATGCTACATTTTACTCTGTTTAAATCTATTTAAAAAAATAGTTGTGACACATTAGTCTTAATAGTTGTGACCACAGGATATTCAAAAACTAAGCAAAAAAACTGTTTGTTTTATCGATAGAAACCATAAAAATTTGTGTTATTTTATGTTAATATTAATCTATTTAATTTCAAGAATAATACAACACTACGGGAAGCTGCTGAGCCGCTTTTTAATTTAAGAAGATGGCTCAAATATATTTGTTTAAAAATATTATTAAAATCATAGTACAGTCATTGAAAAAATTAGTTAAATTGGTGAAATTTCATTTGCGAGAAATATGTCCCAATACAATTTTGATACGATACGATTCTGATTCCCAATATATTTGATAACGTGTAAAAGAAACAATTTATATTAGCTACTGTTTAAATTACTGACGTGTAATGGTTCTAGCAGAATGGTTCTAGCTTGAAAATGTTGAATAATTTGATATCATTATAAAATAAAAACTTTATATGAAATTCCAGTAGTATCAAATAATTCTACATCAAGATATCAACTCTTCACCTGTATCGCATAGACTGCAGCAAAAGAATCAGTACTTTTGACAATGCTAATCACTTTCTAAAGATGAATTTGACAGAACGCGCCTAATTTTTATAGTAGAGACCAGAATTATTTAGATTTATATTTCTTATTCCCTTTATCCCATAAACTAAAATATAACCCACAAATATAATTTCTGATTTAGCAAAAATTCAAAACCACATTCACGGTTTTGCTACTTTTACTACTTTTGGGTATCATATGTTGGTTTCAATTTTATTTAACATTTATTTTTTTAAAAAAAGAAAATTATTTTAAAATTCATGTAAGTTTTTTAAAATTCACGTAACGGTCATGAAATAATTTCAAGTGCAGGCAGACTTTTATCAATAGAAGTTACAACTAAGATAAATAAACATACTGAAATCAGGATGTAATTTGTTGCATTCCATTCAATTCAAAGAATTTTCTTTACTTTCAAAAGCCTCAAGCGCATTAAAAGCTAACAAAATTGAATATTAGTTTTAATATGATATATTTTGACTGAAGAGGAATTCCATAGATATTAACTTTTTAACGACTTCCGATTTTAATTAGACAATTTTTTTCTACAACTTGTTATTTGTAGACTATCTTCAAAATACGCCAATTTTTACCATTTTATTGGCAGATATTGAAAAAGATATAAATGATATACGACCGAAACTACAATGTTTTTAAATATCTCACACGTTTAAAATTTTCATGGCAAATAAATATAAAAATAAAATATTCATTATTACACTAAATGCGTGCAAGTGTTCAAATTATACAATATTTTTAAATCTATATTCATTTTCCTAATTTTTACATTTACAAATATAGTAACTGACCAAGAATATATTGAGTGAAAGTTGTAATGTTATTGTAATCCTTGGAGGATTTTCTGATCAATATTCAAGATGCTACTTTTACCTAATCCTACATAAGCGTAACTTACATATGGGACTTTAATCCTGGATAATATATTGTAGTGAGACTGTTACATCTTCTAAGATATGTATTTTAGATTCCTAGCACTTTCCTTATAGTAAAATTGTTATGGTCTAAAGGATCGGGACTGGTATTTTAGTAAAGTAAGAATTTTTTTCTGAATATGTCAATGTTCACTTATGATACTACGTTTTATTGTTAAAACTTAAGATTTCTAATTAGCTAACTTATTTTTTCAATATTTAGGTGAGGTAAAAAATTTACATTAGTAAGTGCCAAGTAAATATTTATCTCTTAATATGTTAGAGTATTACCGTTTCTACTTGATAAATTTTAAGATTCACTTGAAAATCCTAATATTTACCATTTCTAATGTTCTAACAGTAATATATAATACATTTAAAGGGGGAAAATGGGGAAACTCGTTGGAAGACCTGAAAATATGTGACTAAATTATATTTGCGGTTATTTTACATTAAGTTGTATAAATATGTACGGCGTGGATAACTTTGTTCTAAATTAACTTATTATAATATAATATCCAAAAAATCATAGGCGAAAGTCGAAAAATATTCCTTAGAGTAAAGAACCGAATCATATTAATTTACCTACCTGATTTGGCGCATGTTTCGCTTCAAAAGAGTTCGAAAAGTTGTAAAGAGGGAATGGGCTCTACGTTCACAAATTGCCATGGTACACATACCAGACTGATTATCATTGAAAAGAAGGTTGCTCCAAAAATAAAACAGAAGTCCACATTCAATATGCCCAACAAATCTTCTAAAAAATCAATATTTGATTCAAAGTTTTAAAAAACAGATGAAATCCCACAAAAACATTTAAAGAAATGTGCCAAGTTGTCGTTTCACTATTCCACGAGCATTATTAAGATTTGAGACACAAAACGTTACTAAGACCATTTGTTTTCTCAAAATATATGTACTTCATATTTGAAACCTTTTTATCATTGGCTACCATTGCCATAACCGAGGAAAGCTTGAAGATGAGTATTTTTTGGGGACTATTATTTTTCAACACATAAATTTATTGCCTAGATTTATTTTAAACTTTCTAAAACTTTTAATTATTGGTACAACATCCGGTAAACTTTGGGCAAACATTAGTAAACCTATTTTTTATTATCAAGGTTTTAGATTTTTTTAGGTTTGGAAACATATGTTTTTGTAGATATTTTATGTAAACACTTTGCATGCCAAATTTCAAACATCTACGTCGAATGGTTTCTGAGAAAAACGGCTTACAGACGGTCACGAGTTGGATGCGAGAACTTATAAATGTTCTGTTTTTTTTATTTTTGAGTTACGAAACCCTAAGAATAAGTAGAAACGAATCATGAAAATGAGAAATATGTAGAGATTTCTCCATGTTTCTATGCCTTTATCTGTTTATCTGTTTGATGTATGCATACAGGCGAAAATCTCTAGTTTCTTTTTCTATGGAAATGTTGCACTAATCGTTATTTTTGAAATTATTAAAATTAGTTTAACGTTACGATCATGCGAAGTATACCCGCGTTTCTCTGAAACAGTTAAAGATGCAATAATTTAAGGGCGAGCTTAAATATCTATTTTTAATTATCTCGTAAACATTCTGAGTGGAAAATATTTTGTGCTCGGTATAATGTAAATTTGAATTCTTCCTAATTACCTTTAATATTATATGAATTACAAGTAGAGACAAGCATAGTATAAAATGCACTTCTTGGTAAAATGTGTGTAATACTCATTGACAAATAATAATTTATCTCCATATAAACTCTATACGGGTCTTACAAAATGTGCCGAAGTTTCCAAAAAAAGCAACACGAGATAATTTACAAATATGCGGCAATATGACTTCAGACTTCGAAAAAAATTAATACAGGAAACAGAATTTTCTATAATGTTAAACCTATTTTCTATAATCGTTAAGTTTCTATGGTCCTTGAATGAAATAAAAGTTTGGAGTATAAATATCTTCATCTGGCAGTAACTCGACCGCAGGGCATGGCTATGTCAGTCCCTCGCCCTAACTCAGCGGCCGCAAGTTAAATATTCAGCTGAAATATGAATTGCGATTCAATTTACGGCAAATCGTAGTTGCATATTGAAAACATACAGCGGTTGTTGAAAATGAAAATTTCTTATTCTCTTTCACCTTGAAAGAGAATATTACTTCAAAAGAAATTTTAAAATGAAGTTAAAACTTTATTAGGTATCAAAGAGTATCTAGAGCAGCGAATTACGGTAAAATACATGTAAGTAAATGTTATATTTTATATTTTATGTGTGGATGCTATCAGGCTTCGGTAAAATTTATTTTCCGTGAATATTTATTCATATATTTAAACGCGTCATCAAAAACTTCAGTAAATAACTAACTGCGCATATGCGGTCTGCACGTATGTAGGTTACGCAAAATAATACTTGATAGATTATAATGAAACGTTATAGTCCTATATCTTAGAGACATATCCAATATCAGCAATATCAATAATCGTATCGTGGGAATCAGGAAATTATAATACATCGCGTTATTTCTTTAACGCTCTGGAACCTTTTTAAATTAGATTAACTGAAAAATTAGATTGCTGTCAATAAAGTGTATTTACAATTTTTTAAGTAAAACAACCAAAAGTATTTTCACAAATAATATATATTAACAGCCTAATTTAATGGAGACTTAGTTTGAATGACGAGTAAATATCGCTATTCCGAAACATAAAGAAAAATAATTACATTTTAATTCTTTAATGTAATGATGCATTTATGTTGACCAAAGTGTTTTAGTAATGATAACAAACCTATATTTCTGACAAAGTGCAATAGCTACTAAATTTAAAATACACTAAAGAAACGATAATACGTTTCAAGAAATTTATCACCATTCGTGACAAAGTAATCGGACTACGATGTAATTTCAGTCATGTTAAATATATTTTGTAAATTGAATACTTGGTTAAATACCTGGAGAATATTTAATAACATCTACTTATTTATCTTACTCGATCTACTTATTTCCTTAAGATTAGAAATTTATTAAAAGGTTCATAAATATATTTTTCATCCCTTTCCAGGTTCTTTCAGAAATTTTCATTTAACTAGTTCACACTATTAGTACTTACTTGTACGGCGTTTCAACGCACGAAAGATCTGAGGCGTCGCTAATACTGTTCGTCTGCAATATTGCCAGTTTTCTCCAATTTCGGATACTCAGATCTCCTAAATCTCTTCTTGTTTAACCAATAAATTCTTAGTCACCCTCTTGGATGGTTGCCTTCCGGTTGTTCTAATCATATAATCATGCATGTCGTTAGTAACAAAGTGTAATGTTGGCGGAGGCGTATATAATATTTTGTATTTAAGTAAAACATTACCCAGGATACGTTACCCTACTTCTATTAGTGCAATTTCTCATATCTGTCAATCGGTCCCAGCATTTCATCTTATTCATCTTAAAAAACAGACTGTGAAGTAATTTACACGCGGTTGGATTACGTGCAATTTCCATTAAAGTAAAAAAGAAAATGTATGAAGTGTCTGTTACGGGCAAGTACGTAAAGAAATTTGGGTATTCATCTCCAAATTCAATATAAATATTTAGAAAATACAGTTTAACTCTGTTTTGCATTCAAATATAACAATTTCCTGGCAAAAATTGTTTTATGATTTGAATTCCAAAATGCTTCTCGCAAACTCTGTAATTGTGGTCATTCCACCCGATTACCCTCTCTTCTTAACCGCAAAGTTTGAACCATTCGACAGCTTCTGCAAAAATACAACAAAAATTAGGTCATATAATTTAGATTTTACCATTAGTAATCGCAGTCTATTGCACATTACGTTGCCAAAAAATAATACGGTACGCAATATATATTTTGTTTCACTTTTTAGTAGTGTGTATAATGCGAGTCCCGGTGTTTTTTTCTAAGGGTTGAGTTAGAGATTAGATATTTTGATAGAGAGTCCACAAATTTCTAATTCATCATAATATAATTTATCTATGTCTAATCTAATATAAAAATGAAACAGTTATGTCAGTAAATATATGAAACAGTTGTCAGTAAATATATGTAAAAAGATAATACAAGATTTTCCAAATGAAAATTTTTGTCGCCAAGTTTTTTACAGTTGTGTAAAACCATCACGTGGGCACACATGGAGAGCATGAAAAACATTGGTTGAAAGCTGAATTGTTCGATGGAATTTAGCCACCCTCATGCGACACTATAATAAATTGAAGGTATTTAGTGCTATATGTTGTTCCTTGAGTATATTGTTTGCATTATGCACCTCATAAGGGTGCGGTAATTGAAATTAGTTTATCGTTTTAAATTAGCAGGTATCCACCTGGTGAGGTGAAGTGTAGAATTTTACAATATAACTACACTAATTATACGATATTTTCATGATGTGTAAAATATAGTATCGTAATGTCAGGATTGAACTCGAAAGTACCATCATTTTATCTTCAAATGTACATATTGTGTCATTTTACTTACTTATTATTTATTCTTTAATCTAAGGAATTTATTTACATGTGACAACCACAAATCAGAAAACCAAACGTTGCGAGGATTTTCCATGCAATGTTTGGCTACCCTGGTCGTTCCGATCAAGAATATAACCTACGTGTTTTGTAAATTAACACAAAAAGAAATGTAGCAATAGGAATCTTTTCAATTTCCATAAACGACAATTTTCTGAGAGCCTGATTCCGACACTGGGGAAATAGTGCGCGGTCAGTCGCATTCGAGTTCGGTGTGAGTTTATACTTTTGGAAAAAAATATAAAAAGATGTACTGATTTCAAACAATGTGATCTTTTTATATTCATGATTCTGCTTAATACCTGCATATAACTAAATAAATATAAGAAAGCAAAAATTCCTATATAATTAGTTGGATATGTTAGCGAAAATAATTTCAAAACTGTAAATTTGCAACATTACTTTAGGTTTGGTTATGATTTTTACCAATGACATTAATGTAATGAATATTTAGAAATTATTAGAGTGCTGATGCAAATGAGAATTATTATGAGCGATTTAAAACGATTTAAACAATTGAAATAAATACATATGGAAATAATGAAATGATCTAATCCAATAGAAATATACAAGTAGTATACGATAATTTAATACAGGCAATTGAATTATATTTATCACGTTTCATATCCAGACATATTGATCTCCTTTAAATTCAAAAAACTAAAAATCGCCATGTCTGGAAAGGAGTTCAAGAAATATTTTACAGCTCTGTATCTGCAAACATCAATTTTTCACCTCATCAAGCAGAACACGGGAAAGTTTTCAAAAAAAAAATAAAATAAGGAAACGGGCTAAGAAATATAAATTTGATAAACTAGATGAGCATATAGACGATCATGTAATAGAAATATGTGTATCGCCGGAATCACAAAAAAAAATTATCAATGGGTGACGTTTATATTGGACAAAATTATCATAGAATCAAAGGTACTATAAGTGGTAAATCGTCAACTAGAAAGCTACAGAATTCATGCCATCTGTATTACAAAGAATAGCTTTAAAAAATTTTTAGGTAAAAGAGCGGCGATGTGTTTAAGTGTTTTGATAATAGGTCTTGGTATAAATTAAATTACACAAGAATTATTTAAACTGTTTTCAAAGTTCAAAGATACTTTCTCAAATACTCAGATTTTACCTCGTTTTCACCAATATTTTGGCTCTTTTATACCACCATCATTACCCATCTTAAACTTCGAAGCAGAAGAACTTTATTTGGAACGCTACTTTTTATTACGGAGACATTGTCCTAAGACCATAAAAGAAAAATGCCGAACGTCAGGGAAGAGTGAGGCACACAACAGGAGCATAACTTGTGAGAGCGCATTAGTTTTATATATTTGTGGAACGTCCGCCAAAATTGATATAAGGAAACAATTCAAGAATAGGAAGCGTTATTATTTTGATGACACTATTTTATTTTTTGATCATTAATTATCTGGTATTTCAGAAAAAAATTTAATTTAATAGTCCTTTTGTATAAAATATTAGGGTTAATTTTTTCTTATTTCGTGAACTCTTAATTTAGTTACTTTAAAGATGCTCACAGGATATGCGAAAAAAGGGGAGTCATATGACATCTGTTTAACCACATTTTTGGTCTACAAGGCACTGATAGAGACGTGGTAGCCCAATATAGTCAGGAATGCTATATAAATATGTCAGAAGCGGTTTGGCAAAAGACGAGATTTGATCCTGGTATTTTCTATATACGACATGTATCCAACAGTCATGCATTTGGATGCCCATTTAGAAAATGGCCAGCGAATTTATTTCTATCCTAAAAATGTACGAGATTGTTTATAAAATCTGATTTTATTATACAACTTCTTAGCAAGAGTATCAAGTTCTATAAAAAGATTTCTCTGAAGGAATATTTATTTTCCACACTGTTATCCACTCTACAGAAGCCTAATATAAGGTTCTCATTCAATAGATAATTTTTCAATTTTCATAAACATTGAACACCGCATATTGTTTATCAATGTACACAGCTGATAACATATTTATTCTGCAGCTATAGATAATAAATTTTATCCAGAGAATAAATCTGTTGTTCGGAGAGACAAATTAAATTTATTTTAGTTTAATAAATTTCATCAACATTTTAACTTGTATCATCCTCTTTTTCTAATTTTTGTAATTCTTAATTATAACCAGCCCGTATCGAATTTATTGCCTCAAATTACTATTTTTTAACCTTTAATTACCAAGTTGATAAGTTAGCGATTTAAACACTTTTAGACTTTAATGAATAGCTAATAAATGTACTATTTAACTTTAATGCAATAATTTCCAATATTCGACAGCGGCTGACAGAAAATTCATCCTAATTACCTACCAATTGTACATTAATTTTTTTGTCTTTTACCTGACCACGTTTTTGGTACAGCCAATAATTTATCAAAATGCTACAATATAAATTGTATTTATGACGTAAAAATCTTCAAATGAACTCCCTAGTGCGAACTTTTCCGGAAAACATTGCGTAAATAATTCTAAGAAAAATTATTTTCAAGGTTTCGTAATTTGAATAGTGTAGAGGAAAAGTGCGCCTGTATAAATTTTCAAATAACAGTTCAAAATACTATTTTGAGTGTAGTTAATTAAGCAATGTAGTAATTATAATATAGTAATTATATAGCCCGTATATAATTTATATGATTACTAAATCTACGTACACAAAATTCTCTGTTGTAAAATATTTAAATTTGAAAAATGAATGTTATGCGGGTGTATTAAAAACCTTTATAGATTACACATATCTGAGACGCATATATATATATATATATATATATATATTTATATATATATATATATATATATATATATACATATATATATATATATATATATATATATATATATATATACATAAACATTTTTTTTTGAGAAATTAAAAAGAATTTAAATAAGTTTTACATCTGTTAGTTTAAAAAAATTATTAATTTCTATTTTCATTGCAAATTCTTTAATATTTATAAAGATGGTATACAAGGGAAATTATTATTCATACACAATGAATTTACCTTCATAAGACGATAATTATCTTTATACAAATATATATAAATTCATACAAATTCATGCCTAGTGGAAAACTTCGGATTTGTAGTAATTTTTGCTTAACTGAAAATACTTAATTTCTAAAGAAAAGTTGAAGGAAATTTAATTTTTATATCCACTTCTGGATTAATTTAACTTTAATTACTTCCTCAATTGAGTTATATCCTAATGTGATACTTTCAATTATAGTACGTAAAGTATATTTAAGTCAATATTATGTAAGGGAAATTTTAATAATGAAATCGTTTAGAAACTTTTTCACCGATACGGAAAATTTACTATTTGTAGAAAATTTACTAGTCAAAATACTACCCTACATTTGTGCACCTAAAAGTGACAAAATCAATAGTAAAATAAACCAGAACCACTTTAAAATAAAGCGGACTATAGCTTAGCCATGAAGATACTAGATCTTACGGTTTATGGATATTCCTACCATATTAAAATCTATAATAATTGTACTGTAATTTGTCCCAGAGGCGATATTATTTTTAAAGCTCATAATATTTTAAAGGGTGCAGTAGCATATTTCACACTAACGATTAACAGAAATATAACAGTCGACAGACAGCAAGGATAGTTTGCCACAGCTATAAAACAAATGCCATATGTTTCTAAAATGCAGCGACTATTTATAATAAATTGCTTCGCGGTCCATATTTCAGGTGAATATTTAATTAGTTAGAGTGAGGGAAGACGTAGCGTCGTTACGGTTGTGGTCTAGTTAGTGCTGAAAGTGAAGGGATTTACACTTTATGTTTTTGTACATTTATGTAACTATAACTGGAGCTACACTTATTAGATTTAAGCTAATTGATTTTTTAACTGTTATAATAAGGTGTATTCACGAAGGAATTTATTCTTATCTCGTAGGGATTCATACGATTGAGAGCTGCGTAGTATCTATTTCTTGGAGATAATTGATTTATTCATCTGCTTATTTAATTAGAGTACTCTCAGCTACTTTTACTAAGAGTTGCAGTTGAAATGTTACTAGTTAAATATCCATAGTAAACAAAGTATGTGAGTATAATACGCTTCGAATTCCTGATTTTTTCGCAAATTGCCACTATTCCAATATTTAAATATAAAAAAATTACAGTCTTGGTATATTGGTAAGATTATATTGCAAAAAATGTTAAATGAAACTTCAATTTAATTTTAAAATATTTTACAAATGATACCCGCTTGAAAAATAAATTCACATATTATTGTGAGTAATATTTTTCTAAAAAGTAAGGCTATGACAAACGGGCAGACAAACAGACGAATATGATGGTATTATAAAAGTTCTTTGGTATACTATAGGATACGATGAAAGAGTAAAAAGTAAAATATGAAATGAAAATAATTTCTAGATTTTTAAATAAAGACTGGAATAGATTCCCATTACCCATCTGTGCATTTGTCAATCTTCAGCCTGTATCTTTCGAAGAGATAAAAATAAAGCATTAAAAAAAATTGTAGTATAGATGAAATTATATAATTCTACTTGTTTATTGAAATTACTCGTGTTTAAAAAGTACGTATGTGTCCCAGTTCGACCAATTTAAAGTTTTGATAAAACTATAGCAAAATGAGCGTTTCATTATTATGTATGAAATAAGACATAATTTTTATTACATTAATATAATTTTGTAATTCTCGTTAAGTTAAATAATGTTTCCCTGTTAATAGCACTGGTCTATAAAATCAAACTTTTCATTTGCCGTCTCAAAAAATGAATATATATATATTTATATATATATATATATATATATATATATATATATATATATATATATATATATATATATATATAAATAAATTAAACTTAGCTCTTCGTTTAAAAATATTAGTAGTATGAATAATAATGGTTTAAATCAAAGAATGTAAACTATTTATTAACAAAAAATTAAATTATTTTTTTAAATTTTTTAAATAAATTAAGCAATATAAAGAAGAAGAAGGACATATAAAAGTTACTAGGATCTTTCATAATTTAAATCCATCACATCAATACAATAGCTTTGATTGAATCACAAGCAAAATGGAATTATATTTTATATATTTTATTACTATAATTTACAAATTATTTATTGAACACTATTTTCTGTGGCACTGGTATACTTTAATATTTCTTCTTTTGGTGTTTAGCTGTTCCAGTTTTTGTGTTTATTGTATTTTTAACTAATCGTACATAGTGTCTGATATTGAAATTAAATTTTTACACGCTATAATTGGAGTTTCACTTATTTCTGAAAGTCGAATTTACATTTTTGACCAAAAAATTCTATTTAGTTTGAATATTAAGAAAATTTAACAGATGTTGAAGAGTAAAGCATAAAAAATTTGATGTTTGTTGTCACATGGTATATGGTCCACGAAGGCTGACATAAATGGTAAACGAGAAAAATTATTTCTTTTATAAAAAAGCGTTTTGCTTTAACTATATTCTTCCACATTTACACTGCTACTGCGTAGTCTACAAATAAAACCGCATATATTACAAGGAGTCTACGTTGGCGGTAGGCAGCGTTCCTCTTAACAAATGACA
This sequence comes from Druceiella hillmani, assembly GCA_039881145.1. Classification (NCBI taxonomy): domain Eukaryota; kingdom Metazoa; phylum Arthropoda; class Insecta; order Lepidoptera; family Hepialidae; genus Druceiella; species Druceiella hillmani. The sequence continues at coordinate 38,305,189 of JAYKKI010000012.1, read as the reverse complement.
GTAATTAAACATCCGCCGAAGTAATCACACAGAGCCCGCGTAATCGTCGCCTCGCGGCGTAAGAACAGCTTATAATTACCTCGCCTATCTTAAATGCTCACCCGTACTGGCGTAATACGGCTTTGAAGTAGTAAACAAACTTTGCTAACGGGCTGATGTATCCAAACTAGCAGGTTATTACTGAAAAAGTGTTTAGTTTTTTAGTAAAAATTCAAAACAATTTTTTTCAAAATCAACTTTATTAAACCGAATATTTGTCATTGAAATTGATGCCGTTTTTTAATTTTTCTGATACAGCCATTATCCCATCACCCTAAAACTTCTGTAGATTAGAAAAAAAATTAACAAATTAATTTTCGCAAGCTTATTTTTAAGTCAAATTTACGCTATTAAAAAGTATTGCATATTGGAACAAACAGTAGTCGGACGGTTAAAATCTAAAAATATAGTGAATGTATTAAAACTTCCAAGCCTAGTTGTCTCAATTTTTGCCTAGTTATCAAAAATGTGTGTATTCTGGTATTTTAATGGCGAAAGACGATGCTTTTCTTATTGTTTAGTCGTGGCCGCTTTTTTTCAATTATACGGTGCAGCTACATTATTTGTTGACAACAGAGATCTTCTGTTTTAAGTGAACTTGTACTCAAAATACTTTCGCTAAACAGACCACATTACTTTTTGGTATAAATCCGAGTTTGAAATCATTCGTGATGCCGCATCTTTTTTCATCTACAACTTTCTCGAATGATATTCTCGTATCTTATTCAGGTTTCATCACACATTATTATTTTTGGGAAACGGTACGATTTTGTTTCATTTATGTTGCAAAATATTTAGAATTTTTAAAGATATTTCACTCTTTTCGAGTCTTAATTATTTTTGACAGAATTATCAAATGTGACTAATTTATTTTATGAAATTTTAACTTTTTAACGTCTTTCTATGTTACGAGATACATTCTACATTTCCAAAGATATGCGATTTCAAATAAACTGTATATCTGTTATTTCTAAACGGATCAACGGGAAATTTGACGTATGATAAAATTTTAGTTTGTATTAATATATAGACTACTCATAACAAAATCAAATTGGTTTTTGAAAAATAGCATCGATAATATAAGAATAAAAGGGTCTTTGGGTTTTGGTGAAATATTTTGTCTATCCTGTTATTCTGATTATTTAATAAAAACATTTTATTAAAGACGTGTACATTTAATTCGATTCTAACTCAAAAATATAAGATGGAGTATTTTAAAAAAAAAGTAACACAAATATATTAAATATAGTTGATGCTTGCAGTATTTTTTTTACAAATAAATAATTGAAGCAAGTAAGCAAGTAAAGAACCTTACCATTCTTGGCAATTGACGCTTATCTCTTACGTCTTTTAAATTGAATCCTTTTTGTAAATATTATCCAATAAACAGAAAATTCATAGATATTTCCTTGCTTTTCAACAGTATTTCCAAGTTCTGTACAAAATTATTGTTCAATTTTAAATAAAATAAATATTTCTGTGTGGGTGTTATACTATGTAATTAATTCTACCTTCGATTAGTCAATTAAATTATTCTTTCAATAATCTAGAGAGAATCACACTGTAAGCTGGTAGTTAATTGATTATTGAAAATACTTTATCATATGTAATTATATTAGTTTAACTTACTATTAGTTATAAAAATTATTTTATTCGTCGAAAGAAAACTGTAAAAGTGTAAAAGTGGGATTATGTACGTTACTTGACTACGATCGTTGATTAAGGTTAAGTTAGGTTTTAACGAAAGGGTAGTTTAACTTTTCTAAAATAAAAAAAAATTTTCCAAAATTTTTAATCTACTGAATGTGAAAAAATCTATCTTGTGCGAATCGAATCTCGCGTCATGATTGGGCCACACAAAAACATGCAATTATAAATCATTTATGTATGCCATATAACCAGAAGTATAGCTTTTTGCACCCATTGAGTGACGTGCCATGTTAACAATATAATAAATATTATAATACGAAAAAAGTACCTAAACATTTTTTATTTATGTTATTGCAAGTAAATTATGTCATTATTTATTGTAAACCATTAATATTTTAACTGTAATTACGATCTATAGAATGAATTGTATGTACATGTATAGTGAATGTTGTCTCTAATATTTTTTCAATGTCGACATCAAGATACATTGCAACAATTTTCTTTCATATTTGTATAATTTAGGTGATAAAGGGACGAAGTAAGAATTATTTAGTTCCTCTTTAAACGATTATGTTTCATCCTTACTTGTTAAATCCAAACGCTGTCAATATTTTCATCTATCTAAATATATCATGGCTTCGAGAAACTTTTTATAATACCTTGTCTTCGTTTCTGTGATATCATTCAGAAAGATAGAAAGCATGAACTAACACTTGCACATGAACACAGTATTCATAAACACTATTAAAATTTACATTACCATTCGGGAGTTGCTGCTCTCTGTTGTTTTTTAATCTGATAAATAGCGATTAGACAAAAAAAAATATTCATGGGAACTGCCGACAGAAGTAAAAACTTAAAACAATATACAATAACAGTGATTTTATTTTAATTTTTGAATGAATATTTGTATAAATTATTAAAATTTCATAATTTTGTATTTAAAATTACGTTAAAAAATAATAAACAAAATAAAAATAATAAACATATTTAGTACTCGCTGTTGCATTGCACAGTGATCCTACAATTAAAACAATCATCAAACTGAAACAAAATTTAAGCAATACAGTGAATACATATATAGAACTTTCCACGAAGTCAATTTAACTTTACTTGCATAGATATACACATGATTAATGTGGCACAACACGCCACCCTTATAGCTACAGATATACTGTTGTTATAGCATGTCGGTGTCGCGAATGAACTCACAAGATTTTACCCATCCAAAAGCCGTTCAACGCATACATCATACACCCGGGTATATACAATATGTTAGTGTATATACGTGTATACGTGTACATAGGCCGCTTCGTGTGCGCCAGTCTAGTGTCAGAGCAGTAGATATGTATATATATATATATATATATATATATATATATATATGCTTTACCTGCTGGCCAAGCGCAACACATTACAATATATACATAGCAACGAAATACTGTTAACATGTCGGTCACGAGAACCCATAAGATTTACTGGTAACAAAAATCGCTCAACGTGTCTAAAGAAGTTTTCGCTTCAAAAAAATGTGCGACGTTAGAATGTTTCTTACTTTTGCCAATCAAACTGGAGTGAATTCTGATTTTATGTTTGTCTATTAATTGCCCTAACCTCGCTGCCATTCAATTTAGGAGACAGCATCTCAAGGAAACCTTATCTGATAAAACGTTTAGAAATAAATTTACGCCAACATTTATATATCAGAATAAAGTAGACTATCGAAGTTCTATCTGACGTCCGATAAGGGAAACTAGTAAATAAAGTGCAGATGAAATCACGATTAAACATTAACGGGGGTTGACACACCACTCAAGTCGCTTGTTGCGTAAAAATAAAAGTGTTGCAAATAGAAAGTTAACATAAATCGTTTTCTGCAGATTGCCATTAACAAATTCATTTAGAATTTTTTTCCCAACACCATTAGTGAAAGTAGTACATATTAAAATAAAATAAATTAAAATTGTGTATCATGTAAACATTATTTTACTACATATATCAGCTAACTGGAAATATCTTAATATATTTTTCATGCCCTAAAAATTTACAATATTTTAATTTGATACGAATATCCTCAACTCATATGATTCTTATATCTGTTGGTATTCTAAACTTATTTTGCATTACAACACTCATTGATATTTAAGCCAATTTATTCAATAAGATGAGACTATTATATACGGTATAGCATTTCTCTACTAGAGGTCTACTGTGAAAGAAGCAATATATAGTTCAAAGAGAAGTAGATGTTCCGAAGTAGCGTAATGGCCCATTGGCATATCTTAGATGGCGATGTCGCTTCCGGTGAGTAGTCCGCTACGCCGCCCACCAAGGCGCCGCTGCTTGTCTACCAGGAAATAAGAAGTACTAACTCTCCGATAAGTCACTTTTATACACAGCATTAATGTTGCACACTAATTATTTATTAGGTCTTATAACACTCTACCGGGGGCAACTCAGAGGGAGGTGGTTTGAGATCCAGAAATGTGTCACATAGCACGACCATACTCGAACAGAGAGCGGAAATATTTCTAGCTAGCAATGATCCCGTTACCATTGCCGCATTTACTTGAAGCGAAGCGGTTAAGTTGAAATAAACCTGCTGTAATTCTAGTTTCTTACCAACTCTTTATTTAACGTGTCGGTAGTATACCGATCAAAGTGTATCTCTAAAATTTTAATTCACATTTAGAAAGTATTCTCACGTTCATTAATAATTTAAAAATTAAACTGCTGAATATTTCGTGGCGCAATCTTGCTAAGATCACAATTCTATAAAACATATATAGTATAAAACAAAATTAGAAAAATACATCATTTGAATTATCAATCATTTTTAAGTAGTACTTGGTTTGAATTTATTTGTGTTATGGATCTAGGTTCAAATGGATGCCGATTTGTGATAGGCGAACTTTTAGTATTTTTTGATATTTTATAATACTTTAAACAAACCACTTACCTTTTTTTACTTCATTACCTATCTCGGTCACATATTCATGAAATTGCCTGTCCAAATATATGTACTGAAAACTTAGGCATGCTTCTCATTCCTAAACATTCTTCTTCCTTTTGTAAATATTCCTTCTACCTACCAGCTTATGGTACCAGCTTATGAAATGAATTAAATCTTCAATTCAGAAATTATAGTTCATATGCGCTTTCAGGAGTGGCCTGAAAAAATATACCTGCATTTACCTATCTCGCACACTTCCGGTATGTTCATTTCTTTTTCATTCATTATTCTTTTGTTTTTCTGCCTATCAATACTTTTCTTTCCTTTTTTTCATTTAAGGAAAGTTACTATTATTTTTAACCATGATGATATAATATTTTATAGTCATCATCTGACTTAATTAATTAAATTCCCTGGTGGTAGTTCACTGGAAGTCTTGACTCTTAAGATATTTTAGCAATAAGTACACCGACTGTACAAATTTCATATTAAATACTAAATAAATATTTTAATTTTAGAAATAAAATTTAATTTTGTATATAACGTATACGGGGACATAAAAAATGTATAAAGTGGACGTGTAAAAAACGTGGGATAGGCAAAAACCTACTTCGTAACTACATGAAGTATTCCGGTGAGCATGTGCTTACTTTTCACACACAACCACTAAAATGCATGCATTGAGTACATTATATTTAATATTGAATTTTTGTTTTTAAGTAATCAGAATTATTTTTTGATAATCATAAATTTATGGATTATTAATCCACGTTCGTATAAATGTACTTAAATATTTCAATCACGGTAATAATAAAATGTTCATATTTGGCTCACAAACTACGCTGTTCCATTCACCGTATAAAATTAAAGTAAAATAAATATAATTTAAATTGTGTTATAATGTTTTCATATATTAATCCATATTATAGTCCAAATTAATTTCACGTCATATAAATAATAAAAATACTGTGAAATAAAACTATCAACTCTGTAGAATAAAACTAATGAATATAACAAATCAACCTAATTAGATATATTTGTGGTGATACTAGTGATTGTGAAGCGAAAAATTAATGCATTCTGCAGGACTTTGACGTTCAAAAAAATAATATCACAGGTAAAGCGTTAACGTTGTGACAAACAAGTGAATGAATTAATAAATTTGAAAACAAGCTTGTAACATCAAGACATAACCACTAAAATGAAACAGAAACCATTTTAAACAAAAAAAAGAAAAAATTAAATGAGAAGAAAAAGTTATTCAGGTTGCTTAGCTGGCCAAATTATTTAAATAGTTTAATTGGCCTAATTATTTAAATTGTTTAATTGGCCTAATTATTTAAATTGTTTAATTGGCCTAATTATTTAAATAAAGTTCAATTCACCCTTCGATTTCATTATTTGTGAAATAAAATATAACACGTTTCGTCATTTTATTAAGATTATTTTTATTTTCTAACGTATCTCGAACGATCTCTGAGAAAAGTACATTTTCACTTAGAGTAAAATATATTTTTTACATGGTTGTCCCGTAATTATGTTACACAAACGTTTCTAAATACTTAAAGATTAAATAAAACATTTTATCTTAAAAAAATTAATTGTTTTCTACTAATTCGTCTACTACGTAACATACTGACACTTGTGCACGCAGGAGAAACTCGTATAAGTAAATAAAAGGCATTCGTGCTTCTTGCTAATTGGAAAAAATAATATAACAGAAGTACCACGTCTAAAGGGCAAGCGTGATGTATCGATGTGATCTATCAATTATACAAAAACATCCATGTCCTTTACAAGTTAAGTGCTTAAGAGAGAAATATGATGAATTAGTTTATCGACATACGATGGAGTTTTTTCGAGCGTGCTTCATCGTTCATCTCGCCTGGGAGAGGCGGATGTAAATAGCATCCTACTTTGCAAGCAAAAATGATTGAATATTCAAGTACCTCACGTGTACCGTATATAGCGCGATAAAATATTTAAATAGAAGAGTATTTATAATAACAGAAAAACCTGAAATAGTTCCTGAAGAATAGCATTCACATTTTCCGACATCGTTTGTGCGCGTGCGTACGTGGGTGCGTGTGCGTGCTGTGTATTGACGGGCTACAGGTAGTTTGCAATAGCTAGTTTATAATATTGTATTCATTAAATAAATGTAAATTAAATTAATCTCTCTATTTATTTTTAAAATTTTCATTCGCGATAATATAATGTGAAGATCGGTTTATATTTTAATCGTAAAATGTGATGTATATAAAATTAAAAAAGATTTAATTAAAGCACGGAACGGTTTTTCTCTTATAAAATTATCTTCAACGAATGTGTATTTCGCAATAATTTGACTTATTTTTGACATACAATTTAATATATTTACTCCCACATGCGATATTCAATAAAAAAGGAAAATTGTTAAGTATGTTTATTGATCTCTCCTGGTCAGAAATTTTCAGATAATAGTTTAAGGTAGATATATCGGAACCATTATCTAGAAATTGCATAAATATTGAGATGTGCCATAGTGCAATTAAATTGTTGTATCTTTGTATACAAAGAAGTATGAAAAAAATTAAATACAAAGATAATTCAGTTTAAATGTAGAACATCTCAAAATATTATAAGTTATTATTGCGAATATGCGGTAAAAATCGTATAACTGCACGCGTTATACTATATGGATGCGAATAACATGAGTACTTTCTTTGATCGGATAAGTCTTCCAGAGGTTCGTTTATCGTTTTGTTCTATAATTAGTTACAAGTATATTACATGAAACTTCAAATCCCAAGCTCACTATCTTTGATTGTATTTAAATTGAAAAACGACAAATGTTTAAGATAAAAAGTCCCTTTGAAAACTTCACGTCGCGCCATGAATCTTTCGATAATACATAAATAATGCTTAAATTTCACAATGATGTAATGCAAATCGTAAATTGCGACGTAAGAGGATCACTGGCTTACTACTAAAATGACTTGAATATTTAAGGCTCCAACAAACTATACCTTGCGCTCCTTGTTGCTTGACCTCGAACTCTTTGCTTAGTACACTCGTCTGTAAATATGATCTAGCAAAATGAACGGAGAGTCTAATGACATATTTTGATGTTACGTTAATTAATGCAATGTTAAATATTGATTTTATTTTATCACAAAAAATAAATATAACTTAGTAATATAACAATTTTCTATGGATTATTTCGAAGAAAATGTAAGGTAACGGATAAACTAATATTTCAGTTATAATATAATGTAAAATTATTTGATACAATTATTGAGTCGAGAAAATATTCAATGTGTACAAGAAAATGTATTATCATAATCGTTAAGACTGACAGACATTCATTAAAACCACCTTTTTCTAAACTATTAAGATTGTACGTTAAAATTACATAATCCAGATAATTGTGAGCGTTTTCTTTATACAAAGTGAAATTTATTCTCTCGCTTAATTCTGAGTAACAATAAAAAATCCATAAATCCTTGCTTACAGCTCATGTAAGAAAGAAAGTGGGTGTGTTGTGCATTGCATGGACATGCAGAAATTTTGTGATGCCTATGATGGATATTTTCAGTGTCATTAAGAATAGTTAGTACACTTGACATACATGAATGCAGCTTAAACTTGACCTATATTTTAAATTGGATTTTGCAAAAATAAACCTATTGAGAATATCTTGAATTAATTAATATAAATAAGATTACTTATAGAATAGGAACAAAAATTGCATCAAAAATAGCATGGACCATATTATATATAGTAATAGATTTCGAAACCTTAGATAATTTTGTAAACGGTCTAAATTGATCTGGTAAATAAGTGTTAAAAAGAACTTTTTAAATACTGCGTTTGTGTAAAAAAGAATTAAATCCCTAATTGAAAAAAAAACAATTAATTAGTTATTATCATATATTTTTCTCATGTGGCATAGGCAATAAGATGTTCTTAATAGACACATTAAACCCAAATAAAACGAACAAGGAGCATAGATTCATGTAGCGTCACATGTGAGCTAAGATGAAAGAGATAGATAAACTACGTGTAATATGGATAGTCGCAATTACGTAAAAACAAATTGTTTTAATTTTAACTACTCGTTTTAGAGCTCAAATGATACGTCTATATTCTTATATACCAATGTCATTGAGCTGAGGTAGATATGGCATCTAAACTATGTAGATAACGTCAAAAAACAAAATTAACCACTAATTAAATTTCTACTAGAAGTTTGCGCTGTGTTATTTATATAATTTTAATTTAAATATTGTGTTTAATTATGTGAATATTAAATTTGAATATTATTATAGAAACCTTTCCATTTTGGTGCTGTATTATTTCTCAAAAAATATTTCTTCAAATGAGAGTCCCACTTCAAATTCAATTTTGGATAACTTATGTAACAAATTATTGTCCCTCATTCGTCGTTTCTCTTTATTAATTTTCCTTTCAAGTGAAAATAAAATACACAGAAAATTCTATGAAATTCACGTTTTCAACTGTACCTTGCCCTCGGCCTTGGTCTTATTCATTTAGAAAAGAAATACGGTCTGAACTGTGATAACCTTATTTTCAATATCAAAACACAAATGTAGTTCGATCTGAGCGCATTTTATATGTGTATATGAACAGATAGACTATACCGTAGTGGAACGTTATCTACAATATAATACATATATATATATATATATATATATATATATATATATGTATATATGTACATATATATATATATATATATATATATATATATATATATGTGTGTGTGTGTGTGTGTGTGTGTGTGTGTGTGTGTTTTTTGTTTTTTTCGCGGTAGGAAAATACTTTTACGTATTCCAGGCTTAGTTGGTCTGCCTGGATATGTCGGACTCGGGTATAACCATACCGACTAAAAACCTCCTCGATCTCTGACCTCTGTTTCCCTCGGGGAACCGCCGTTAGGCATTACTTCACGGGGGGAGGATCTAGCTGATGTGCTCTTCCTTCATTTTGTCAAAGCCAGCTCTTCTCTTCTTCTAATCTTTATTTTTGGCCCGCTTCCGTTCGATGCGACGTAATTCCTGTAGAACTACCGTCGCAAATGTGCTCGTCGCACCCGACGCCATCTGCGAGGAAAGCATAGCTTTTACCAAAGTTTCTGGTAGGATTCTCTGCTTAATAACATTTTCCAGAGTATCGCGTAACATATTGAATCTGGAGCACTCAAAAACACATGTTTTATCAACATGTGTTTTTGAAACATGTGTTATCATACAGATATCTCGTAAGTTAATACTGATGTAATCACTGACGACAGCAATATCCTCTTACGTTGTTTCGGGCCTCCCACATTAGGCACCAGCCTTGACAGTGACGCCTTCACTATCGACGCTTTAGCAGTAATTATTGTGCTCCACCTGTTGTTTGAAGCTGAGTCGCGCATCAATCATAACTCCCAGATACCATATGTACGGCTGCGATATGATCTCATTCTCTCCAGTGTTCAGCGTAATGGCTTCCTCCTGCTTCCTGCTGGTAATGAGCACTGCTTCAGTCTTCTGTTTTGCCAATTGCAGCTTGGCTGAACTCATCGACTTACTGATTTTTTCCATAGTGATATCGAATGCGAGTTTTATCTCCTCGATATGCTTTGCCACAATCACCACGGCTACGTCGTCTGCATACGCCACGAGCTTAAAATTTTCTGGTAGTGCTACTTTCAGAAGCCCATCGTACATGATATTCCACAGGAGAGGTCCCAGGACTGAGCCCTGCGGCACCCCTCCAGTGATATGATATTCATTGGGTCCTGTTTTCGTGTCGTACTTAAGCAGCGAGCCATTGAAGTAGCTAGCTACCATTTTTTGTAGGTACGCTGGTACATTCATCTCATTAAGAGATCGTATAATGCTGTCCCAGTTAGCGGAGTTGAAGGCGTTTTTGATATCCAGGGTGGCTATCAGGCAGTACTTTACCGTGCCTCCCTTCCACCTTATCCCCGAAATCGCATCCTTAGCCGTATTGACAACAAGGTTAATGGCGTCCAGAGTTGAGCGTCCATTTTGAAAACCATATTGGTTGCTGGCCAGCAGCGGATAGGCTGCTGCTTCGATTCTTTGATGTAGTATACGCTCCAGTATTTTGTCAGCTGTATTCAGCATACAGAGTGGACGGTAGGATGATGGTTCGTCCGGTGGCTTCTTCTTCTTCTTTGGAAAGAAGTACTAGTCTCTGTTGCTTCCATTTGCGGGGAAAAGTGCCCTCTCTCAAACACGTGTTATATACGTCTAGGAATAATTCCGGCGCTGCCTTGATGGCTGCCTTCAAGGCAATATTTGGAATTCCATCTAGTCCCGACGCTTTATTGTTACCCACTCGATTGCACGCTTCCATTAGTTGGTCCACTGTGATTGGCGGGATTTCATCCATCTCGTACTGTTCTGTGACACAGTTAAGCTCCCGTTGTCGAGGGAACAGCCTAGTAACGACCTTCTCTAAGAGCCTAGGGCACGTAGGTGTTAGCATCGGTTGGCTTTTTAGATGGGTCATGACAACCTTGTATGGCCTGCCCCATAGATCTTTTTCCACTTCATTAATAAGATCGGTCCAGCATTGTCTTATACTGTCACGGATTGCTGCGTTGAGTCTTTGACGCCCCTTCTTGTATTCTGCCTTCAGTTCCACGGCGTTCAACTTCCTCCATCCACGTTGTGATGGTATTCTTGCCATGAAGCGATCTATCTGGAGTGAACTGATATTTACATTCCACCAGTACACTGATGAACGCTAGTTTATTCCTCGTTTTCGGGGTATAGTCGCATCACAAGCATCCACTCTCTCATCAAGTCCTCCGTCACCTCCTTGGCATTTCCAACAGTGATGTGTTCTCTATCCAGAACCCCAGTTAAGATAGCGGGATTAAAGGATTTTGGCCTCCAGCCGATTGCATTTGTCCGCAAGTATGTTCTTCCGTGGCTACGGCCAGTGGACACCTCCCACAGTAACGCATTATGGTCACTGGCTGTGTAGGTGTCCATCACCTCTCAGAAACAGTTTTCCTTAACGAGGCCGCTACTAACGAAGGTGAGATCTACGATGGAACTAGCTTCTCCTCTGATGAATGTAGGTATATCCCAATTGTTGAGCAGGACCACGTCCAGTGTGGACATTGCTTCCAATAGTAAATTTCCTCTCGTGTTAGTCATCTTGCTTCCCCAATCAACGGCCCAAGAATTAAAGTTCCAGCGATTGTCATGGGAGAGTGCTGCCTTGCATCTTCGGTCAATCGATACAGAAAGACCGTGAACCCCTTAAGAGGAAGACTAGGTGGAGCGTAGCAGCTATAAAAGTGGATGCCGTCTAGCTCTGCCACAACGAAACCATCGTCATTGCTGTTAACTACACTTTAAAAAGGGGTCTTGCCGCAAGATGTTAGATGTTTATTTGGCTCCGATATTAATGCGAGGTCTATCTTCATGTCGCGCACGGTCTGCATTAGCAGATCATCTGCGGCCTCACAGTGGTTAAGGTTAAGTTGTATTACCTTCGTTTTTGTTTACTCGTCATCTCCAGGAGTGCCAATTTGTATACTGGGTATCTATTGGCACCGGCAACATGAGCACAATTCCCCGTGCTCCCCCTTTCAACACACAGGGCACATCGTGTTTCCTTTTCACACTCCGCAACTTTGTGGCCTTCCACGCGTTTGGAGCGGTCCACTGCACTTTTGCATTGGGTTGCGAGATGACCATAGTGCCAGCACTTAAAGCATCTAGTAGGTGTCTCTACTGCTCTAATTCGGCAATTAACCCAACCGATTTTAATCTTCTCGTGTTCACCAAGTATCTTCTCAGCCATTGGGACTGCCAGGGTCACTAGTGCCGTCTGGGTGCCCCTATAAGATTTGTGCAACGACTTGATTGCTTCCACAGAGATTTGACTGCTCACGCCAGCCGCTGTTTGCAAGGCTGCAAGGGTATCCTCTTTTGTCGTGACATCGTCGAGATCTCGTATCACGAGATCTTCTTGCGGGCCTTTACTAATGACCTTAGCGTCATCCCTGAAGAGGTCAGCATTAGTTTTTTGCAGGCCCTGTCCTTTGTCGGCGTCCCCCTTGCTGAGTATGATCAGCAGGTCACCTGTAGTTGTTCTACGGATCTTATTTACCGTAGATCGGACCTGCTCACCCGGGACGCTTTTCTTTACCCGCGTAAGTATCTCTGAGTTTTTCTCCTTCTCTTTCAGGTGGACAATCAGTGCATTGGGACTCCTCCCTGATCTCCTCCTCTTCTTTTATGTAGAATGCTTAGAAGACTGCGCTTTAGGCGACTCTTCTTCTCGTTTTTTTCTACTGTCCTTCTTCTTTTGGACTAGCTGCCAGTCCATCGTCCTATTGTTTTTGGGATGTTGTGATTTTATTTTATTGGATGGAGTAGGCCCCGCTTCTCTCCTCTTTGCCTTGTTGATTGTCGTCATTTCAGGCGATTTCTGCAACTTTCTCTTGGCCGACCGGTCTGTTGCTGATTCGCTGTCCGCGTCTCCCCCGCTATTGCCCTCCATTCTAGCCTCGGCAACAGCCTGGGTGTACGATATTGGAGATGTACCGATATCCTCTGCATCCGGTTTTAGGGGACGCTGCCGGGTTTCACACTCAGCTGATTTCAGCCGTCTAAAGGCTTTAGCTATGCTGGTCACCTTAGCTTTAATCTCTTTGTGGACGTTGGCTCTTGGCTCGATGAATTCCTTCAGCTCCTCAATGAGCTGTTCGAGTCGATTCGACTTTCATCCTCTGCATTTCAGTACTCGCATTCAGCGCTGCTTGTTGGACATGTTACCCGTTGTTATTATCTTCTATGTTAGTTTTATTTGTTTTCTTCATGAGGTCCCTACGAGTACCTAGGGAAATCAGTTATCAGTCATCGGCACGGTATCTTGACACCTTGACTTGGGGTGTTTTGTCCGCGGGAGCTATTTTATTTCACTCCTGCTCTCTGCTCCTTGGAACAGGGAGCATTCTCCTATCCGATCGAGGAGACGCGCCTGGTAGCAGTATCACCTCAGCCCCAAGAGTGTGCGTGTGTGTGTGCGTGAGTGAGTGTATATATATCAATTATACATACCTACATACATTCAATTGAGGATAAATAACACGAAAATATAACGAACCAAGTTGAGTATCATCTCTAGCGTATCATTTGTTATGCATCCTATCTTAATATTTAGCTTAATATTTCTTGTATGAGGGCAGCTATTGGTAGGCCAATAATAAAGCGAGTAAATATCGGTCTGAAATATTTTTTAAGCGTCGACCAATAGGAAGAGGTTCTTAATGCCACTGTATTTGTTTTATTTTATGTATTTCTTTTTAGTTCAGGAGGATATAATTTAGGGGTAGTTACATACAAATTTGGTCATAAAATGAATATTCATACTTGAATGAAACTTCTTAAAAGTTGACAGTGAATTAAGCTTTATAAAGGCACTTGTTTCATTAAGAACTTAAATAATAAAAACCAAAAAATGAAAATTGGCAATATGTATTCAAACTTCATAATGAAGATTTTTCATGGATTCAAATAAGAATTGAAGCGAGATGAAACAAAAGTTTAAAAGAGAAAATAATATATCTCCAAAAATAAAAAGGTTATAAAATTTTAAAGTCGCGCTTCGCATAAATTTTTGCCTTCCGTAGCGAGTGCGAGTTAAGTACTAAACAGAGCAATGTGCGAGCGTACGCTAATCAAGCGCTTCATTTGTTTTGTCATTGAGTGCATATTGAACGTTATTAACTGATATGATGAGTGTAATTAAAAAAAGGCGTCTATAAATATTGTGCCTAATTTTGTGATAATTTTATTATATTTTTCTTTTTCAGCGGACATTTAATTTCGATTATATGTTTTTCTGTACGCCATCTGGACAGGCATGTTTCATTTGAGAGAAAGAATCCACAATTCTTCATCGTAAAGTTTTTAATTTTTTCTACCTGTATTCTTAATTTATGTTCCAGGCAGTTTTCAAAAACGAAAATAAAATCAACGTTAAGTATATTAATATATACCGATATATTTAAATAAAGAACTTATATTGGGTACCACTTTGTATAGTTCTTTAAACTGATATATAAATTTTTTCTATAAAGACATCATCTGAAGTGTTTTATTTAGATGCATTTAACAATGCACTTAGTGCCCTCACATTTCCCCTGAACATACTCAATTGCTTTTTCTCAATAGAATTTTCTGCCTTCCCTGAAAAAATATCCATACATTTAATACTTTTTCAACAAACTCTACTTATGGAAGACCACATTGACTAAATATTTATGGAACTCTTCATAAAATATTGTGTCATGAAACACTGTTCTTATTTAATTCAAATAACATATTAATTAGTGTAATTCGTAAATATAGGTATTATTTTGTTGATGCATTGTTGAATTTAACTTGCGTAATTCAGTTCTAATTCATAACTTTTGTAACAGATTTGGGCGATATGAGCATTTTGAGACACTGAGTACGACGAGTACGACTATTATAAAATATCGGTGACGTATCGGTGACAAAATACTCGGACGAGTATGGACGACGTAATTTTGTTGTGAGAGGACTCTATTACAAATATATGTGGACTTACTACGAGAAACATGCAATGCTCACCATTTATTTTTCACAGGTAAAATTGACAGAAATTCTAATAATTTCTAAAGATGATATTTTTTTATAAAATGCAGTGAAAGTAGAAATATTTTTTATAGATTTATTTTGTATAATTCCATAAATATTCATGGTTCCATGCTTAGGACTCATAACTAAATAGCATGCAAGATAATAACTTATAAATCTTATTTGAAAAATTAATCCTGTTGTTAACCTTTTTTTTATTTTACTTCAATTATTTTAAAATCACTTTAGACATTTGTTTTTTTACTCGTATATGATTTTAAGTTTTTTTCTAGTTTTTACGCTTTCATATTAGATAAAACTTTCCATTTTAAGAGTAATTCCTATTTGCGTTTTTGATTGAATATGGGCTTAAATTTTAAAATGTTGTAAATGATAGAAAAAAAGAGAGTCTTTAGATGAAAAGCGTGCCATTTTTAACATTTTTTTTTAATACTCGTGCTCCCCGTATTCAGTAAATAATTGACCGCAAACTCCGAAGTGTGAATCAATACTTAACGTAATTAACAAAAGTGTTACGAATTATGTGAATTCAGATATTCGGTTGTCTTTTATTTCCTATACGTTTTAGATATGAGAGAGCGAGAAAGCCTACGTATAATATGCAGCCAGACGACATAGTAACAACCATTGTCCGAACCGATCATAACGTACCATGCGAGTATTAACGACACCAAATATTTTGTATTTTGCATACTAAGTACGAATTTAATCCAGAGATATCAAGTATTTTTACCGGTGATATCAAATACGCCTCACCTCTAATTTATAATAATTGAATATAATGGTCCGTTATTGTGATGTGTACGGGTGCTTAGAAAGCAATAAAATTTATAAGAATAGGAAGTTCGTTTGTTTCCCTTCCGATGAAAGCAGGTAAGACAACTGTGTGTTCTTTTAAGTACATTTGTTTTACATTATCAACTTATTTGGTGAGTACCTATAATTTTATGTCTACAAACATCCACTGAGCAGTTTTAAATTTCGAAGTGTTCGTAAAACCCATTGTTTTGTTTGAACGTCGATGTGATTGTAAAATGTATCCTTGTAGTGTCGGGCATAGGTTCATTATATTTTTTATTTATAGATCTTTCATATGAAGCAAATCTAATCAAGTCAAAAGTACAGTGAAGGAAATATTTCAGAGTATCACATTTATTAATAAATAAAACATATTTTTAAATAAAAATTTTATTTCGTTTTTGAAATCTATACTAAGTACTTTTTTCAAATTATATCTTAATTTATTATTGTAAAATCACTTCCATACAATATTATGTATAATATGAAATATTTATTTACATAATTACATTTTTATAACTAAGTAATAATCAAGACATTCCCGCCAGTACAAAGTTACTGCGCCAGCGCGTTATGCGATACAGTCACTCGATTGACGTTATTGGTTAGAAAGAGAAACAGCTATGCTGCTAACGTACATCGTCGACTCGGTCAATCGACGCAATTACCAGCAACGGTCGATACCGACTACTATTTACCTGTATGCTGCTGAAAACCCTACAATAATTTACTCACAAACGCAAACGGCTAAGGACAGGCTAGTACATGTATAATAGTGTAGGTAATTAAATTGGTTGGCTATTATGGGGTATCGGGGAGTGTGGCTCGGCTATGCGAAGACGTGACGTCACAGGGGAGATGTCGACAACAACTATTTCGTGCTGATACACGCTAATTTTAATAATTCATTTCTCTGTTGTTTATTGACGGATTTCACAAATTTTTATACGGATTGATTTGTTTCATCCATATTTTATTTGTACGTAACTACAGACTGCACCAATCAGAAACACGAAACTTTTTCATTACTTTCTAAATTTAAAGCAAAAAACAAGTTTCAGGAAATTTTGTCAGCAAGAAGATTATTTAAAAAAAGATAAAAAATTAAAATGTTTACGAGACTTTATACATTGTTAAGGCGCTGATAACACCAATATGAGCTCATTTAAAAAAAAAGTTAGCAAAATCTATTAAATTATGGCCAAAAATATATATATATATATATATATATATATATATATATATGTATATATAAATATATACAAATATATTCAATACGTTATCCTTGTACTTACTAAATTTTGATGTTTTGGGATGTTTTGGAAATTCGTCTTTTTGTATACAAACTTTACACAGTGGTAGTTGACGCACCGAGAAACGACCTACGGTACATTTTGTTTCGAGAAATATCATTCTAAGTAATATTTTAATCCTAACAAATATCATGAACGCAAAATGTGTTTATTTGTACTTCGTTCAAGTCATAATGGAGCAAAATATCAACGTGACTTTCTGCACAGAGATGGTTGTTTAGCCATGTTCAAAATTCAAATGTATATTTGTTTGTCCTTCTTTCACATCGTAATAGAGCTATAGATTAACGTCATTTTCTAAATCACGTTGTCATGACCGACGTGACAAATGGCGGGCAAGGAAAAAAATATCGACTTCTTTCCAATCTGGGAAATTTCATACTAACTAAAGTAACAAATCTGGCCAATTTTAAACATTGGAAAGGGTGTTTGTTTATCCTTCTTTCACGGCACGATGGAGTAAACTGGGATCGTGGCTTTCTGCAGAGAAATATTGGTGGACCACGAAATTACATAGGCTACGTTCCAACCCGGGAAATTTTATTATCCCTAAAACAACAATAATAACTAATATTAATAATTCGAAAGTCTGTTTGTTTATCTTTTTTTCACGTTGCAATGGAGCGAAAAATCTTCAAGACTTTCTGCACAGAAATGGTCAGCGTGACAGGAGATAACATAGACTACTTTCCAATCTGGGAAATCTTTTCCTAACTAAAAGAAAGATCAGGACTTATTAAAAATTTTAAAGGGTTTTTTGTTCTTCTTTCACGTCGGAACGGAGTGACAGATCGACGTGATTTACTACACAAGAATAGTTGGGGGAACATGAAGTAACATAGGTATAATAACAACCCGGGAAATGTCATCGTTACTGACATGACAATCCAAAATAATATTAAGAATTCAAAAGTTTGTTTGTATGTTCTTCTTTCACATCGCATTGGAGATACACATCAACGTAGCTTTCTGTACAGAGATAACTAATGAGTCAAGAAATAATACAGGCTACTGTATAATGTGAACAATATTATCCTAACTAATATAGCAATATCAAAATTTACAAATCAGGAAGTATATTTGTTTGGCCTTCTTTCACGTCACAATACTGCAACAGAGTAACATGATTTCCTGCACTAACCTGGTAAATATTAACCTAACTAATATTACAATCCCAACTAATATTAAAACTGCAAGAATGTGTTTGTTTGTATTTCTTCGCAATGGAACAATAGATGGACTGTCTGCACAGAATTAAATGGTGGATCATTAAATGAAACAGACTAATCTTCAACCCAAGAAATATTATCCTACCTAATATTACAATCCCAAATAACATTAAAAATTCGAAGTATGTTTGCTTGTTCTTCTTTCAAGTCGCAACTGAGCTAGAAATCTATGTGACTTTTTGCACAGAAATAGTTTGAGGACCAGAAAATGATATAGAATAATTATCAACCCGAGAAATCTCTTCTTAACTAATATTACAAATGTAACCTATGATAAAAATTCGTAAATGTGTTTGTTTGTCCTTCTTTCATGAGCAACATATCAATGTAACTTTCTGCACGGAGATGATTGGTGTGCAAGGAAATTATATAGAATACTTTCCAATGCAAGAAATATTTTCGGAACTAAAAAAAATCCTAACTAATATTAAACATTTCAAAGTGTTTATTAGTTTTTCATTCACGTCGCCATGGTGCAACAGATAGTTGAGGTCCAGGATATGCAATAGATAAAATACCAACTCGGGAAATCTCATTCTAACTAAAACGTACTAACTAAATCTCTAATAATATTAAAAATTCAAAAGTCCTTTTGTTTGCCCTTCTTTCACATCACAATGGAGCAACTGATCGACGTGGCTTTCTGTACAAAGATAGCTGAAGGGACAAAAAACTATATTAACTACTTTCCAACTTAGATAATCTTTTCCTAACTAATTTAGCAACCCCAAAAATTTACAAATTAAGATGTATAATTGTTTGTCCTTCTTTCACATCACAATGGAGCAACATATTAACTTGATTTCCTGCACATAAAGAGTTTGCGAACCGGGAAATTAAACGGGCTACTTTCAATCCGGGAAATCCTATCCTAACTTGTATTACAATCCCAACAAATATTAAAACTTTGAAGATGTGTTCGTCCTTCTTTGATGTTGCAATGGAGCAATAGATTGACACGATTTATAACGCACAATTAGTTGGTGGATCATGAAATGAAATAGGCTAATTTCCAAATGGAAAATCTCATTCAATCTGATATTTTAATCCCAAATAACATTAAAAAATTGAAATTGTGTTTGTTTCTTCTTATTTCAAATGGCAAAGGAGCAAGAGACCTACGTGACTTCCAGCATAAAGATAGTCCTGGCCAGCCGCCAGGATATAATATAGACTTCTTTTCAGAAAAATATCCTAATTAGAACAAAAATATTAAAAATTGATTATTTTTTATTTCTTTTTTTTATTAATTGTGTTTGTTCTTTCACATAGCAATAAAGCAACATATCAATTTCCTGCACAGAAATTGTTGGCGGGCCAGGAAATGGTATAGATTACTTTTAAACTCGAAAAATTGCATCGTAACTAATATAACAATCCCAACTAAGATGAAAAATTCTAAAGTGTGTTCGTCTGTCCTTTCATGCCACTACGGAAAAACGGATAGACTTGATTTTCTGCACAGAGATAATTGACGGGCTAGGAATTAATATAAACTAATTTCTAATCCGGAAATTTTATCTTATCTAATAGAACAATCTCAACAATTATAAGAAATTCTCAAAAGTTGTTTGTCTTTCTTTAAGGTCGCAATAGAATAAGAGATCAGAGTGATTTTCTGCGCGCAGATAGTAGGTGGACCAGGACATGGTTATAGGCTATGTTAAAATCGAGAAATCTTATCCTAACTAATATAATACTATAACGAGCCCCCCCCCCCCCACCCACTACATTATAACGAACCCCCCTACCCACTATATTGTAACGAGCCCATAATTTTTGTTAGACAAATGTGGTGGATTCCGAATCGTGCTTCTGTCTGCATAACTTATCGTCTCAGCCAAACCAAAATTAAAGTATAATAGTTTGTGAATGTTCAAACACAAACTTAATTGTTAGGTGCCAACGCTTTATCTACTCCACTACGGACCGTATCAAATTATTCCCAATGATACAACAAAAGTAAAATTTATTTTTAATTCCTTGTTTGTCTTCATGTTACACTTAAACGGCTCAACAGTATTCAATAAATTTTGCACATAGATGGAGAAGAAGTAGTCTAGCCTAAATTAATGTAGGCTAAATATAAATACATTATCGGTCAGAGGACTCACAGCAGTGAATATAAACATTAAAAGAATATTCTTGCGCAACTGAAAAAAAACTGAATGCGATACACTATTAGTTTGTTTTTTATATATTCTCTTTCATTCAACACGCCAAATTTATGGACTAATTAATGCACGGTGTTGTATACAGACCATCATCACAATAAAAGCACGACGTGCCACATTGCACCTCAGTAAATATTAAAGTCAGGTTCCGAAAACAATGTTCAAAGTAACACTTACCTTGAAACTTCATTATTATAGCTATAGATTTCAAACAGATATTCTGTTTGAAATCTATAGCTCTTCCTTAAAAGAAACATGTTGCACTTACCATTCAGAATCTATAGGTTAATTACGGTATTATAAACCATGCAATTACGGTATTTTAGTACAGTCTACCTTCTAATTAAACGCGCGGCGTGCTGCATCGCACTACAGTGAATTGTAAAAGTTAGGTCTGATAAATATGTTTAAAATAACACTTACCTCGAAACTTCATAACTATTCTGATTGAAATCTTTTTTTTTTGTATTGGCCTAACATCAAGCGCGCGAAGCCACGGGCAGAAAACTAGTTCCAAAAATTCCAAGTCAATTCTATTACGCTATGCTGAGATACATGATTATAGAACTTGTCGACTGATATTTATAATTTTATTTTTTCACGATATCAACTTTTTGAGTAAATATACTATGCGGATATAAAGTACAGTTCAAATGACTCTTACTAACGTTTGGCGGGTGTCGTTCACCTTTCGTTGTTATCATTTTCGAGCGTTTCTCATAAAATGAAAAATAATGGGTTTATCGGTTTTACTTTTTAGAGCCTACAATTCTTTCAGTACTTAGTAATATTTCGGGTAATTTTTGGGCATAAACATAAATAGGTCTGTAATAAATTATCCAACAATCAATCATAAATATTATGCAACAGTAGTCTTAATATGTTAATGGAAAGTACTCACTTTCTTTTAAAATCACCGAATGATAAATATTGACTAATTCCTGTAACATTATGGGTTTTGTCAATATTCGTTTTTCTGATCGAATTGATTTTTAAAAAAAGCATTACTAACATTTGAAACATAATAATACATTATTTGAACAAGAAGTACAATAAACAATTTAACAATAAACAATTAGCATAAATAAGAGCCTTTTGGATTACGAAACGTTATAGAAAATATATTAAACAAGACATGCACTTCGTCTCAAGTTTAAGGATTTTGATGACGTCCCTGAAATTGAATTTCGTGAACTTAAAATGGTCCCAATTGTAACATATTTGAATAAGGGAATACAACGTAATAGTACACGCATTCAGTGCGAACACGGTACTAAACTATTTGTGGCAATGCTGGATGTTCAAGTATTCATAGGACATTACGAATATTCCGCGTTCTTTATACTTATACTCCATTCAATTATAGGGTTAGGTATGAATACATAAGCACTTTTGTGATGTATAGTATTGTATTATAATGTATATAATAATGTATAGTATTATAATGAAAGTCTCGAATTTAAAATAGAGCTAATTTTCATCTTTAGTTTCATCAGTTTCATCAGTTTATATTTTTGTATCAAAGATTAAGTAATAAATGCACAGCGCTATGTAAGCAACTAAGAACTCTGGAATAACCTGGATGTTAAGTGGTTTAGTGAAATAATTCAAGAATTCACCGTAACACATGAAAAGATACAATGACATGGTAGCCATTCGATTCCTAGACAACACCCAAGAGCTAGAAAGACTAAAGTTCATTAAAGTACATGAATTCTTATGAACGTCAAAATGTCCTTAGTTTCAATTTTACATTAGCTAAAAATTAGTTAAATCTTAGGAAAAACCACACTTATGTTCTAACTGCACGTGTCCTATTTGTAGTAGAAATATGTAAGTATATTACAAAAGTGGAATGGAAAAAAGCCTATATTGTTCCCGTACCTAAAATGTTATTACCTACGAAACCCAAGGAATTTCGGCCCATATCTATCCTATCGCTTCTATCTAAAGTCTTTGAACGTATTGTTCACGGTCAACTTGTTACTTTCTTCAACGCTCATAAGTCTCTAAATCCACTTCAATCTGTTTTAAAGCTGGCCACAGTACCTCACTACCCTTGTTAAGGTTACTGATGATATACGCTTGGCTATGGATAATACACAAGTCACTGTCCTTATGCTTCTTGATCGCAGCAGTGCGTTCAACTCTGTTGACTTCGATATTCTTCTTGCCCGCTTGAAATAACTTAATAGATCCCAACATTCACTTGAGTTGTTTAGTTCATGTCTTTATGGACGCAGGCAATGTGTTAAGTTGTCAGATACGTATACCGAAATTAGTGCTAAATAGTACAATGATACCATACACATAAACTGTTAAAAACCTGGGCTTACTAATCGATCAAAATCTTAATTGGCGGCATCAAGTAAATGATGTTGGTCGTCGTGTTTTCAACAGGATACACTCTTTGAAACGTCTTCAAAATTGTCTACCGACTAAAACGAAAATCTACCTTTGTCAAACACTTTTATTACCATTAATCGATTATGGAGACGTGTGGTATCCTGATCTTAATGAAGAATATTTGTGCAAGTTGGAACGCTTTCAAAACTTATGCATTCGGTATATCTTCGGTCTCAGATAATATGATCACATCTCTGAATACAGGTCACTTCTCAAATGGCTGATGATCCGTGATCGACGCCAACTTCACACACTTACACTTCTTTTTAACATATTAAAAAATTCTCATAGCCTAAATTATCTTAGGGGCAAATTTAAAGATTTGTCTGCTCACGGCCTTGGGCTGCGATCTGAAAGATCACACACCCTACTTATTCCTAAACATACCTCTACCACTTACGAAAAATCCTTCACTGTCCTAGCAGCAAAAATTTGGAATCACCTGGATCCTGACATCAGGAAAATCACGTCTCTAAATATTTTCAAAGATCGAGTGAAAAAGTCCTACATTTCCGGAAATCTTTTCCTTTGTGTCGTTGCCCTTTCCTGTCTTTCCCATCCCAAATCATGTCAATATTTTTTTTCTTTTTTCATTTACTTTTGAATTCTTTTTTTTAATGTGCTATGAAGAATTTTCATTGTAAAATCTCTTACAGTCTACCAATTCAATTTCAATACAAATTGTTAAGGTTGACTGGAAGAGATTGCTCATGTAGCAATAAGTCCGCCATATGTCTATACATAAAAGTTAATAATAATAATAATAATAAAAGTAGTGATAAATTTACTATATTATTGCTGCACTAACCAAATCCAATAAAGGCTGTTTAAAAAAGAATAGATCAAAGGTTATTGTATTTTTTTTGGAAATTATATAATTTTTACAATCAAAAGTTTTAATAATTATGCGGAAGGCCATCTGAATAATTAGGTTTTATGTTCATGGCAAGTTTTGAAGTTAATTAAATAAACTACAGTGGTAAGCTTATATTAATAACGTTAAAGATATATATATATATATATATATATTTATATATATATATATATATATATATACATATATAATGTCAAATTATAACCTTGGGACGCTAGACCGAGCAACAGTAGTTACAAATTTTAATATTCTACGATGCATTAATCGAAACGTTTGACTAACTAAGGTTTAATATAACATAACGGTTATTTTCCTATTTATATTATCTTTATAGAGGTGTGAACATACAGGAAAACCACAATATATCATAACTTGTTTTCATACAAACTTATCTAATCTTCTATTACAAGGGCATGTTCAAACTGCGATCTGGGCGAAGCGCGAAGTATTTGACAGCGAGGTGCCGTTTCTTACTTACATAAAATTAAGGCCTATTCTTTTTTAATCATTATTTTAATTTTTTTATTTCTTTTAAAAAATGTTTGTCTTAATAATATAATTTTTGCAGTCTATTACAAAACGAATTAATTGTATTCCATGCATGTGATTGACTGAAAGAGAGTGTTTTTGTAGCCGACACTTTTACATACGAAGGGCCCATTGGCCCGCCGTATGTAAAAGAGTCGGATTAAATACTAAATAAATAAACAATTTACCTGAAAGCTTGATACGATTTGATAATTTTATTATATTATTATTTTATGTGATGTAACATCCTCCTATATTTCATCATAAGCGACAACGCATTTATGTCCAACGTTTTCCAAATGTTTTAAGTAGGTGATTGATTTTGACCGTTTATTTTACAATATATAATGGACAATATATAAATGAATAATACAGGAAAAAAAAATTATATGTAAATATATATATGTATATATATATATATATATATGTATATATATATATATACATATGTGTATATTTATATACAATAAAACCCAGAATTAAAACTTCTGAAAAAACCTACGACGGATATAGTCGTCGTAAGTGAAAAAAGTATTAAATTTTTTTTTGAAAACCCCCGGACTAAAAGAAAGAATGAACCTATTAATATAATTAGAAACTCAAGAAAATCCATCGGGACTGCCATGCCTTGCCTACGTGTATAATTTTGCAGTTTTATCTGTTCGTGAATAATTGAAATTCTCTTAGGTGAACAAATAGCTTTTCTTTGCTGATGCAGTGTAATTGGTATTGGGAATGGAAATGGCAATCGCAGCCCCGACCGATTTTCTTGGGTTTGTAACTATATTAATAGGTTCTTACTTTCTTTTAGTAGGAGAGTTCCTAAAAAAATTACTTATTCGTTTTTCAATTACAATGACTACATCCCTCGTGGGTTTATTCTAAACATTTTAATTTTGTATTGGTGGGCTTTATACAAAAATTATTTTGCTTTTTATTATTAGCTTTAGTAACAGAGCTTCTAAAAACATTCGTTAAAGGGCAAGATTATATGGCTCTTAGTAAAGTACGATCTTTAGACGGCGTAGTAATAATTGATCTAAATCAAAGAAAACTCCAATAGTACAGCAATGGAAGAATTATAGGGCTTGAGAAATATGTCACATATATATATATATACATATATAAATATATATATATATATATATATATATGTAACAGGATCACACATCGAAGTCGAAGAAAGTTAGTTAATCTAGATCAATCAAAAATGTTTATTGCAGCCATTTTAGATTGATCTAGATTAAGTTAACCTGATCAGTAACAACACATGACTAATAAACTTCAACAACCAAAAATTATTTAGAGTTATTGCTCGGTAATTAGTTTTTCGGTAAACTGACCTAACAGTGTTTTTCAGTTCCGAAAATTGATGGTAGCATACTTAGTAACATACTTTTTGGTAACATTTTACGATAGGTGTAGAAGTATCATACATCAAATTCTGAATATAAACCTACTTGTTACTACTTGTTGCTACTTAAACCGTTACAACTACGCAATATATGGAATAAAAAAAATCTAGTACTTTACTTGCTTTCTCTAAAATTTCCACATCTAAGAAAAATTGTAGTTATCTTAGTGAAAATTCTAAAATAAAATGTTTTGGAACCCTTAGAATTTGCTGTTTCAATTGAGTGCAGAATATACCTTGACACTCTATCAAATTATACACTACTGGAATTTACATAGTTTAAAATGCTTTACCACTATGTTAAATTTCAAGTTTCTGTATGAAATTATTTCTAAGAAAAATGGCTATTGAAGAGGGACGAATGCGCAAATTGACTTATAATGTTTCCGTTGTTTTTTTGCTTCTTCAGGTATGAAACCTTGGAAATTTAATCTCTTAATTGGATTACAATAAGGAGATGAACATTGTAAAGTTTTGTCATAATAATATGTGCAAATTCTTTAACATTTATCATAGAGATGTAGACTGTTTTCTTACTTCGCAGTGCCCCGCCGAGACGAGCCAAAACAACATTCCACTGCAGCACCTTGAGTCAAAGTCATTTACGGTACTTTTGAATGCTCACAACTTTGGTCTGGATAACATTTGCTAATAAAAATATCAAATATTAGAAGAAGTCAATAAAATTCAGCTACTACATTTAATTTTTCTAGGTCAACTGGTTTAGATTTTATTATTATACAAAGTTCAATAATTTCGTCACTTACTCGTTCATTTACGGTCATCAAAACTTCAAAGGTACTTCCTGATATCCTAGGAAGCTGAAATTTATTATGCGGGCTCAAGTTAGGGTACAAATAACGAGAAAGTTAAAAAAATAGGTGATTCCCCCCCCCCTCCCCCTCCCCAATCCTACACAGTGTGAGGGTAAGACTCTATAGCAGTGGTTCTTAACCTTTTAGTCCTGAGGGAATATTTGACAAAATTTTCGTTATGCCGCGGACCACCCAGTTGGTTTATTGATCTGGAGGTAATGTTCAGTAAATAAATGTAAGTAAAAATAAGGGATTCTTTTAGATTTCAATAAATAAAAACGTATAAAATTACTGCAACCAGTTTATTTTCTTAAAGTAGGTAAATTAAATTGACATGCCAATGCAAGGACAAAAATCTCATTAAAATGTAATTATAACGAAAATAAATGGAAAATTGTCGTTTGTGTTTGTTACAAATGTTTGGTACTTACAAAAGTTAATATTGAATTTAAATGATCAAATTTAAGTTTAATATTTTATTAAACTCCACAAATATATATTCATTCTTTACTCTATAAATACATTCCATCAATGTAAACTGACCTCAATGTAAATTACCTGAAATAATTTTGCATTGAAGTATTATAGTTTATCTAATTGCCATTATTCTGATTTGTTTCTAGAATATTAGTATAAATGGTTAAAGTATAGAGGTGGCGGAGGGACAGAGGACTTTTTATTTTAGGCTCACATCTCGTGGTAATATTGTGTAAAAAAAAGCAAGTTCAGATTTTTAAGCTAATGAAAAATTAAGGTGCAAAACTCAACAATACTCCGTTCAATAAGGGGTATTACTAAATGTCTGTAGAAGACATCTTACTGTTGTCTTTATAAACTTCTCATAACCGGCTTGTATATAGTATCTGGTAATAAGACTCAGATGTTCATTAAACACAAATCTCAACCATTTTATTATGTCGGGTGTCAATCCCCTTAAAATGTTGGAAGTAAAATCCAAATGATTCATTAACTTAATTTAATTGCCAAAAGTTACTTCCGTTAAAAATAGGACAAGCAGAAATCTATTTGTTAGTGCAGCATAAGAAACGCTTAAAAGTTACCAATAATTCTGTTACCTAATTATGTTACGTTTTATACTTTGTGTCCTCTCTCTTCAAATATTGGATGTTAATGTAAAATACTATTTTATGATAACTGACGATCTTTTAAACCATTATGATTGCGACAATTTTACGATCAAGTTACTTTTGCTAGACCTATTTATTTGCTGAAGAACACTTAAATTTTCGGACCAAATAATTTTGTTACGCAATCCTGTCACGCATTACGAGTATACTTGGTGCCGACTCTCTTCAAATATAGGAAATAAATTCCAAATAAATCTCAATTTATTTAAACATTTAATTCAATCATTTTCAACCTATACTTCGTGCGGTCTTATTAAAAATTAATAGCTTCTCATCAGATAGCAATTTTTAAATATTGAGTTAACTGATCTCAATAGTCTCATCATGTAAATATATTTTCATATATACATACATACACATATGTGTATATATATATATATATATATATATATACATATATATATATATACATATATATTGACCAAATTCGCAACAAGTTGATATAATTATAAGTTATAAGTTATATATATATATATATATATATATATAACTCTTAACTTATAATTATATCAACTTGTTGCGAAATTGGACAATTTAGAAAGTCAATATACTTTTTCCACACGGTAAACTATACAGTTGAACATATGACATTATAAATTTGTAATCATGATTACCCGCCATTCATTCAAGTTTAGATCACTTAATATATGCAATTTATTCGTTTCGGTACAATTCCTCGACGGGCCATTATTTACAGGAATCGAAATGTAAGTATATTGATATTTTCTCCAGTATAAATTCCCAGGAGATAGCTTCTTTTATATTTCATTGCTGTTTATAGTCATGGTTATTGCCCTTTATACGTAGAATACGCCGGAGTTCGCGTATCAGACGTGATTTTCATGACTTGTGCTTCTCATTACAAATATTACATAAATTATAGTAAATTAACGATGTTTTGGACAAGGTAAATAATTTAATATCTTGTATGTTAAAATGAAAACTCTGTTTTTGATATGGTTTTTGATATGGTATTCGTAAAATTATTTTACGAATACCATATCAAAAACTTGATTTGAATACTTATTTTTTTAATATTATTTGCAATACATTGTTAGTTGCGAAACTAAATTCTCAGTTAAAGCACCAATACTAGTATAGAGATTAAAAAAAACATGCAAATAGTGCGTCTACTAAAGATAATCATAACAAGCATAATTAAATTACCGTAAGTTTTCGGCCAATGGAATTTCCTACAATTATATTCCAAAACCAGCTTATTGGAAACTGAAAATGGCTTATGTGTCATAAGCCTATAATAAAATATACAGCGAAAGGCTCATGTTATATTTTACATACGACGCATAATTAACATTAATTTCGAATGCGTAAATTCATCGGCCATATTGGTTAGTTTCTGGACTTTTTTTGTATATCGGAGGAATAAGCCATAAATTTAAACGTTGATGGACTGTAAGAGAGAACATAAAGTGGAAAAGAGATACAAATTGTCTCCGAAAACGTATAGGTCCCACAAACTGACAAAAGTGAAAAATTAATTATTTGTACGTGTTCATTGAAATGGACAAAACAATGAATATTTAATGCAAAAATGTTTATGAACTGGCACAACTCATATTTTGTTGGTTTGTGTTTAACGTTTTCCCTATAAACAAAGGAAACACTTGTAATGATCATTCATTAATTATTAATATATTTAACTTATTATTCGTGTGTCATTGAGAATTATGGATTAGTCTTTTTAGGAATTATTAACTAATTCGTCATTACCTGCTCCTTGATTTATGACCAAAAAATTATATTTCCTTAAAAATATCATTTTCAATAAAAACTCTTTTGTTTGTTATTTGGATGGCGAAATAGTTGGATGTAGATGTAAAATTACTACAAAAAATGTGAGAAATAAATTTAATAATCCAAAAGTAAAATGTTCTATATTGGACAAGACGCTGACAGACGCACTCTCAATAATTAAATTGCTTTCATCATAACATTTTCCCTTTCAGTAGCGCTGTACAAAATTTTTGAACTTTGTTATTTCGGTGTGAAATTTTTAAATTGATCAATAGAAATTTGAAACTAATATTATATTTTGTCGTAATATCATTTGAAACTAGGCAATGAAACTCCTGAGGAAACATTTGGATTCATCTGTAATTTAAAAGTGTAATTACTAAATACATATAAGATAAGAAGACTAATAAATGGGAAAGGAGTAATCGTTATAAGTACTAAGAGAGCCTATCATGTCAAGACGACGAATATTTTAAGCAAAATATATAGCCATCATGCTATGTAAACTATACTTAGCTCAAAATACTTTTATAATTTGAAGCAATTTTTTCAGTTTTAACGCTCTTTAACCATTATGATGTAAATGGACAGCCATTATTACACAAGTATAGAATCATGAAGAATTTTTCTTTTTTCTTCAAAGATTCAATAGTTATTCATTGACTTCGTCTTTCAGAAAAAGTTAAAAACTTTCGTGACATTTATATATATATATATATATATATATATATATATATATATATATATATATATATATATATATATGTATGTATATATATATGTATATATATATATATATATTTATATATATATATATATATATATAAGTTACTTTTGAAACCCAAACTTAAAAGTTACTTAGACTCTAGTTGGCAAGCAAGCGCCCAACAGTCTTCCGAAGGAAACAAATGCGCACACACTATGATCTCGGTCAGCCTGCACCGGCTGTATTTAATGGCGCGACCAGAAATAGTATTACGCCACTACTACCCGTCGTCACCATTGTGATTTATTGAAAATTGCTCTACAATGGGAAGCTTCCGAGAAACTTTCGATCGTGCCAATACCGAGTGAGGAGAACTTTATTTCTCTATACATTTCACATTTAAGATGAGTTTTCGCATTATTTAATATCATTATCTAACAATTTAATAGCTTAATTTTTCATCAGTTTAATAATATAACATTAAGCCTATACGTAGAGTAACATCCAGAACAAAAAAACGAGTTTTGTTTTTTGTTAGTTATTTTTCAACTCTTGATGATTAAAATGATTAAATTCAAAATACTTCAAATTTATCGGACCTTCGCTTCAAATTCTTGCATTCCTCAAACCAACTAGAAATTGCTCGTCAATTTTTGTAACATGTGCAGCTTACATAAGCTTTCATTAAGACTATAGAGAGATAACTATGCGTGGGATGGTTCTAGTTCACATGCCACATGGGGTATATATATATACATACATACATATATATATATATATATATGTATATATATATATATATATATAGACATATATATTTATATATATATATATATATATATATACATATATATATATATATATATATATATATATATATATATATATATATATATACATATATCTTTGATTTATTTCGTTTATGATAGCAGCTCAATACTACAGCGTTTTGAAGTGAATAGAAGTCGAATGTGAATCAATTTGACTCTTGCAGCATTGCTTTCAAGCGATTTCACTGATTACTTCGCTACATCACATTGTACTCGTAATTTTTACTTTTGTTTTCACTTAACGTCCTCCATTTTTTACTTCTTATTACTAACGTCACTGTAATATAAATAAAGCTTTTCACCACAGTATCTAGCTTCACCACCACCTTTTAGTACCTAGTGATTTGTTTGATAAAATTAGAGTAATATCAAAGTAATTTTTCGATACCACCTTCGTAATTTCAATAGTCTTGTACTTTTAAATCCACGATTATTTTGATTTTTCAGATGTTCGACTTGTAGCATAAGTGAAATAATTCCTTTGCAGGTATCTAGAGTGTTACGAAGCATGTGGAGATCTGAATGTTCAGATGATATAGATTAATTCCGAAGGTCACTTAATCTTTACTCTCATATTTCTTATTTATAAAAGACAAGACATATTCTTTACCTGTGGCCTATAAATGATTAATAATGAGCTGTTATACTGAATTACAGAAGTGCTATTTGTGTACGAATTGGGTAAATTTTTTCTTCTTAGATTAAACATACAAAATAAAGTATTTTTCAGCTATTTCTTTTTGGATATCAAAATGGTGGTTTAAATATTCCTTTATGTCTGTATCTGCATGTGCATGTATGGCATGTATCTATTAGCCAAGTCTTTGATGTAGGATTCCGAGACATTCTTATATTCTATAGAAAAGGTTTTCGTGAACCTCCCTAACATGCGTCTAAATTATACTTCTTTTCCCTCCTTGACCAATTTCAGTTTGTCAAATAAGGTAGTATTGGGAATATAATACCTTGTCGCGAGGTCTCTTAGCGATATTTTTCCATACTTACTTTTTCAATCGCTGTTTTTAATTTGTCTATAAACCAACCATTCCTTTTTTCAATCCATTATGTTTATTGTAATAAAAAACAAAAAGAAGTGGATATAATAACCTATTTGAATTAATATTATGAGGAAAAATTATATATTCGCTCGTAAGGGAAAAAATATTGTTTGATATTAAGGGCCCGTGAAAATAACGGAAAATACAAATCAAATTAAATACCCACATTGAATTAGTATATTAAATGATGTGATACGTAAAATACTTACCAATGGCGAAATTCGATTATGAATATATGTGTTTAGTTAATCGTCAGCGTTAGGTTCTCGCAAAATACGTTACTTCCGTCTTCACTACTTTTCTCTATGTATATTTCAGCAGGAAGATTATATTTTACTTTTTTTGTCAAAGCTAGTTCCAATATTGTAATAAATTAATAATTAAAATTAAAATACGATAAACATGACGTATATTATCATCTTGCTATGGTATAATTTAATAATCGAGAAGAATTTTTCTTCAAATATGACTTTTTATTTTTTAAATATTTCGATAAAAAAACTAAAAAGAGAACGATAAAGCGAAAAGGTTACTTAACATTTCATTCTTCATTAACTATAAATGTAGAATTTTATTTTGTTTCCATTCATTGATATCCTGTTTCCACTGAAATTCATATCATAATACTATATGCAATACATGACTGTTCTATCAAAAAACTAGATCCTTTTGTTTGAGACTAATACATAAAGGAATAAATCGAAATATGAATTAATACATCTCAAGCAATCAGGTGAAGTTATCACTGATAATGAAAAGGTGCTTGGCACATTTTTCCATTAGGATTCAGATGAGCACTATTCTGTCCTGTAGCAAATGGTAAAACGAGATCCTATAGCAATCGTATGTCCTATAGCAATCGTAAATCGTAAACACTGACTAACAAACATTTAAGCGTACATAGTATTTTTGGTAAACTATTTATAAATATTAATTTTTCGCAACGTAAATATATTGCTATATATTAAATATTTGATATACCTTTCACATGCGTAAAAACATAGCACGTATTTAAAAAATTATAACATAGAGGATAATCTCTATATTGTCCTCTAAACTTCTGATCAGGTTATACCAACCCTATTATTTCATATGTTGATATGTTATATTTTTACATAACTTTTAGAATATCTTTTTAAATATGCAATTTAAAATTACTAAAGAATTTAAAATTCCTCTTAATAAGTTTTTCAAATGATACTCTACATCACATAATAAACGAGGAAAACAATTTTAAGATCTTTAGTTACCTTCTCTTTAATTTTCTTTAAAGTTAGTGACATAAACTACCACTGTACAGGCAGGTTAATAAGATGTATTACTATGCCAGCTTTCAAGTTTCTATAAACGTTTCTAAAATTTCAAAATGTAAGATTATTGCCTAAATTATAAGTAAAAATATGGGAATACATAAAAAATTATGATATCTAGAATCATCTCCATAGTTTTGCCTTTTGCCTTTGTATGGGCTTCTGAAGATTCGAATATTTTTATAATTTTAGGTTGAGTAGTGTCGAAAATAAGGGGAACATGTGTTTTTACATATTTTTCAACATATCTCTGTACATATAGTACCTAAAATCAAGAAAAAAAATATTGTTCAGACTCTTGTAACCAGCTCCTTCAAACTAATTCTTGTACTTTATATGCAATTAAAAAAAATTGTGAGTACTAATTTGCCTTCCCCAAAATTTCCATTAGGAAAATATTTTCGTATTTTAGCTATATGGGCGGGTTAACATATTTTATTACTGTGATTAATTACAAGTTTCTATATCAATCGGTTTCTGAGACGGCTGTAATAGACAGACGCGTGAGTGACAGAAGAATACGTGAGTAATTTTGTAAGGGTCCCGTTTTTCCTTTTATACGTACGTTAAATAAACCACTAAATCTAAATAATTTATATGGGAAATATTCTAGTTTCTTTTTTACATTGACAATTGTTCTACATTCCGGATAATAAAGAAGTTGGTGGGCACCATACAGAAAACACAAACTAAATTCATTTCTATTGTTAATTGGTATGCATGTATTAGGCGAAATACTTTAAAAAAGTATTATCACGGTAAAATTCATTTTCTGAGAATTCACTTTCAGACACTTGGAACTCAGGGGATATGATTTGAATTAGATAATTGTCTATGCCTAAGTTTGTAATTTTTAGTAAACATCATGAAAATATAAAGTAATTAAAAACCAGTAGAAAAAAAATATTGAGCTTCTAAATTTAATAGTAGGGATAGAATGGAGATATCTACCAGTTTCTTTCGCTCTCCTAGAATACAATGTGAATTACTAAAAGTGACGTCTGAATGTTATGTAACTGGGAAATTTTTTAAGATTTCTTAACCATTTCTTGCCGCTTGCTAGTTTGTACCTTTTAAAATGATATTTATGAATATTAGGAACTAAAGGCAATTTAATTTGCACTTCAACTTTCTTTTTTGTAAATAATAATAATTTGATAATAAACTGTACAAATATCCAAAAAAGAGTATGTACAGTATTTCCTTAAAAACAAAGACAAATAAATAACAAATAAAATAAAACATTTTAAATTTAAATGAAACTTAACCTTATCCATAAAAAGATGATTACCTCCGCATGTGAAGTGATGCTATAAGAATCAACGACACAGTCAGTTTTCATACAAATACATACATGCACATATAGGTGTGTGTGTGTATATATATATATATACATATATATATATATATGTATATATATATATATATATATATATATATATATATATAATGTATATATATAAATCAATGCCAGTTTTCGTTGTAATTTTATAACTCATGAACGGGCTCACCCATCCAAACCAAATGTTTAGGCTTTATTTGGACTATTTAGTAGATGGTTTATGTGAAGTTTGCACAAAATTGGTAGAGTGGTTCTTCATTTATCACATTTTTTGTAACAAATGAATTCAATAAATGGCGGATCATTTTGTAAATGGGTGTTTTGCTGTCAAATTGAACCTTTTTTCATATGGGGATTGTGCTGTCAAATTGAAACTTTTTTCAGTGTTGACAGTAAAAGCATGTTGCTATGTCATCCATGCGGTCATTTCATTTTGGACGTGGTTCGATTAAAGCAAATTGTCAGCGATAATTATTGCTTTGTGTTTATATTTTTTGTTCAAATGTACTATGAATTAAATTGTCAAACGCATTTACACAAACGGTAAGTTTTGAACTGTTGAAGTGAATTACATGTATGCATGTGTGTTTCTTTATTTGAAAAAACATATTGTGTACCACTATTAATGTAGCAATTATTTTTTTAATTTGATTTATTCTTTTTTAATTGAAGGAAAAATTCCACGAGCAATACGAGCAAATATAGGTCGCCGAACGAGTAATGCAAATGATGTGGCATTACTAAGACGATCACGAAATAGATCTGTTGACCCTGTACCTGTACTGAATCTTGCACGGCGATCACGAATACGTCGTGCTGTTTTGGCTGAAATGATGCGTGCTGCTTTTAATTACAACAGTCAGATTGATTATAGTGTGTACGGATACATTGGAATGATGGACGCAATATGTCAACATTGTGATGCGGCTAACTTTCCAGGTGAAACGCCCGGCATGTGTTGTGCTACTAACAAAGTAAGATTGCCAGCATTAGAAACTCCACCCGAACCATTGTATTCATTAACTTTTGGGACATCTCAAAAGTCGAAGCACTTTTTGAGTCATATTCAACAATACAATTCGGCATTTCAAATGACTTTTTTTGGTGCTACTAAAATTATTACAGATAATTTTATGCCGACGTTTACGGTAAATACTTCAACAGGATTGTCCCATGTTTATATCAATCTGAATCATAAAGTATTCTATAGTTTTAAAAATTATGATACAACATGTACCTAAAATTATGATAAAAATGATAAAAATGATGTTACATCTACCTAAAATTGCATACATGTTACAGATTCAGGGCCAGATTTATCATCAAGCTGGTTCGTTATTGCCATACCCCGACGTTGATCATACATTTTTGCAAATTTATTTTATTGGTGATGAAAATCGTGAATTGGATCAACGTTGTGCAATTGTTTTGAATACAAGACGAGAAATTATTCGTGAGCTACAAAGGTTTTTCCATCAGCATAACGCATTAGTTCAAAAATTGAAAATTGTTCAAAATTGCTCTCGATCATATGCCATCTGATAATCACAAAATCGTAATAAGGGCTGATAGAACACCTTTTGGAGAGCATGAAAGGCGATTCAATGCACCGATAATTGATGAGGTTGCAATTGTAATTCTTGGTGATCAGTTTCAATCCCGTGATATTGTACTTCATCGCAGAAATGAGCAATTGCAACGTGTTTCGGAACTTGATCGTTGTTACGATGCATTACAATACCCAATATTGCATTGGAAAGGTGACGATGGCTACCATATCAATATACCAATGATTGATCCCCGAACAGGCAAATAATTGACCTATTTTCAGTGTGTTGACATTTCATCATTTGTATAAATTTCTAAAGTCACATTTTGCACTTATTTTCAGGTCTACATGTACAGAAAAAAATTAGTGCCATGAATTTTTATTCGTATCGATTGATGGTTCGTCCACAAGAACAAAATTATATCTTGAGATGTGGTAAACTATATCATCAGTACATCGTTGATATGTATGCCAAAATAGAAACTAAACG
This sequence comes from Druceiella hillmani, assembly GCA_039881145.1. Classification (NCBI taxonomy): domain Eukaryota; kingdom Metazoa; phylum Arthropoda; class Insecta; order Lepidoptera; family Hepialidae; genus Druceiella; species Druceiella hillmani. The sequence continues at coordinate 38,268,144 of JAYKKI010000012.1, read as the reverse complement.
TCTTAATTTTACTCGTTTCAACCAAGCAAAATTAAGATCCGAAGAATATATTCATTTGCAAGATGCGATAGCGAATGATGCTAATGTTAATGACATCGGACGTTTAACCATATTGCCATCTTCGTATATTGGTAGCCCACGGAATATGAACGAATATGCACAGGACGCAATGTCTTATGTACGAAAATACGGTCGAACGTCTCTGTTCATTACCTTTACATGTAATCCGCAGTGGGATGACATCAAAAACAATTTATTTGAAGGACAGTCGACAACTGATTGTCATGACATTACAGCACATGTTTTTCGGCAAAAATTTAAAGCACTTATGGATTTAATTGTGAAATTATGTGTATTTGGAGAGGTGCGTTGCCATATGTACTCAATCGAATGGCAAAAAAGGGGATTGCCGCACGCACATATATTAATTTGGCTGGTACATAAAATAACTCCGGATCAAATCGATAACGTTATATCAGCTGAAATTCCTGATCAAACTGTCGATCCTGAGTTATTTCAAGTTGTCATTAAAAACATAATACATGGTCCATGCGGTGAACTAAATATAAATTCGCCATGTATGATTGAATGAAAGTGTTCGAAACGATACCCAAGGCAATTGACTTCAGACACAATAACGGGCAATGACGGATATACGTTGTATCGACGTAGATCACATAATGATAATGGCAAAACGGCAACCATTAAAATTCGTAACCAGGACATTGAAGTTGATAATCGTTGGGTGGTTCCGTATTGTCCATTATTATCGAAAATATTCAATGCTCATATAAATGTGGAGTATTGTAATTCAGTCAAATCCATTAAATATATTTGCAAGTATGTAAATAAAGGGAGCGATATTATTGTTTTCGGTGTTGCTGGTGATAATAGAAATGATGAAATTACTCAGTATCAAATGGGGCGCTATATTAGTAGTAATGAAGCTGTCTGGAGGATTATGTCGTTTCCAATGCACGAAAGACATCCTGTGGTTGTTCACTTGGCTGTGCATCTTGAGAATGGAGGATGATGCACATTGGGATTCAACACTTCAAGATGCATCTACTTCAGCTCATTCACAACAAATACGAATGCTATTTGCCATTATATTATCAACATGTATGCCATCAAATCCACTTGAATTATGGAACAAATATAAACATTATATGGCAGAAGATATTTTAATTCGTATGCGTCATCATACAAGAAATCCTGATTTGTTGATTACCTTGGAAATGTACAACGAAGCTTTGATAATAAATGAAGATATGTGTCTAACGATTGTAAATAAAGAATTAGTACAATTGGGTATGACCGCACCAAATCGTGAGATGCATGATTTGTTTGATCGTGAATTACAACGTGAGCAGGAATTCAATTCTAATGATTTGCGTTTATTTGTACAATCGAATATAACCAAAATGAAGATTCAGCAAAAACATGTATATGACACAATCATGCATGCCGTTTCCAATAATGTTGGTGGATTATATTTCTTGGATGCACCTGGTGGTACAGGCAAAACGTTCGTTATATCATTGATTTTAGCGATTATTCGATCGGAACAGAAAATTGCATTGGTACTTGCATCTTCGGAAATTGCTGCTACATTATTAGAAGGTGGTCGGACCGCACACTCTGCATTAAAATTACTATTGAATGTACAGGTGATTGAAACTCCAACTTGTAATATTTCGAGAAATTCTTTTACGGCAAAAGTCCTGCGATTAACGTCAATTATTTTATGGGATGAGTGTACAAAGGCGAATAAAAAATCAATAGAAGCATTTAATCGAACAATGCAAGATTTACGTAGTAATCAAGAGCTTTTTGGTGGGCTATAATTTAATTTAATTTTATATTACTGTCAGGGGATTTTTGACAGACATTGCCTGTCATTCCTCGATCAACTCCTGCTGATGAAATAAATGCCTGTTTGACGCCATCAGTTCTTTGGAGATATGTACAAAAATTGACACTGAACATTAATATGCGTATTCATCTACAAAATGATCCAGCTGCCCATGAGTTTGAAAACAATTGTTAGAAATTGGTAATGGCAAAATACAAATCGACAGTACCAACGGATTGATCGCTGTACCGAACAATTTTTGTACAATTGCGCAATCTATAGATGAATTGATTGAATGTGTTTTTCCGAATATTCTTCAGAATTACAGAAATCATGATTGGTTGAGAGAATGCGCCATTTTAGCACCGAAGAACATTCATATCAATGCCATTAATTTTCAAATTCAAGCGAAACTGCCAGGTGTAGTCACGACATATAAATCAATTGACAGTGTTATGAATCAAGATGAGGCAATGAATTATCCAATTAAATTTTTAAATTCATTGGAATCGGCTAGTATGCCACCGCATTGCTTGAATCTGAAAGTTGGTTCTTTGACTATATTATTGCGAAATATTAATCCACCAAAACTGTGTAATGGCACCAGATTGGCAGTGAAAAACTTATTGCCAAATTTGATTGAAGCTACGATCTTAACTGCTAAATCAAAAGGAGAAGTTTGTTTGATACCGCGTATCCCTATGATTCCAACTGATATGCCATTTGAATTCAAACGATTACAATATCCTGTACGTTTATCATTTGCGATGTCCATCAACAAGGCCCAAGGGCAAACATTTAACGTTTGTGGTGTGAATTTGGAGGAATCATGTTTTTCACATGGCCAACTTTATGTTGCCTGTTCCGGAGTCGGTACCCCCAGCCGTTTGTTTATTCATGCTTAAAATGGAAAAACAAAAAATATTGTTTATCCAAATGTTTTGGATTAAGTTTTAAAATAGCTAGCAATTAATAAAATATTTTTTTGTTTAAATAAATGAATTTGATGTTCCAAGTAATTTTTTTTAATATTTCACTTTATACGTAGCGAAGTACGTACCGGGCCGCTAGTATATGTATATATATATATATATATATATATATATATATATATATATATGTATGTATATATATATGTATGTATACATATATGTATGTATATACATATATGGATACATTACGACGTCCAATTCTTATGCAAAGTAACTCAGGATTACTGCAGCAAAAGCGACAAGAAATAAAGTACCTAACACAATGGGACAGAGTTAGCATAAAACGGGAAAACACCAGAGAGCCAAAGCTTGAAAAGTGTCAACGTCTATTTATGTTTCGATTGTCTCGCGGTATTGCGTTAATGTCTTCAATGAATTCCCACAGAGCGCTTGCGTAATGAGGGACGACTGCAATAAAACGATAATGAAAGAAACAATTTGTTTCCGCTAGGTAACTCGATGGTTAAAGCGATTAACAATCCCAAAACAGAAATTACGATGAATGTACACCGGGTGATAATTGATTCTAGTAAGAAGTTAAAATTAAAACTGTTATTCGGTGCTAGGAAAATTTTATTGAAGGATCTTTCTATGTCATAATCTTTCGTTGTCATTTTAAAAACTTGTGTTTTGTACTTGAAGTTAATCAACGCACTGAGAGGATTTTATATTTATAGAAACATTCAAAGTTGGTTTAGTTGGTGTTCAAATGATAGGCATTGTTACCAATAATTTAACGTGTAAATTGTCTATTTCCATTTTCAAATTACCAAAGAAATAAGTCAGTGAAAGCTGAACCGATTTCAAATAACGATTGAATAAAAGTGCACTGAAAACTATAAAATGATGAAAATAAAAATACTTAGTTTTGATTTTTGCGGTACAATATCATTACCGAACATAATTAAATTTACAAAATACCGCTACTGCTAGAGATTTTTAGAATTGGTGCTATATATCGAGCTTTTTTCTCTCTTAATTACATGTATATCCATATCCTCACAAGTGAGTGCTACATTTCATTTGGCACTAACTTCGTGAGTCTACACTGCGATATATCCTTTGAAATAAAAGGGAAGCATCAAAATTCGTTTATAAATTCTGAAGATTTAGATTAACATGAGCAAAAAAAAGATTCAGTTAAATTGAGAACCGAATTGAACCGAAATTCCTTTTTGAATTCGGTAAAAAAGCTTAAACCCCACAACTTTATTTTTTGTACGGGGAAAATTCTATTGTATTGATTAATGAAACTATGTTATAAATAATCTTATACATGAATGCATGTGTGTATACGTACACACGCCTGCTTTTGTATGTCCATGCTCCCCATCAGCGGATGGGAAATCACGAACTGTCCAGATAATTACTTGCGCGTAATTCTACCACTTATTAGCAGATTACTTCTGGAATATCTTTTTTGTTATTGCAGAGGGATATCTATTTGTTGAATTATAATATTAAAAACTGAAGTATCGTCACTATATATGAAACTTTTGGGCGCGTCCATACGTGCATCTCAGAAAAGAAAAATTTAAAAATCAAGAAATATTTAATGCAACGCAACTCTTCCCATATAAAGAGCCGATAAAATTACCAGGGCAGATTAAACATGTTTGACATGTCGGTGACAAAAATATTAATTAAAAAATTAAATGCAACGACGATCACTTTGCGATAGGAAATATGGCATACTATTTACCATTTCCTCCAGTAATTTATTTGTATTTATACTTCTTTGTCATCAATCCACGAGTCATAATTCTATATATTTCGAATCATCTCTACACTCCGCACATATATTATATAATGAGCCGTAGAAATATAAATATTTGAATGAAGTCGCTTAAATTCTATATATGTGTGAACACGATGAGTGTATATTTTAGACTTTCATTCAAAAATATCCTTTGTCTGGATGTAATATTTTTCTACCAAGAGAAAAAATATATATAAGGTGAAATAAAATGGCATGAAAATTTCCATCAATACAAGTCATGTTAAACATTCATTATGCGCTTTGAAAATTTAATTATCTACTTCGACATTATACTAATGTCGAAGTAGATAATTAATTTTTTTTAGAATTGGGATTCAGATTTGAAAGGGATATATACAATAGGATACAAAGATATTTTTTTTCCACTATCGTGATATAAAAAAACGCTCTTTATAGTCATTTAATAAGGGGTAAGATGTTTTTAGACTAATTTTAGTTTGAAGGAGCTCTTCACGTATAGCAGAAAAAAATGTATTGACATCTTTTGGCTCGCGGCGTTGTTCGCAAGGATTTTACGTTACTAGGGTGAAATTTGTCCCTTATCAAATGACATCAAAAAATTTATAAAAATAAAATTAAATGCTTGATATGTATATGCCGCGCCATGTGTTGACATGTTGTTCTGTTATAATGGGAAAAAAATACAGTTAGTAATAATGTCACTTTCAGGTTAAAATGTTAGTTTGAATCCTGACCGAAGTCGTATGAAAACCTGTCCTGCCATTCAGGCGCGACTGTTTACTATGTGTTACTCCGCTACACAAAACACATGCATGTCAAGTTAGGTAGTGATTCGTTGCTAGCTTATAATTATAATGTTATTATATACCTCATTATGCCAGAGGCACTTCTAAATATAAAATTAAACCAAGTGTTTTTCTCGATTAACAAATTAATCGATAAAGTGATCGTAAGTGTTCCATAATGATGATCGAAAAAAAATTTCACACCTACCTAATATTCAAACTTTGTAACACTACCCAGAAAATATACTGCTCTAATATTTATAAATATATTCACATTACAAAAATAATTATTGATCTTTATATCACATATCGCATTTCGTAAAAAGTACTTTACGGTAAATGAAACTTTCTTGGTTATGCTTTACCCCATTTGAAATAAAAATTTGTGTTTATTAATATTACTCGTAAACTATAATTTGCGTAAATCATAATCAGCAAAATTAATAAATTTCACAAAGCTGCGTATACATTTTTAGTAGCTACTTATGCCAGGCATATTATTTCGTTACATAACTCGATTTAAATATTTAATTTTTTTCGTATATGTAAAATTTCGTCGGGTTACAAACTAATTATTAACGCAATTAACCTTATACAGACTGGCAGACAGAGATAAAGTTTCTTTTCTTAATCTATCCTCCGAAATCCTATCCCCCGCATTAGCTTTAAGTATTTTCTTTTTGTTAACTAGCTTTGCTCCACCACTTCGTTCACGTGTGTTCTTTGTAAACACAGCGATATTTATCTTCACCAATAATGATTGCATCTAAAAAACCCTCGATCGTGTAACAGTATCTTATGACATAGCTGGAGCCCTAAACCGCTGTAGTAACCTCGACAATTCCTTCCCATCAGTTCTTTCACCGGCGCCCTCGGCTCTTTCTATCTGAGTGTTAATTATTGAAATTAAAATTCGTTACTAAGTATATCATAAAAAGTGTTATTATAATCTAAACTACAATCATTATTATAGTAAAAGTCCCAATATTTTTTTTATTCACAATTTTTTGCCAGCTACTGTAACAAACAGACGGATAACCGGTAATATAAAAAAATTATGACTTCTATTTGATTCCTCCCATGTCAAATATTCCTCACCTTAAAAAAATGTGCATGGTTCTCACATGAAAAAATTATATTAAAAGTCTGAAATTAAATGCTCCGAATATTTATTCTATGAAGTCCCAAACCTTAAGAACAATTTCATGTAATAATCCATTGCAATATCGCATAATGATTTCTGTTACAATGTTGACAGATCGTATCAAGCAACGGTTTTCAAACATTTCTTTTCACGCACATCACTGCTGTGAAGTACAGATCCGTTACATTCCGTTGAATAGCAAATATCTCAGAATGGCAAATTATTAAACGATTTTTGTAGTTTTGGAAAATGTCCGTTATTTATTAAAATAATATTATGTTCTATACTCACACTAATAAAATGTTTGAATTCAAAATATTCAATGAAAAATTAGGTTTTTTGTGTTATATCCAAATAAACTCTACTTGTCACCAGTGACATTCCCCAGTTTCATTAAAATTCCGTCCAGTACTTTCAGCGCAACACGCGTTCACACACGATCCCGCCACTATTTTATTAGATTTCCATAAAGAGGCGTTTTTAGGATTATGTAGTCAAAGTAATATAGTTTCGCTATGTCCGCTTATCTGTCCGTCTATCATAGCTGTTTTAATCGCTAACAATAAGCGCTTAGCATTTATATATATATATATATATATATATATATATGTATATATACATACATATACATATATATATAGATATATATATATATATATATATATATATATATATATATATATATATATATATATATATATATATATATATATATATATCATTCACATATCTCATTATGCAAGATAACGGTAAAAACATTTTTTTTTAAAACTACAAGTTTTATAAGAACACTTGTTCGATAAATGGGTCCATTTTCCAATATAAGCTATTTAATGGTTATTTTGTTAGTGTCTTGTCACCTTCGCCTACTAGCTAAACAGATATTTTTTAATATCACAAATGTATTCATAACAATAATATATGTAACGAAATTTTAAAAAAAAATATTTCTACTATGTAGGTTCTACTAGTTTAAAGCTGTGTACCATATACTAGATAATAAATGTTTATATGAGTGTTGAGAAATTATATAATTATTAGTAAATAGTTTAATAAAAATACTAGGTAAGCATAAATGTTAACGTGCTCCTGAGCGGTATGGAATGCGAAGTAATGCAAGCTATACTTGTATTTAATAAGTTTATTATATGTATAATAAGAATTGTGAATAAAAAATAAAAATCGGTTAATAGTGTATAGCGAAATTAGCTTAGCATCAGAAAGTTCTAATGTAAAAGGAGATTTTCACATTTTTCAAATAAAAATTAATTCATTATTTTCAAACATAAAACAATATAATTTGAAAGAAACTTGTATCGACCATTTTACTAATTTACTTATTTTAGGGGTAAATGTATATTTAAAATTGGTATAAAGTAACAATAATACGTTCACGCTAGACGTTCATTAAGGATTTCATTTTAAATTTGCCAAGGAATCTTTTAACACACACACACACACACACACATATATATATATATATATATATATATATGTATATATATATATATATATATATATATATATATATATATATTTATGTATATATGTACATATATACATATATATATATATGTATATATATATATATATATATATATATATATATATATATATATATATTTATATAATTTAAAATATTATCTATACCAAATCTGCACGGATTATGAACATCAGTTAATGTAGAATTATTCAGACACCTATCGCTTAGTACAGTGACACAAAGTGCTTACATTAAAATATATTGTAGCCAAATATTACTTGCTATTCACTGGTATTTTTATTAACAGAAAGAAACAATTCTTATTTATTTTATTTGTAATTTTTATTGTCGTAGAATAAACAACCATTTCTTAAAAAACACGTCTATTTATCATGTCCCTAAAGTGCCTTTTTCTTAATAATGTTCTGATTCTTAATCTCAAACAATCTAAAAGTTACCAAATTTGTAAGCATTGATTAGAGTTTCCTAGCCAAAGTAGGAATTATTGTTTTTGTCCATTATTGTTTCACCATGTCATCTGTCTGGTTTTGCCTATGTATTTAGTCGTCGTGTTGCTCGCAGAGTATAAAAATGAAATTTAAAATGGCTACATATATATATATATATATATATATATATATATATATATATATATATCTATATATATATTTACATATAAATATATGTATATATATATATATATATCTATATATCTATATATATATATATATATATAGATACATACATATTTATGATGTCTAAAAAGTTATGGAATAAAATCGTTTAAATTTTTTTATAGTTTACATATATTAAAAGTATAGTATAGCGTAGTAGGTTTTTAAAAACCTTGATTGGTACGTGATCAACATTTTTTCGATACGTGGACCCATTTACGTTATACTAAGCTTTAAAGTAATATTTTTCGTTAGAGTTCTGTTTGCCCATCCCCCAACAGCTAAATTGCTACTTTAGAATATCTGAAAATTGTTAATTATAATAGTAGGTTTTATTAGTTTACGAGTAATAGTCGGCCATCTTATGTTAGTAGTTCGTTCTATATAAAGTTCATAGAGTTGTTTTTGTTTTAAAATATGTTGTTATGTCTGCGCAAGGTGTACTAGGTCACATATTTATATATTTACATTGTGAGATATAAATAATATTATTTAAACATGCGTCATGTTTTACGCATGTGAGAAATACATTAGGCCATATGTTTAAATTGTGAAATATTAATATTTGGAAATAGTTTATAGCAATAATTCCTTCAAATAGTGAAGAAGTGTGGGAAGACCCATAAAAAGATTGATCGATTACATTAAACAAATAGCAAGTATACAACGGACAAGAACGCCTGCAACCAAGAAAGTATGGAAAAATAGCTAGAAGACGCCTATATCCAACACTGGCTGAACGAAGGATGAAGAAGAAGAATATTTTAAAAGGAATATTTTTACTTACATTTATATGTTTAGGTGCCTAAATGGGTACACGGCCCTCGTGTTGCAATTTATACTAGTATTTGACAGATTTTAAATGTCCAAAATAATAGGTTTTTTTCTTACCGTGTCTATTTGTGCAATTTTTTTGTGTATTTCAATGCTGGAGTGCAATATTTTTATGGGTAGTATTTAGGATTTTCTGGCATTATCATAAATTATGGTTTGTCAAAATATATTTAAAGAAGAGAGTATTTCTTTTAAAATAATTAATGGTATTTCCATGGTATTTCCATTTGGTTTTAAACAAAATTTCAATATGGCGTTTTAAACACACTAAAATTGTACGGTATGATACCGTAAAAGCTCTGAATAGGGAAGTTACTACCAATCTCTTCCACTAGGTAAACGTCATAGATAAACATGATGTGATGTTTAGTATATGATCTGTGATGTGAGATTTTGATTTCATCGGTTGAATTGAATTTCATCGGGTTTTTCGAATTTACGTCTCGATTTATAATAAATATGCGTCAATGATGTGTAGTTGGATGCTTTTGCACTTGGAGAAGTTGAAAATATGGTTGTTCATTCATTCCCCAAGGACAAAAATATCGGAAGCTGTGGAAAATAGCTGCAAGTCTCGAAAAATTTAAGAAAACAAAACAAACCTCGAGTTTGTTCAGAGCATTCATTTTATTCGGATTTTTTTACTTCTAATATTGTAAAATATCCGTAATTTTTCCTTATATTTTCTCTTCACATAAGAGTTTTCAGTTTTACGTGCCTCAAAATCTACCGTTTACTTTGCAGCTAGTTTTGTGATATAATCTGTGGTTTTATTTACGTCTCATTTCGATGGCGCCATCTAAGATTAGCTTTGCCTAAGATTCCCTATTAAAACATCGATGCAAGTGAGTTCACTCAGTAAAATAATAATTGTAGTTTACTTTTTATAATAACTTGAAACTTTTCGTATGTATTCTAATAGTACTTCTATTTCTATGTTATGCATTAATTTACTTTCATAATAATAAGTTATATGATATAAGACAACCATGTGATTGCAACACCTTCGAATATCCTATAAAATCAATCAGAAATGTATTTTGCGATATGTGTCATAGTAAATAATATTTTGACATCTCGTTGATGTTATATTTATCATGATTTCATAATCGACCTTACTAAATGAATTATTTTAAGCAAAAGGTTTGAAATTTTAAATGATATTTTTCCGGGGTTAAGAATATGAGGTATTGACAATACTATAAATGAAGGGAAATTTTCTCTTTCTAAGTAAATTTCTCTTCTTTTATGATATCGTTTATAAATAATTAATATGGACCCATAGAAATTATGCATTTCCTTAAAAAAACTAATACTATTTTTTTATATTATTTACACGTATCATTTTGTATAAAATGTAGTTAGCATTATAATCGTTCACGACGTTATCCTAACAATAATATGACCATACATTACAGTTCAATGTACAAACATTTATTTATTAGCTAATACTACGTTCACTGTATAATAAGCTTTTCCGGTAAGAATTTTCTTCACTCTGCTCTGGAAATTCTTCCAAAACTTTAATGGTTTCAGGCAATTTATCATAAAATGTGCTAAATTGCATTTAAAACTTTCTAAGACCCAGAATAGTCAATGCTTAGTGCTTCTAATGTTAGGCCTGAATCTTATGATATATGTGATCACAATTAAAAAAAAAATTGTTGATATTTTTTGACATATATAATATTTTCACATACATAAACACTAGGCATAGTCATGATGTTTCTGCTTCGAAACGCTTCCATTGACGAGTCTCTAGATCTTAGACCTGCTAAATATCTAATGCGCGTTTCTGAAGGATAAATATTCTATTGGAATCTTATGCATTACCCCAAAAAATCAACCCATAAACTATGCCGTGAAAAGAACCAAAATAAACCGCCTTTGCGACACCCACCCCACACAATTCCACAATTTATGGCGAATGTGGCAGCATTTAATTTTTGAGCTGTTTCTAAGATATGAAAGTCCTTAATTAATTTTTGAGCTGTTTGTGACCTTTTTGAGCTGTTTGTGTTGTTTCCTTTGTTATTTTTATTTAGACACATATTTTTGAGTAACTCTTCAATTTGTTTTCATATTTTTTATTCAATCCCAAAGAAAAATTAATAATGTTTGTCTTATCTATATTTTGTAATAAATTATTGTCTTCGAACTACCTATATAATTTGCTGAAGGTTTCCTTAATATTATTGGAAAGGTTTTCATAATTAGAACCTTTTATAATTAAAGTTGTATCGTCTGCAAACATGAAAATGTTATTTCAGAGAATAAATACTGAGATCGTTTACGTAAACTAAAAAAAGAAAGGGACCTAACACCGATCCTTGAGGTACACCTTACTTGATTGGGTGTGATTCAGATTTAGAATGTTTAAAAACTACCACTTGGGACCTTTCTGACAAATATATTTTGGTAAGTTCAAGTCCCCTTCCTCTTAAACCATAATATTCCAGCTCACATAGCAGTATACTCTGGTCCATGCAATCAAACGATTTTGACAAATCGTAAAATAGCCCTATAAATTTTCCTGATTTATCCTGCGCTATAACATTCTTACAGTGACTGCAGCAATTGGTTCTGGAGATAGGTCATTGTTGGATACTTCTAACTTTAATGAAATTAGATACACACTCAAAATTCAATTGTATTACATAGTCTCTTGGACCAAAAATAAATATAGACATGTAGAATATCATCGAAAAGAGCTCGTTGAGTAGAGCACATATCTTTTTCCTAAACTTTTTTTAATGAAAAACAGCTAGCTTTAGGACCATAAAAGTATTATTGTTAGACTCATTGTTTTACATGGTCTATTCCAAAAACGCTCTTACGTTGGAAGCTATGATTTAGCTCGAATATTTCACGTAAATATTTATAAAAAAATTATATATAAAATGTTAAATAGTCATAAGTATATGTGTTATTTTTATGCCCATGAAAGACCTTTTAGGCAACAAATTTTCCCAGTGAAAATTAAGATTAATATTGTAAACAGATCAATAGTAAACAAATACAAATACATTTTTTTAAATTTGTATATGTATGTATGCGTGTATTGAACCCTCGCAGTACGAGATCTACTCATTCTTACCAGCTTTAATATTTAACCCTGGTTATAACTCGACGTGTTAGCACACTTCGAGCAAAATATTAATTCCTTATTACTATTTTGTTCTAATCAGACATTTTTAGCACTTCATAGTTTCCCTGATTCGTTATTTAAAATTTTTGATGTCTCTTTTCTTACACACCATTTTCCAAATATTAGGTTTAAAAAACTTAGGAGAACTTGAAATCTAAAAGAAAATAAAATTGTGTCCAAAATATATAACTTCTACATACTTTTCAAAATTTATGTGATTTTTAAATTTAAACTGATATTTTCTTTATATCTAGCGGATTTATAAACTTCCATTCCTTGCAGAAAAAAAAATCCAAATTCTTTCCAAATGAAAGGGTCCAATCTGGTCAGGGTATTAGGTCGAAAATTACGTTGTTAAACCCTCTATCAGTTTTATTTAATAATTAATCAAATCAATCTTCAATTAAACAAGCACTACCATTATCTCTCATTGGAGGCCGGCGTGTAGGAAGACATGAAACGCCTTCTAGAAAACTTTGGGCGTTTGTTTGAAAATTTGGATAGGGTCAACTTCAGATAACAGATATTTTGAAAGGGGAGAGGTTAACGTTATTCGGCAGTGAGATTAAAGTGTTGCATTAAGTTGACAGTACGAGGTGCTAAGGTTTTCACTACATGGTATATGAAACAGTAATAAATAATTATGGACAAACACTAATAATATTGCTTGACTTCTATGGATTTTTTTTCAATCTCAGAAAAATAAAATAAAATAAGTTTCATTAAACTAAATCACTCAAAAAATGTTAATAGAATTTAGGTAAAATTTATCGGAAGACCATAAAGAATATTTTAAATTTCATAGTTTTTGAAATATACATAATATTTTTACGCATGTGAAAACTATACTATGTAATAATTTATACGGACAAAAATAAAACTACAATTTTAAAATAATTTACTAGAATTACTATACATTAAAATGTTTATTCAGGATTAAATATTTTTGGAACGCTCATAGTGCAAGTTATACAAGTATTTAATATGTTTTCGTACAATAGTATACCACAAGTTTTTTCTTTTTATTTTTTTTATTTATTCTGCTTAGCACAGCAATCTGTTTTTCACATTTAGCTGTTATTATTGGTGACTACAGTCTGCGTATGTAATTTAGCTGTGAGGAGGATCCATCGATCTCTCACTTTGGGTTTATAAATCTGCTATGAAGGGTTGCAATACTGTTCCTTCTTAGTCGTGAGTGTTTAACACTGCCATCTCCTGATAGTTTAGTAGCCGGCACATTCACATGTTCAGATAGCTTGGTCTGGTATTTAAGACTTCTGGTGGCTATTTCCTGTTTCACAGTTGTTAGGTTCAAATCTCGGCGTATGTATTTGTTACTTATACAGTTTGGGATTTGGAACATATATCTCATTGTCTTGGTTTGAAATCTTTCCAAGATCTCGATGTTACTGTTAAATGCTGTACCCCACAGCTCGATCCCGTATGTTCACAATGGCTTCAATATTGTTTTGTAGACAGCCATTTTACTTTCATTAGATAGTTGTGATTTTTTCCCGATGAGCCAGGACAAGCTTCGCAATTTTGCATCTAATTGTTTACGTTTATTCCAGATGTGTTTTTGCCACGTCAATCGTCTATCCAAGTGCACGCCGAGGTATTTAGCAGTATCTCAGTGCGGTATCTGTTGCCCGTTTAAAGTAATTGCTGGGCAATCTCCTTTTCTGAGACTGAATGTTACGTGAACGGATTTACTGTTATTCGCTTTTATTCTCCATTCTGCAAGCCACGCTTCAACTTCAGTAAGGTGTCTTTGAAGAAATATAGACGCGGTTATTGCTTCAGAATGTACGGACAGTATAGCAGTATCATCTGCAAAAGTGGCCATTACTGTGTCAACATTTTTAGGAATATCCGCAGTGTAGATCAGATACAATACGGGCCCGAGGATACTGCCCTGAGGGACACCCGAGTGAATTTCGTAGAGTTCTACCGTTTCAGTGTTGACTTTTACTTCAAAGCATCTTTTATCTAAGTACCTTTTTAGAAGTAGATAAAATGAATACGGTAGATGCTTCTTTATTTTGTATAAGAGGCCCATGTGCCAGACTTTATCGAAGGCTTGAATTATATAAAGAAAAACAGCGGAGCAGTAGTCTTTGTTCTCTAAGGTTTCGTTAATTGTGTTCGTTAATCTATGAGCTTGTTCGATTGTGCCATGTTTTTGCCTGAAGCCAAATTGATGGTCGGGAATTTTTTCATTCAGTTTGGATTGCAGGATTATTTTTTCGAAAAGTTTGCCAACCAGAGGGAGTAAGCTGATTGGCCTGTATGATACAACTTCAGCTGCTTCTTTACCAGGTTTCGAGATCATTACGACCTGGGAAAGCTTCCATTGACAGGGGAAATGACATTGTCTTAGACTTGCGTCGAATAGTACTGCCAGGTACATTAATCCCTTTTTGGTAGGTTAGTTAAGAGAGTAGTATCTATTTGGTCATAACCGGAAGCTTTTCTGACCGGGAGAGATTTAATTTGTCTTTTAACTTCTCTGGGGCTCACTGGTTTTAATGGAAGGCATAATTGACCTAGAGAGTTTCAGAAGTCTGTTATTTCTTTGCCTTTTTCCAGGTTGCTGCTCGGTAAAGGCGTAAAGACGTCTATGAGGTGTTCTGCAAAAGTTGTTGCCTTCTCGTGGTCCGATCTGGCCCAACAGTTATCTCCTCTTATAGGTGGCATGTGTTCTTTCGGTCGCTTAAAATTCTTAGTAGCACGCCAAAGCGAGTAATTACTATCCTGGTAAGGGGTGAGGTGGGCTAAATAATTTTCAAAGTTTAAGTTTTCATGCTCATTAATCATTTTCTTGAGTTCCTCAGTCGCTCTGTTCAGGATTGTTTTATCTGAGGGATACCTAGATCTATGCCATTCTTTCCTTAAGCTACGTCTTTCCAATACTTTCTTCATTATGTTCTTAGGATATTCATATATATACCACAAGTTTTAAATTTTTAGCGTAACAAAAGCAAACAAGGCTTTTTAGACCACTCACTGGCGAAACACACGATTAATTATTTTAGGTAATGTGTAAATAGCATGTAAATTTCAGCGATAACGTTTTACATAATTAATCAATAATAGAAATAAATAGAGCCCTAGATTACTCGTACTTTCCGACCGACGCCAGTATTAGTAACAGATGTTTGGTGTGTACAATTTTCATTTTGGACCTAATAAATGCGAGAATGGAATGCAGTTGCTGAGAAAACACGCGTGAAGAGTGAAGACACATTCTTCGTATGGCCTTTGAAGTTTGTGGGATTAGTACAGCTATTACTATAGTTTCAGAAAATGAAACTATTTCAAGAAATGAAATAAAATTTTATTTTAAAATATATGTAAACAGGCGATAATTCAGTCTGAAAACACTTTTTGATAATCGCTTTGACATATAAAAATCGAAAGATAACACTTAGCAGTGGCTGGAAAATGGTTAAAAAGAAGAATATTATTTCTATTGCAATCAAGGCAGGCTCTTATGGAAACTTGTGAAAATTTTATTGAGGAAATTTGTTACGGCACAAAACTAATATCGAGGCATAAATTTATCGCTAAAATAAATGATAACATTAGTTGGAAGATTTTCCTCATGTAACAAAATTTATTACAAGGCATAATATATGGTTTAAAACTTTAACATTATAAAAGAATTTTACACTGCAAAAATTTTTTTGCATTACAAACATTTTGAAATATAAGGAAAATATCCTAATTGCATTTTAATAAAAAGACAGTTAATGAAAAATGTAGTTAGCATTAGGAGAATCCTATATGTGTTCTTAATATTTCTAATCTCATAAGTGTATAGCATATTAAAATATTTCTCTTAGAAATATGATCATAGTATTGCTCCAATAAACGTATCATAACTTCTAGTCGCAGTATGCATTGCTGGATATTTCCCTCAGATAGAGTTACAAATCGTCTTCATAAACTATCTTACCATGTTAAATTTTTGCAACTGATCTAACCATGCTTAAAAAATCTTACATATGTTTTATAAATTAGTGACGCCTTCTTCATACAACGAGCGCCAGACTTTTCATCACACATATATTTTATTTTGGTTTACGTACAGAAAATATTATATCACCTATTTCCATCTTGTTTCATGTTTTCATAGATATAAACTTGAATTCACATAATGTCATTAAAAATATACTGGATAAAAATTTAATCTTTTAATAAAATTAACAGCCAATTACGGGTTCGAACACGAATGACAGAAAGGTTCTGTAGATTTTTTTAAAATTCTATGTTGCAAAATAGAACGGGACACATCGTAACTTCAATATGTTGCAAATGGTGCTTAAAAATAAAAAAAGTGATAAATGAAACTGGAAGTTTATTTAGTAAGAACTTTCTAAGCGTACCTGGTCGGAACATACGTGCCAAATAATTTTTTCCATTATTGGACATTTACGGTGAAGTAGATTAAAATATTTTTCATATTTATCGAGATACCCACCACTAAAACATCTACTAGTAAAATTTCACACTCATAGGTCGTAGACTGTAGAAACTATAGGGTTTTCATGGATAGATGGATGTGATGAAATTATGGCAGAAGAAGAGGAGGATATAGTGCCTTTACTACACTATGGAATTCCGGTGGTGACCTTCAGCGGTGACCCTCGCAGCCAAATATCGAGAATACTTCGATTGTGAGTTTATGGTAAATATACTTTTGATTTTAATCACATAAAGCTATTAAACACTTCATTTCAAACCATTTGCTTTAAACAACAGATGAATCTTTTAGTTATTACTTATAGTATAGTTATATAATTTTCATATAACAACAACTAAATGTTTCTAGTTTTATGTTTCTGGTCTTAATAATTGAATATCAAATTGTGTGTGTGACAATTAATAAGACCTAATAAGAGCTTTTGTTTAAAATGGAACCAGGGGAAACCACTGGAAGAATCACATAACAAAAAATCTAATCTAAATGCTATTTAATTTTTCGTAAATCTTATTTTACACTGTTCGAATCTATTCCGTCAGGTACGCGTGACTAACTAATCTTTTACTCGTAATAATAACACGACATTTGAAAACTAATCGGAAAATCCGTTAGTCGAGTCGAGGGAAATCAACGAACTTTCAATTCAGGCGCCCCGCCGAGCCTACCTGCTGTTGGCAACTCAATAATTAAATTAAAATTTATCGATTTAATTTCATGATGCTTGGCTGCAATTTGAGATAATAACTCAAATATATTCCTATATTTAAATATATCATTATTAAAATTTCAATCCACGAATATTTTTCAAAACTTTAAAGCAGAAAAAATATTTAAATCGATAATCCATTTTCAGCAGTAGCAACAATTTTCGCCCTTGCTGATACAGATTACTTGTTTTGAAGATGTTTCTTTTATTATTTTAAATTTTATGATACATGACTATATTTAAGGATGGAGACTGACTACAAATGAGTTTCTCTACCGTCTGTATTTCGTCAAATCTCGCAGTGAACCTATCACTCAATAATATGCGGCATTTACCTTTTGACTTGTATGGACATTATTATCTGTCGAATACTTTGTACATTACTTCTTTCTTATTTTCCTACTAAAAATAATAACCGCAACAGTTTCCAATCTTCTAGTAATCCATTTGACTCAAACTCGACTTGTTTAAGTAGTACATAAAAAACCGACAAAAACATGATCGCTAAAAACCATAATTAGATATTAGAAGTATCCAAATTACAATTAACCACATTAATAATTTACTAAATAAATAAGACACATCTCATTATGGGCAAGAGATATATTGTATTTCATAGTTAAGAAGCTGGTTATGGTAATGTATTGTCACAGGCGAGGTCAATATTTTAGTGAATTAATAGCAAATATTTATGTGTGAAATTTTGATATATCGATTATCAGGTAAGGCTCTAATGACACTAATTAAATGTCTTGCATGATCGACGATCGACAAACAGTAATAAAGAAATATTCAAATTACACTTCGTCAAATATATATAAAGTTTTCCACGGGTAATTAATAAGAAATACATCAAGATACCACCTACTCCTTCGTATACTTGTATCACCGTGCACAGCAGCAAAAGACATGCTAGTTTCACATTTTCTAAAGACAAACTTCATCTTTGTATTCAAAATGCTGACTAAGTGTAATACAAAAGCATAGCTAATTATACTCGCATTTATATGTACCTTCGAAATTGAATAATACGACAAACGTCATTAGGTGTAGTAGAAATAGCACTCATTGTTTTACTCTCACTTTATTATAATTTCGGTATTAAATACTGATTAATTTGATTAATAATTTAAATTTAAAATAAAAATATTTCGTAAAAGAAAATAACTTTTAATACCATCATTTAAATTTCCCTTAGAGAGTTAAAATATTTCATTCTTGACCATTATCTGTAAATAGGTAAAGCAACCCACATAAATAACAATATATATATCGCCGATTGACTTACTAAACAACAAATATGTTTATTTTTTGAGAAGTCAAAAAATGAACATATTAATATCAAAAAAATGATTATTTCACCTTGGTCGTTTGTAGAGGGAACTATAATTTGAAAAATAAATTACGTTCAGATGAAACTTTTCAGAGGATATAAATTCACTTCTGATATGATTTATGAACATAACTTCATGTGTCTTTTAGTGAAATTTAGGAACATATTAATTACTAAAAGCGAATATTTGAAAATATTGAAACTCATTGATGCTATGACTTAATTTTTTTAAAACAATATTTTTTAAATGCGAATATATGTGTTTTATTATCTGACGTATAGATATAAACATACGGCCGTATTGTTATGTGTGTATTTTATTCCTATTCACGTCAGATCTTTCCATTGTCACAAAACCTTCAGCTATCGGAAATAGAATAGGATTGAGAGTATAAAAGTAACTACCACTTTATTATGATTTTTACCACCCAAAGACTGATTTGTGACACTCTTGCGTTCAGCTTTACAAAACAACAAGATGCTTTATGGCTATGTAAGTATTATGGGCTATTCTCACTTAGAATATGTCAATTACGAGCAGAACTCGCATTATGAGGATTATGCAAACATCCAAATACATTGTAAGTATTTAAGTGTACATAGTATTTTGCACAGTCTAAAAATAATATTAATGTTTACAAATATTAACATTATTTTCAAACCATGCAAACATATTGCCTTGTATAATTTTCACATACACTAAAATGTCGTAACTTTTACAAAAATGTAGAGATTTGCAATCATCGCAATACTTTCCTAATCAATTATAGATAAAATTCTACTATCGAAGTTTTTTTTCATAATTGTTATCATCGCAGTTTCGGAGATGGAGCGAGAATATTTGTTTTAGTGAATATTTTTAGCAATATTTCGAAATTTGTCTTTATAATCAATTCTGAAAAATTATTATGGAATCCTTATAACCTTTTATCGATACCCCACATAACACGTTGCTTTAAGAAAGAAGCAAATGAACATTTAAATTCAAAAATAAATTTAAGTTTATGAAAAAAATAAGTTTAGGTATATGATAACTATTTAAATATATGAAGATTAATTTATACTATACACCTACAAGATCGTATTTTATATCTCCAACGTATAAATACAACTATTTCCACCGCTAACTTCCATATTTTAGCATTATTATGCCATTTTTTTAATATCTTCCAAAGGGACTTTCGAGTGTGTTAAACATGTTCTGTATTAAAATCGTAGAGGTATTTTATTTTCACATTTTCTAGCTAATCTCTGTAATAAAATATTTAGTGTCGCTTAAATTTATTGCTGAGTTCCAATAATCCTCCTTAAAGTATGAATATAAAATATTTCTGTAATATTTCATATAATATGGATAACAAGTTAGTTTATAGATTTACATATTCAAATCGTACATTTTGGGATGAACAAATATACCCATTGGATTAATTCTGTCAATCAGTATATATCAGTTTCGCCAACTAAAACTGTCGTTGCCGTGGTGTCACCGTGGTATCACAAGGCATAAGGCCTTTGACGATGCGGCGCACCGCGGTGACCGGGTTCGATTTCCGGCGTTAGTCGAACGGGGCTGGACTGTTGTTGTGGTTGGCTGTAAGAGATGGCTCTCGTAGCAATAAGTCCGCTATATGTATCAGTTAGATACATTAAAGTAGATAAATAAAACCATCTGAATAAAACCACATGTTTACTTTTCTCCACTTCCTGTGAATAAAAAAATTTAGTTTCTTTTTTTATTTCTTATTAAGTAGGCTAAATAGACTAACTGATTCTAATTAACTTTATCGGTAAGTTTTCATATCATATTAATAAGTGAAAGCATGGTATATATTATCTTATTGGTACACATTAATTTTGGACTATTTGTTCTTTATATAGTAACTTAGATTATAAAATACGTAGGCTTTATACTAACAGTCAATAACGGCACATTTGTATTGACAAATTTGCCATAAAATTAAACACGTTGAACTTGCTTGATCACCTTTTTAAATACATGCACACTAGAGATCGGAACAAACTACAAACCGATTTACAATAAAATACACAATTATTAAAAGTACTATGGTACTTGACATTCATAAATTATTAGTAAGAAATATACTTATTTATTTCTCTAAAAAGAAAAACGATCACTAATGACTTCTTCCAAGACTACCTTTAAGCAGAAACGTCATGCTATTTTTAGGATTCAAATTCTGCAATGCGTTCATTGTTGATATGCCGAAATAAAACTTAGGCGTAAGCATTGCTCGTGCACTGGCTCTACAACAAACAGTGTTTGGATATGAAAAGGCAAAACGTCAATGTACTTTACTCTTAGTCGTATTTCCATTAGTGGTATTGTAATCTTACCTAATTTTAACACTTAAAACATTCTATAATTAATGTTTACTTACTGTGTCAATAAAAGTAATACTGACTACACCTACTAGGTGAATGGTTCAAAGACTAGTAGAAGATTTAAGAGCTGCCAGTTACATTACAGTTACGCCTTACGCGAATAATGCAGTACTAATGTCAAAGCCAATTACTTTGTCCAATCCTAGAACTTTTCTTGAATCTAAAAAATTCTCAATAGTAATATAAGGGTTCCTTGCAAGTACATTTACGGAGTAAAAGATAATTTTTTTTATATCTAATTAAATGAAACGTCATGATAACAAGGTACTCGTACATATAAACAATTAAAAGCCGTAAATCCAATAAATATCTATCTATGCAAATCTATATGACCAGTTTGTGTATGAAATAAAACTAATTGGACCAAAAAAAATATTTTGGTGGAGTAATTAACATAATATTGATCATAATTAAAATAAAAATAAGATTTTAGACGTCGTTGAAGACTAATTAAAAATATCTAAAAATTATATTTACATCGCGATTCATCTACATTTAAAATCCAATAATAAATACATGGCAATTTTATTATCTCTTAGAAAATAAATTTGTTACTTCGTTATTGATACTTTGTTTGCATTTAGTTATCGAGATAGCTGATAAAAAAATTATCAATTTTTTAGTTTATTCATTCACGTACTCACTTATTGATCGATCAACAATGTCTATACATATGCGGTATGTAGGATAACGATAAAGGAAGTGAGTCACATGGGAATTTTTGGCTAGAAATAAAGACAAAATCTTTGTTAGTATACCTGTCGAACTTCATGTATACGTAGTAGGTCTCCAGCATGTAGGTCTCCAGAGCTTAATATAATTACTGTAACAAAATCTGTGGTTAAAGAAACTATAATTTCAATAAAAAAACCGTGTTATTACTTCAGGATTATTTAATTTCATTTTATATTGCTATATATTTAGGCGATTTTTACATGTATCAATTTTTTAATTTGCAAACAGAAAGAAAATTGATTATCTATGTGTCTGTCGCAGTCTGTTTTGTAGAAAACTCTTGACGTAGAAACTTACAATTTGGCACAATAATAAATATTTTAAACCACAATTATCCAATCATTAAACATTTAAAATCATTTTGATTGAAATTTTTGGATAAAGCACTGGAAAATTTTTTTTAATTTTCGCCATCCTAAATTCCACGACTATGTATTTTAGAATTGTATGCAAGATTATTTTTGATTTATTGCTAAAATGTCCATAAACATTTTCTCAGGAACCATTTCCCAGAACCGTAGAAATTTGAAATTTTGTGTAATGATGAAACATATTAACCTACAAACAGGTATATCTGAAAAATCTTGATACGGAAATTTTTGAAGGCACAAATCTTTTTATTTCATTTCATATATCGTACCGGGCATCAATTGAAGTTCCCAAAACTTATTTTTTCAAAATGTTACATAAGATAGTTCATGCTGAAAGATGTTATTGAAAATGTCAATAAAAATATGTAGGGGATATATGTTCCCCTCTCTTGTTCCCCACTTCTATTTCCAAAAAGCCAATTTAGGAAAGTAGTTTACTTAAAATTTACCGGAAAACTATAATGACAATCTTACCTTTCATAGTTTTTGAGATAAACACTACAGTTTTCCTTCTGGGAAAGATATACTAAAAAATATTTTTTCAATAAAGGATAACATTATTATTTGTGAATAATTGAACATGAATGTTATATACCCTAAAATGTGTTAAAATGCTAAACTGTATGCAGAATACAGGTTTATTCATGTTATGAAAGTAGGTATGAGTAATAAATATACTTACCCACTTTTCAGTAAATATACTTACCTTTTTAAAGAGCCTTTGATGATAGTCAGCCGTGTCCTAATAGGGAATTCATATGCCAGGCAATAGATCATGTCCATTCTTACTGCTGTAGATCATTGGGAAGGTCTTCAAGTTTACAACAACCGCAAATAAAAATATTTTAACACTGAATGTTGTATTTACATCACACTTCACAATTCTACTTGTGGATCAATGTGAGAATCGTGTGATACGGGACGGATTTGATGGTGATTTCATGGCCTTTGGGATATCTGAATTTTTCGGGCATTGTAATAAAAATATTAATTTATTTGTCGATAGAAAATACAACAGATAAAATAGAAAATATGTACGGAAATTTTCTTAAAACCGATGACAAATTAAAAATTAAACTACACACCTTAACTTTAAATTGTTCGGTATGTTATTTTCAAAAAAAGTGACTAACCCGGTTTGTACAGAAACGCTATAAGCATTACTATTGACACACACACATATGCATAAATATATGTATTATGATGTTAATGTAGTTAGCGAGCTTTCTATTATTTTGAGTTTGCCCAATCGCCCAAGCCAGTGTGTACGACACTTTTAAAAAGTATCTTGATAACGATAAAAGTGATTATTAAATTTAACACCGGATCGTTGTATGACTTGGCACACGTTAAGATTTAGATTGAGAGTTTCAGTAGAGCCAACATCCTTTGAATACAACATCCAATACCTATTTTATAGCATACATTACAACTTTACATAAGTCTCAACTATATCCAAATTGATATAGAATCCACTGTTTTCTCATGAAGCCAAGCTGACAACACCTTTTTAGGACAAATGTTTCATAGAATCAATTTAATTATTCGAATTATTTCGATCCCAATAATACTAAGACGCAAAAATCGGTTATGGTTAAAAGTAACCGATCAAGAAAGACTGTTGATAAGGTATGCTTTTATACTGAAAAGTCAGAGAAAAACAAAAGAAGAAATTTAAAATCTAATAACATTACCATATTTATGTCAGTCGTCAAACCATAAGTAAATTCGGTAACAGTAGTAAAATCCTATGACAACCACAAGCAAAAAGGTTCAATTTCCTTTTTAAACATTTACCATATAAATAATGAAATCAAAGCAGTTAAGTTCTTGTAGGGCTAGATTAATATAAACGAATACCTTGGAATTGTGCATCCAAATTTATTAGATACAAGCTCTTACCGTAACTTCTTTTTTAAGTGGACCTATTAAAAATATTATTAAGTGCAAAATTAATATATGTAACGCCATCTATTAGAGCAATTATAAAAGAAAACTTTTTCAATAAGTACATTTTCTCTTTAAACATCAAATTTTATATCTACTTTTTAGTTGGTTATTTACAATAAAATGTAGCCCATATGTTAACCAAAGCTCAATTGAATCTACCGGTAGAAACTTTTTAGAATCTATTAGCTATTGTTACATGATGCGCAAACAAATTAGCAGACCTACATTCAAAAGGACCAGCGTTAGAAAATGATATTTTTCTATTCTATCACTGTTATTATATTCCTATAATTTTTTTAAACAATTTTTTTTTTCATTTCTTTTTAGTGAATGCCTTCAATGTACATACAGATCAATTTTACAACTTTACCATATTTATGGACAATAAACTACGTAACAATCGAATTTTCACAACTGAATACGAAATTAACCAAAGTAATTAAATTATAAATATTGACAATAGGTTGAAATTTTAAATAAATTGTGGAAAGATAATAAGCTTTTAATGAATGCATACCATATCGAAAGACTGGCAATAATGTCTGCCTTCATGCGTCTCTCCGCATTCGGGTTGCTTACTCAAGGTAGGTTCAGTTCATTAACACATGTCCGGTTAGAAAATATAATTACTATGCACCGAGAACGCAGCTACGCACTTCTTTGTTGTATAAAAGTAATGAAACCAAATTATTGAAAATATTCAATTCACATATCTTCTGACTGCATTCGCCGATTCCGAAAAAAATAAATATATTTGTGTTAATCGAATCAGTACTTTTTTATGGGATGCATGTACAAACAAAGAGACAAAGAAAAAAAGTAAATAATTACATTTTTGAGTTCTGTTACATTTATTAAATGTAAAAATGATTAAGTGTTTTAGAAACACCAATTTTTCAGTTTCATCTTAGGTATGCTGGGGTGTTTTAGGTTGGGTTGGATATATTAGATTTTGTTGAGTTACTTTACGTTGAGTTTAAACCTATTTTGAGTTATGTGGAATTGGGTTGGGTTATGTTGGATTTTGTTTGGTTGGATTAAGTTGGGTTGGTTTATGTTGTGATGGATTGAGTTATATTTGGTCGAATTAGGTTACGTTGTGTTGGGTTGTGTTGTGTTTGTTTTGAATTATGTCAGTTGTATATATGGGTTGGGTGGGGTTATGTTGGGTTGGGTTATGTTGAATTGGATTATATTGTGTTAGGATTATGGAGGTATGTTGGGTTCAAATATGTTTAGAAACTAAATATTTCATTTTTGTCGAATTGATTTAGAAACTAAATATTTCATTTTTGTATTTCCCAGTTAAATTTTTAAATATGGGCATGTCACTTTGCATGCTTTTTTTAAATGTTTCCTTTCTAATTTGTCTCATTTCATATCAGTTGTAACATACATAAATAAGTCTACTTTCTAATAGATAAATTTTCCATCGTATTTCCTTTATAATATGATAAAATGAACTAATAGAACACATTTTTAAATAAATCAACCTAATATATTCCAACGATGTTTGGTTGGAATATATTAGGGTGGGTGGGTTACGTCGGGTTATGCTGGGTTGAGTTGGATTATTTTAAGTTGGGTCATATTGGATTATGCCGGGTTTAGTTGTGTTAGGTTATGTTATGTTATGTTATGTTATGTTATGTCGGTTTAGGTTGGCTCGTATTTGGTTATGTTGGTTCTTGTTAGATTACGTTGGGTTGGGGTGGATTATGTTGACTTGAGTTGTGACGTTTTGTTGCTTTATGTCGTGTTATGTTGGGCAGTGTTAAGTTGGATTGGGTTCTATTAGATTAAGTTAGGTTAGGTTATTCCCGGTTATTTTGAGGTGTGTTACATTTGCGGCATGCGACTGCCTATTTTCAGATGACATACTAAAATATGTGCGCCTTCCGCACCACTACACATTTCAGTTCTCGTCACATCAGTTTCGCCAATATTTGTCCGGATGGAAAATTTCCTTACTCGATTTAAAATACACATAGTTAGTAGTGATTTACCAACATAGATATAATATAAATTTGTCTAATAATTACACATTGAGTAGATAGGCACTTCTATGTTGTTCCTGCAATAGAAATGCATTTATGAAAATATATAATTTGCATATTTGCTGATTTAGTAAACTGAATCCTATGAAACAAAAAGTTTTGGTTACTTCAAGTTAAACCTTATATTTTTCCCATAATTTTATCTTAATTGGTCCAGTAATTTTTATCTAATGCAATTTCAAACAATTAAACAAACGAACAATTCCAAAAACTGTATTTTGGTGCTTGTGTAATCAAAACGTGATGTAAATGAAAATTGTCAAATTGACTATTAAATAGTAATCATAGAATATTTTTTCTTTCTAAGAACTTGCATAGGATTTTGCGTCTGTTTTCATTTTATTTTTTTGTCCGCCAAGCCAACAATCCTACTTGTTACCAGACTTGACTACTTCCTTATATTTACGATTATATTTTTAAATGTACTCATATTCTGTGGTTTATACAAGTGCCCGAAACTAGGGAATATAAAAGCGCATTGATTTCCAAATATTTCTGCGACTTACGTGACAAAAATACACCCACTAAAAATTGTATATTAAACCGTATGGTGTATTAATTGTATATAAACTTCGTTTGTTATTATCCATTTTTCAGATTATTCAGCCACTCATTACTAGATAAATATTTTTTAACGCATAAAGCTGGAACCGTATCGTTTATTATGTACAAATCTACTACTCGTTTTAATGTAAGAGTAGGTAATGATTAAATAGATCTTTGGTATGCCTGCGTTGTATAAATTAGAAAGAGGTAAGCCAATCATCCTTTCCCGGATTTGACTTCTGCTCATTAAATCAGCCAACCTCTGCATTGCCTGACGTTTTGGAGGTCGCGTGAGAGCATATGAATTATTTAAATAACATGACCAGATTAATTTAGTTTTAAAACATTATTTTCACGAACTTTTTTCATTCTAACTATTTGTGTTTTTGTTTATTTTATTATGTATTTGTATCGCATTATATAATAGGAAAATTATCGAAATCCATGCTTTGAATCGTGCACGCAGACATGAATGATATTTACACAACACTCACTCTTGTGACAGTACACGGTATTAATAAATCGGTAAGAATAAAATTCACTTACTAAATAGTAGAACTACAATGGAGAAATGAATTTTATACGAAAATTTACTAATAATTGTTTAATAATATATTATTAATAACATATTGATAAATAGTGTAAATATGTCGACCATGTTCATATTTTCATTAAATTTTCTGAAAACACACAGAGCACTGAAATCTCGACCGCAAGGCCGCACATTGCGTTTTTCCTCGAAGCGCTTCGCAGCCATGATATTTATTTTGCTACACTGTAATACAGTTCAGGCAAATGCTAGAAGTCAGTCTTAAGTGTATCAGTACCTGTTAGTACTTCGGGAAAGTGATAGGTTAAATGATATTTTTTCAAATATTGAATATATTTGGCGTTAATTTGTAGAAATTCATTCTTCACAATTAAATGAAACTACCTGATGTAGTATTATTTCTACTTTCTCTAATTTCTTTACCACGACCTAGGTTTCGTTGTATTACAACATCTTCAGGTGGGATATTAGAAAAGATACCAATCTTTGCTAATATTCCACCTGAAGATGTTGTAATACAACGAAACCTAGGTCGTGGTAAAGGAATTAAAGAAAGTAGAAATAATACTACATCACGTAGTTTCATTTAATTGTGATTTTTTTTCTTTTTTTTTTGTTTTCTTACGATATTTCATTACTGCTGGATGAAGAGAAATTATATTTTATTACTGCAAAACATGTATAAACTTCTTCAGTTTTATTTACGGACTTTAAGAAAGCTAGACGTTGATGTCACATCATTATAGTTTTTACAGTAACTTGTTTCTTGTCACAAAAGTGAGTGTTGTTACACATATTATTCCTTGGTGGAACGAGCGATGTGTTCTAACAATTTGCAAAATAATGTTTTAAAACAAAACTATTATACTTACACACGCACGCATGTGCACGCGCGCACGTACAAAATTACTCGTATGAAATTATCATACATACACACGCAAATGCGCGCGTACACACACTCGCAAGCGCATGTGGGCACGCCGGCCCGCCCGGGTGTGCACACACAAGCATACTCGCATACACGCATGTGCCCACCTAGGTACGCACGCGCATATGCACTTTTGATTATAAACTTTTGATTATCCATGTCTACCAAAAAACAGACAGCATCAAAAGAGAAACTGGCAATTGAAAAAATCATCAATGAACTCTCGTAAATGGTTCCCATCATCATGGTTCCCATCCTTTTTTCATGTAAAGCATTATTTAATGACCTAAATAGGTAAAATCCCTTCGGCCTAGTGAATAAGAAACATGCCAAATCATTGCTCATCACAACTTTAATGATTTTAATCGACTACTATAAATTGTTAATAGCATATATTTTTCAATGTATATTCCATGAATATCCCACTAAACAAAGAACATTATCTTTTTGTGAAAGGATTAATTTTTGGCACATATTGGTCCCATACCTTTTGGCCCAACTACTGTCTCTTACAAATGTGACTAACCTATAAAAACCACTTTTCGTTTTTAATAATTCAGCCAGTTAAACATATACCGAAATTATGAAAATTATATGCATATATTACGCAATAATTGCACTGATCCAGATTCGACTCGTGGAGTACCTAAAGAATATAAATTTGCAGGCTTTGCCTAACTCGTGTAAATGTTTCTCTATTGTACAATGATAGCATTCATGTTTGAGTAGCCAAACGCCATGTTGAAAATTTAGGATATTTACCAGTTAGTAATTTTAAATTGTTAATATCAAAATCAATTTGTCGGCGGGAATTGGATTGGTGTTTCAAAGTGAAATCGCTGTCTTATAGTAGGTTCAGAGACAGTATAGGGAAATATTTTATTCATATATTCTGCAATGCATCTTTTGCGGTAGAATGACCAGATTGAAACTAATAAAATAAACATTAACGCATATGGGTGTTATCACCACCGACGTCGATTCAATGTTTACTCCTCAACAGCTAACTGTAAGTGACGTTGAAGAAGGTTATTTAAAGTTTCATTTTTAGTTTCAGACCTGATAAATTTTGAAAATGGTTTTTTATTTAAATTATGTAATCATCCGTAGAAGCACGTTCGTAATAGGTGAATGACTTGCTAAAAATTCTATAAAAGTGTTGTGGCAATAATCATGTCATATATTCTGCCGCCAATCTAAATTTTTTCGTAATGATATTGCGATTGACGGCGATAATGAGAAGACGAAATAATTTTGTGTGTAACGCAATGCCATGTGGGATGATATGAATATTTCCAACCTAGGAATAATTAATCAAAGAGATTAATTCCGGTCATGTCAAGAGTTTAATGGTCCCCTTTTTTGTTTTTGTGGAAATTTTAATTAAAATCTTAAAAGATAAGTACACGCTTCAAGACTACATAGAACGTCGCATTTAATGCCCCTTGCAAACTTTTTAATATATATTAAAATGAAATTAGGAAGAATAAAAAGTATTTTCACGATATAATAATTATTTTCATTAGTTACCGGACCAAAACCTGCATATATTTAAAAATTATAAGATCTACGACAAACATTATAATTTAGCTAAAATTTTCTAGCTAGATTTTACTGAAGCTGTTTTCTTTGTGAGTTTTTGGATCATTTGTGTCGAAATCATGGAGGGGGTGGATGTATTTATATATATATATATATATATATATATATATATACATATATTACTTACGTAGACGTAAAAACACGGCGTATATTTAAAAAATTATGACAAATAGAATGGTTCGTGTAGTTGTTCTATAACCTTCAAGTGGGTTTTTAAAATTTATTTTTTTGTATGAGAATTATACAAATCTGTTTTTAATATCTCCCTGATATAATTATATTTGTCCTTCGATTATATATGATGTCTTGAATATTATTAGAAAAGGTAGTGACAATTTCTACAGAAAACACATTTATTTGTCATGTGGCTAAACTTTTTTGTTAAAACTTAGTATAGTGTGTAATACTTAACAAAGGTTTTAAAAAATTAGTAAATATGTGAACATTTACCCCAATTTCTTTTTAAGCATGTAAATGTATATTGCGACACAATATTTATGTGGTAATTTTGTAGGTTTATTTGATACTAGTTCTGCCTACGACTTTGTTCGCGAGTAATTAGAAAAAAAGTTGTTTTTTTTCTCTATATTGCTCCTGGGTATGTAAACCAAATATCTTCAAAATCTGTTTGGTAGGTTTTGCGTGATACCTGTACAGACTAACATACGCATAGACAGACAAAAAATTCCAAAAAAAGTTTTCCCTGTTTTTATTATCGTGCTATATGCTGAATGAATAACTTTTTTTTATTATTTTCTATGTACAGAATTCACGCCATTAGAATTTTATTATATGTAAAGATTATTGAAAAAAATATACTGTTAGAAAGGGTTTAAAAATAAATTTTCAATGTGTAATGACAACCCTTTCACTCCACTTTCAATAAGATTTCAGTGGTGCATTTCAAATTACGTTTAAATTGTGCGGTATTATATAAAAGCTTCTAATTAAAACTTCGGCATGAGGATATCGACTAAATTTTGAACAGTATTTATTAGAGTTAACCTTTTGGGATGACTGAAATGTTCTTATATATAGTCTGACAGCGTTCTAATGTTTATTTTATGTATTATTTTCAAAATTATACTAATGATAAATATTATATATTAACAAAAGGTGATCATTTGATCACTATATACCAGAAAGTCATATCAAATGGTTTAGAAGCGTGCTTTTCAGCATTTGACATAACGGGTAGTATTTTGAGTTCAATTTGGGACTATAATTGCTCATTACTAATATAATTTCTTAATTGATCGCATTTACTAACAAGTATAAATGTTATTTTAAGCAATATTTTTTGAAAATCTGTTACATATTTGCTGGACTCAAGAAGGACTTATGACGAAATGGAAGTGAAATGATTTAATTTATGAAAGAAATGGAAAATTTATCAACCAATGAAATACTTAATAAAATAAAGACATCGTTATCATATTATTAAGCAAAACCGTGTTATTTTTAGTATTTGGACATACCACAATTATTAAGTATCATAAAACACAAAATTGTGTTAGTTGAATGCTTACGGACTCAAATTATTGCCTCACAGGTTTAATACACAAACTTCGAGGAAGATCATTGAGATGTGCGGAAATTTATTAAATAACAAGGCTCTCATTTTAATCTATCTACCCAGAGCACCACAATACATGTTAAAATACGGTGGCACGTATAGTTATACTTTAATGTGATAATGATTATTTATTATAAATGTATATATTTAAACATTGTCAAAACTTGAACATTATTTTGGATAACCTAATAAAAGATATTTGTTAGCTACTTTACCGCAATCGTACCGAATTGCTCGTTTAATATTTTACTTGTTTTACTTATGAGATGGCTACGTGCCCTTGTCCAATGAACAAAGATATGCAACTGTCATAGAGGCGGTCTCTTTTTAAGTGGCTTTCTCTTCATTTATGATGTTGTTTTTCACATCGTTTACATGTTATTTATACGCATTTCAGTAATAATATTAACAAGAAAATTGTTGATATTGATGACAACTTTGATTCTGTATTCAGTCTGCATTGTGATCAATTATAATAATTTTTGATCAGATGTCCAAGTTCTGTATGTACTTTGTAATCTATCAGTCTACTAGCTCCGATAGCCGGCGTTGTCCGGGCCAAAAAAAAAAGATATATATCTGAAATTAATTAATTAATTAAATTTTAAAAAATGTATGTTTTATTGTATATATTAATATTTACACTTTTTACAGATAGTTACATTAAAATTTTTCTCGCAATAATTGCATATTTATATTTAATTTAATAATATCAGTTACGCTTTATTAATTTTTACTCACAACAATTGTTTAGAGACGATATTTAGAGTTTTATGGTCTTGGCTGTAAATTAACAAATTTTTACGTGATCCAACTCGCGAACAAAAATTGGCCGCGTAAGAAGCATGTTTCCTTTACGTTAACTCCGCTAAACTGGAATGTTTGACCCTGTCCTTTGTTAATGGTCATGCTGTAAGCTAACTTTACTAGGAATTGTACTTGCTGAGAAGTGAAGAGTTGATATTAAAGGTATTCGCGGTATAAATACCGTCTGCCCTTTTCCGTTACCAGTTATTATATTAGCTTTAAAGATGTGATTCTGTAATTGCTTGATGCAGAGTCTTGTACCTTTACACAATTTTGGCGAATTTAAATTCCGCAGAAAAATATTGGTGAGCCAACTTTCGGCAAAGTAATGGCATTCCTGAAACATTCAGTGAATTTAAAAACTCGGTAGAAAAATTGGCACTCTCATCTATAGACATGTAAGTTTTCTCTTCTCCCGGAATCATCTCTTGGACAGTCCTATAGATGCCGTTAACAATTTCATTTTTCGTTGCTAGAATAACTCGCTCGCATAACCATTCTGAATTGATATAATTTTCGACGATATTCGGATATATTTTTTCAGGTGTTTCAATGATATTGCACAATTCATTTGTCCGTACGATTTGACCAGAATTTGCATCTATAGGATAGGTGCCTTCTCCTATTTGTAAAAGCTTTTGAAAAAAGTCTTGTGTTTTTCGTCTCTTGAAATTTGTACTCTCATATTTGTTATTAATTTAATTGTGATTACTTGTCGCCATATAACCGACTTTTTTAAGCAAGCATTAATTTCATCCATTTTAGTTGATTTTGGAATGACTGGCAGCGTTTCACGAAAATCGCCTGACAATGTTAGCAATACATTTCCCATTAAACTCATGTCATTTCGTAGATCTTGAAGTATTCTATTCAATGGCCTTCCACTGTTTCAATATTTGTCACATACTGGAAATTCATAATCAGATACATTTGGCGGTAATTTTAACGTAGCATGTTCTGTTCGTCCACCATCCATAAGTGTAGCCGCTTTCCCGATGATACCAGGGCGAGTCCTACTTCTTCGTTTATGTGAATTTTAGCGAGAATCAAGTTAACTAAAAATGTCTTCCCAGTACCACCATCCAGAAATATTATGCCTGCTTGTTGTTTTTTTATAGTAATATATTATCATATAATATGCCTGTTTTTGATTCTGATTTACTAAGGGAACTGAAAAGGGGGATTGAATACAGCTCTGCAATTCATCGATGTTAAAACTTGTTTCCTTTAATGATTCACTGTCCATAGCATCAAATTCACTTCGTTGAGGAGGATCATCCTATTAAAAAAAATTAAAAAGTATTAGTGTTTGATTAGATCTCTTCAAACATCTGTCTTCCAGCAATATAAGAGCTTTGTTAAAAATTTCCTCATTAAAATTGATTTCTAAGTCCGGGTTTTACCGTCGTAATTCAGTCAGGATGTCAACGTTCATACTTTCTCGACATTTCAGCCATAGTTGATTTGGATTTGATGGATTACATGAAATTAATATAAATGCAAATATTTCACGAATTTTATTTGCTGTTGCCACTTTTACTGCTTCGTTCATGGCTAATTCCCAGTGATTGTCGTTATCTAATAGACCTTATCGTTGACATGCCTCTCGATATGTTGCACCGTACATACTTGCCCTATCGTGTTGCTTTTAAATACGTTTTTAATGACGTTCCTCGTTTTCTTCGATTATAGCAGCTTGGTACTTCTATGTTAAGCAAAGTCTTTGTAAATAGATCTTCTTGGTACATTTAAAAAAAAATCTGTTAGATTTGTTCGTGCTGGTGGTTTAATCGCAACTTGTTCAGCTGTTTCTTTGGTGAATAACATGCGTTGTCCATTTTCTAAGTGGACAGAAAAATGAAGAAATACTGAATCTCGATCATGAATCGGGAAACTCAAAATTCGCCCAATTGCTTCCTTGGTATTAATATAACGACCTATTTGATACTGTACTATTTCATCTTGCTCATTTTCTTTAGTCACAGTAAAGGCAGCCATATCACTAGCCTAGTTGATATATTTGCATACGTATTTGATAGATTTACCAGAACTACAGTATTCGACATTGATATGGGCTTTGAACACTTTAAACAGAAGTGGATTATGTGGCCCATTGATTTTAAATTTTAACTTTTTATTGCCTCGTATTTTAATGTTTGCCGTAAATCTGCCTTGTTCTGATGATCGACATCTGTACTTTGGATATCTATCTTCGGTTGTTATTGTGTCGTTTAGCAATAGTTTTGCATAACGTTTCGTACATTTGTTATCGCTCATGCACGGAGAATTTTTCTTTAATTCGCCACAAGGATCATGAATCATATTTTTCACTATTATATCGTAAAGTTCGGGATCTTTTTCTGGATTTGGAAATTTAGCTTTGACGACATTGTCTTTTTGATCCCGTTAAATTTTGTTTCTGATCCAAATTAAGTTGTGAAAATGTGGCAGTGCTCGTTTCTGCCATTTAATCGAATACGTCCAGCAGATGATAGCGCCGAATATTTTATTTTTAACTATGACATCAAAAAATTTGATTTCTTTTCGACGAAAAACTCGGGCAATGATATTATGTTGATCAAAAGCCAAAATTCATATTGTAATTCTTCTTTGATTTTCAGCCAAGAAAAATTACATGTAAATGTTCTAAATAAATATGGCCGACCGTGTTTTCTAACGTAGGTCATTGAATCCTCACCATATCCATGTCATATGACATGGACTCCCAGTAAATGTAGATGGTAAAATGATCAATTTTCCCACGTTATCGATTTCCATCATTCATTATTACAACTCTTAAATTAACATTTTCTTCTGAACGCAGCTTCCGTTGATGATGGTGAATAAATTGCCATCTCTCTGTCTTACTTTTAGCATACGTATCAACTATGAATTGCTGGAATATTTGTCGACAATTTAGAATGTGTTTATATTCACCATCTCTAATCATAATTTGGTAAGCATAAAATTGCGTAACCGATACTTTTGTATTAGTTTCGATACCTGTAATCGGATTGACTTGTTGAATGTGGAAGATGGTGATCTTGCCAAAATATTACCAGATACTGCAGTGCATCGTAACTGCGATGTGTTTATTCATTGCTCTGATACAGTTGATTGCTTCGACGTTGAATAATGATATCACGATAACTATATTCATTATCGACAACTACTACTGCAACTTCATGCACTTGAGGAGCATTAAATATTTGCTCACGCTCATCAACTGGTCTTTTATCAGCCCGAATAACCATCTTATAATTGTCTGCAAGTATCTTTTTTAAAGAAATCTTGAACTCATTATCAACAAAGCATACTTGAAGGAATTTTGGTTCTACATTTGGTAGCGGCATTAGTGAGCCTATTTGGTGATAAATTTTCCCTTGAACCTTAAAAACTGGTTGCATATTGAAAAGCAAGAATATATCGACGTTATAAAAGCAAATAGTTCTAGTGGTGGTACTTGTAGGTGTGCTAATTTGCTAGTAAACATTAAACAAATTTAAAAAATTCGAGCTATTTACTAAAAATATGTAGTCAAAATCAAGCTTTAAATGCCTACAAAACATTTTTTTAATCGAATTTTACTTTCGAATCGAAACATAATTTTCTTGATCGGAAATCTAATGTGAACTAATCATTTATTGATGTTTATCATATAAATATCACAACTTATATTATCACTTTCATTGAATACTATCTGTGCGAGATGGTACTTTAAGAAAAATAATGTGGTCACTGGCACTTGATATAATAATTTTTTGCGCTTTAATATTTCACTGTATCCGTCAATTGAAAACTATTCGTTATGAGTTTATGATATTGATACAGGACATTGGTATTTGGTGCTTTATGTTATGAAGTGAATTTCTTGATTTAATAATGTCAATGAGATAGTTTTCTATCAATTCTTCTTCTTAAATTAATATCAACAACCGCAAATAAACTAGATAAATAAAATATAAATTATTCTAAAACCCGTAATTGTTTTTAAATCTGGTGAAAGTAATCCGTAACACTTTAAAACTCTCATAAAAGCATCTTTACATACCGAGTAAGTTATCGCTTCAAACAACTGCCATTTTCCATAACTTTCTAGGGCTTATCACATTAATCTAATTACGCCATTAATACCATTTTTCAATGCACGTAGTGGTACAGTCACTAATAACAGTCACAAAATCATTTAAACTCATTTTTTGTGACGTCAGAAGCACGATTACCAAGTAGGGCAATAATTTTGGCTTTACCTCGATTTGGTGAATCGTATCTGATATAGACAGATTTGAGCTCTTTTATAACCGTTAGCTGGTATTTTTAGCTCACTTAGCTACAATTTTCTGTAATTTATATTTCAATTACCGTAGTAATAAGTCGGATACATAATTACAAGTTTCTTTTAACATAACTTCCTCCCATACTTTTGTTTTCCATTTTAACTTTTGTTTATCTGTTCTTTCTATATCCGATTTCTATAGACCTGTAACACAGTCTAAACGATCAATGCAATTGCTCCGTCTAAAATTCCTATCAGTTACAGACTCATGACAAGATTGGAAAACCTTAATTAATTTGTATTCTGCGCTTCACTGTTTGACCCCGGAGAATAAATTTCCTATTGCTTTCTTTAAATTTTTCAAAATTATCTCGTGATAAAAATATGTTTTCCTGTTGATTCTTCCGTCAGTCCCTCTCTCATAAATATTTCCCAGGCACTATTAAACGCAGAAAATTTAGCGTAGCTATAGGAAATAGTAGGCTAATTAGGGATATTAAATAAAGAATTTGAATTTATATTTTGATGGGTAATAAAGGGATATTAAAAATAAATTTTCGAAACAATTTTATAATACATAAAATGAATTGATAAATTTAGAAAAGTACAAATTTGAATGATAAATTTAGAAATGTACAATTGTTTCCTGCCAAATTAATTTTAATGCGTAATGCTCTTAAAACAAAATTTAAAAAATTTTAAAATAATTCACAAATGTTGGAGGTAAAATATATATGCGATTATTATGAAAATTGTAAAGTATATGTTATCATCGGCATTTTCTTTCTACGTGAAAAGAAAGTTTTTTGAAAAATTTTGATTTGCGCTTTGATACTATTTTCATAACTTACCCTGGCAAGTATGAGTAGAACTCGCACTAGGAAGGTTTCACACACATTTACGAATAGACGCTTATAAATATTTATGGGTATATTGTATTTCTATTGTATTATTTACAATATTAATTTTGCATAATATAATATAATACCTATTATATATTTAATTGTCGTGAAAATATTTCAAATTTGATGACGATAGCCGACTCTATACGTTATGTCTATGGAAATATATGCCGGTTAACAGGTTTTATTTTTGCGCCAAATTTCTAAGTTAAGTGGTTTCCAAAATAACGGCTGTGGCAGACGAACAGATATTCACGTGAACGACCTTATAAGGGTTACTGTTCCATTCCTTTTTCCTAGAACCGAGTTTAGGTTATCAATCAATTATTAAAAGAATCACCTTCTGATTTGATCGAATTCGAGAATTTGTTCAATTTTGTTAGGTAAAGGGAATCAGTGTTTTTCAAAATATTAAAAATCAAATCTTATAAAAATTTGACTACTTGGAATGAGTACAGAACTCTATTTTTTAAGTTTTAAGTAGATTTTCACAGTAACAGACCGATTTTTTACGTCATATAATTTGAGTATAAAAACAACTAATCGCACAGAGCGCAAGCACAACGTACAATTTGCGGGTTATGTTTTGTAGTGGAGGAACTTATAGTATTAGCGATTTGAGCTTACTTTTTCACTTTCCTAGACCGATAATACATTGACTTCTATTTTCTCAAACTTTTTCCTTGAGCCTTTGACACTTACCTGATACTTTTAGCTTCTGCCAGTGTTTTCAATCAAATTTATTGCGATTAAAAACAAAAAGTTTTGCTGTTACTGTCAAGATATATTAGAACTGGAACGGTAAAACTTCAAGTATAATATATTTTTAAGGGCTTCACTAAAAAAAATATGTTAGAAGTGATATACACTACTTTTTTATACATATTTTAATAATTTAAGGGTATTTAAACTAAATATAACGTTACATGTGTCCTATGTATACAGATGTCTAAGTAATCGTAAAACACAATATATTTTTACTATTAAAAAAAATTTGGCCAGAATTTTTAGCCCATGCTAATAATTAGCTAATTCTAACTTGACAATGTTTGAATGTTGACAAAAAGAACGGCGAATTCAGTAAAAAACACAAATCGCGGTGAGCGACAGGAGTAGGTTCATGGGAACATACGTATAACAAGGACACGCGACATGTAGCGTTATATGTATTTTTTTAAATTTTAATATCTCTTTAAATGTGTTACCCCGCGGGAATTTAGAAAGTCCGATATTAGAAAAATTAAGGATAGAGGAATTTCAGACCCATATTCCAAAACTAAAATAAGTATTTTTACATTTAATAAGTATTGCAAATATTAGTCCTATTTTATTCTTCACACCAAAAAGTACATGACGAAAAATTAATTGGTATAAAATGATTGTAAATATAACGAACCCTGCCCAATCTGGCTATATGAGAAAAGAAAAATGAGGAAAGCAGTGCTGTTCATCTTTATTAAATAGTTTCCTAGAAGTAATATTTAAATCCATAAAGAGAAATAATCATACGTTTACAAAGGAATCGTAAATTTAAAAAAAAAAAATTGTAAGCAAAATTTAATATAAATGGATTAAATGAGTAATTAACCACAAATAATGGATGAAACAGTTATATTGCACTTACATATCGGTTGACACTTATCCTTGGATATGTTAACACACCTCAAACAATAATAAGAACGCTGATCGAATATCACTCTTACCAGATATTTTCTGACTTCTACTTAATTGTTGGATTGAAACAAATCAAAATTCATTGATACGTTTGTATTAATATGAATTTCGAAAAAAATTTTTGAATCTAAATAGACACTGTGGAATGCTATCATGTATGAGCTTTTCATTTATAATATAAAGACATAAATACGCAACTAAATAATTCATTTTCGAATATATTTAAAGTCTATAGATGTATTCATGGCTTTCAAAAAACAGGTAATATGGGACAAAATCTGGTATTTCATGGTTATCCTACCAATTTCACATTTCAGTGAAGCGAAGTTTACTGGAATCGACTAACTCTATATTAATTTCTATATTATGTTAGTATCTAGTGTAAGTAAGCGATCTTAATTCACTTAATTTATATAATGTACGTTTCACTACTTCTTTTTCAGATTTTGGATCAACTTTTTTCTAGTTTACATTACTCAAATTCTGTCTTCCCAAAATAAATCACTATCTTCTATACATATAATAAATTTGTAAAAAACTGACTCCGTACATTGAACATGTTTAAGTAAAACTACCTACTAAATACGCACTACTAAGCATAAAACTATAGTTTTTAGAATTTTTGTCTCTCTGTCTGGGCATATTTTTGTTGTGCGCGCTAATCTCAGCAAAAACTGAACCGATTTCGATATAGTTTTCATAGTTAATCTTTTACAATTAAAAAATATACATCAATCTTAATTTACTTTCGTTGTGTACGCTAATATCAGAACCGGCGGAACTGATTTGGCTCCCAATGCTATCTAAAAATGTTTTTAGCAGACTTTGTGTTAATAAAGTTCTGAGAGAAAAACAAAATTAAAAAATCCTAATTACTTTTCTTAATCAGAATTCCACGAGAGCTAGCTAGTGATGAAATAAAAACGTTTAGTTCGATAGTAGCCCTATCTTGACCTCTGAGAAGAAATCAGAAAAAAATGAGTTTAAAGTCGTACTGACTATAAAAAAGAATTATGATGTTACAATTGGATTGTTTCTTTTTTTCAACTTTAATGTGTACATCAACCTTTTTACAAATACTTGAAATAAACTTAAAGAAAATGCGACGTCTTCAATTTGCTCTTTTGGTACAACTTGTATAAAAATTGGTACAAGGTGGCAGTGATAAGAGAAATATGACATGTGCTTAACTACAAATGTCTGGAAGGAAAAAGTGAAAGAAAACATTATATATATTTCTGGTATAGCCCCAGAGACCCGTTCCACATAAGGCCTTTGAAATGAAATAAAGTGTGCCTCCGTGAGACAAACAATTTACCTGATGCCTATCTGTTACTTATTTTGTTTACAACTACCATCAAACCTATTTTTTATGAAATAATACGGAAGAAGTTTTCTTAAAAATATAACTTACTGCAAATAAAAGTTTGCGTGATTATTTCATTATGACATGAAATGTATCATGTCATAATGAAACAATCACGCAAACTTTTATTTGTAGCAAGTTATATTTACGAAAACTTTTTCCGTATTATTTCACAAAAAATACGTTTGATAGTACTTGTAAACAATATAAATAACAGAATACACGGCCTATATCAACTTCTTGCTCACATACAATATTATAGATGATTCGTGTTACTTCAGGAAGAATAAAATAAATAAACTCGTTAAGCACGAATTCATCTCGGGCCACGATAATTCCTTTCCTTTCTTTACAATTATGTACATGTATGCAAAACAGTTTAAACATTAAATTATATATAAATTTTCTATTAATCTGTTCGAAAATAATATTATTTTTAAGTCTATATATTTTTGAAAAGTTCTCAAAAACTAAAGAACTTTTAAAAAATTACATAATATAATTTTTAAACGTATATAATTATAAATTTTTAGACGTATAATATTTTGCTTTCTTTATATTTGGTGTATAAATGTAGAATATAAGTAACAAAAAAAAATTGCAGCTTCTTCCATAAAGCTTGCAAGTCGTTTTTCGTTTTCAAGATAGATATGGTTTAAAACATATTTCTAAAAATAATGATTTTGATGATCCCCTAAAGTGTCATTTTGGGCGAAATAATTTTTAAATATGTACTTCTAAGAGAATTGACTTCAACGAATACTCACATGCTTATCGTAGCACATCCCTTAAAATAAAGTTATTTTTTTTGTATGGCTCAAGCTACTACATTTTCATTTCGATACCGCAAATTCAATTGTTAGCAAATTTATGTCGTTTAGAAATTACAGCTTCTCGTAGATGAAGGGAGAAAGGGACATCTGAATAGAACGGCAGCGTTGTCACGAAAGTAGGGTCACATTCGGACTTCTTGGTAATATAGGACCTTAAAACTGGAACACATATTTCATTAAGATAATAAATCATTAGTGGTAAGTAATATTACATATTCTATGAAATAAAACTAATAGAATTGATGAAATATTTTCTTACGTTAAATCCGAATTCATGAGTTTGTTTCGCCATATATTAGTATTATACAATAAATGATTATCATTTCAACGTTATAATACAGTAGGGATAACCATGAATTATATAGATAAATAATATAGTCGATATCAGATAATTTAAATATAAATAATTTTTTTTGTTTTTTGGGGATTATTATGATAGACAAAAAATTGTCGCGTATATAAAAGGCTGATTGAGGATGATGATTCTCGACTCATTCATAAACTGCTATAACTATATCTTATGGTTTTTATCTTGTAATAAAGAAAATAGAGCCCAAGAACGAACTATGGAAAAAATTCTGTTCAAAAATCAAACAGAACAAATAACTTTTTAAAGGCGATTGTGAGAAACCCCGCAAACCCATGTATTTGGAAAACATGATTATTGTGCACAATATTTATGTAAGCGTCCTACTGAGTCAAAAATAGTTCCAGAACTCGAAAAGTATTGGCTCTGTGTGGACATTCGAAAATATTTCTCCACATTGGTGAGTAATGAGACAGTTTCGTATTGGACGTAACAAATAACAGTTCTGAGCTCTTGTGTACAACATTTATGCAAGCGTCCCACTGAGTCAAAAATAGTTCCAGAACTCGAAAAGTATTGGCTCTGTGTAGACATTCGAAAATATTTCTCCACATTGGTGAGTAATGAGACAGTTTCGTATTGGACGTAACAAATAACAGTTCTGAGCTCTTGTGTACAACATTTATGCAAGCGTCCCACTAAGTCAAAAATAGTTCTAGAACTCGAAAAGTGTTGGCTCTGGGTAGACATTCGGTAATATTTCTCCACATTGGTGAGTTATGAGATAGTATTATATTGAACGTAACAAATAATAGTCCTGAGCAATTTCACTCAATTATTACCAAGTTCTATGAAGGAAAGCGTGTGACCATACATCACGAGGATCGTATTAAACAAGATATGCGGTAACATTTTCGAACAATGAAGGTGCAGTAACATCTTGGAATAATGACGTAGAAATCCACATGAGCTTGCAAAATGGCCAATCGTAGTCCCGGGCGGTTTAAAAATAGTACATGGGACTAAGAAAAAAAAGTTAGAAGATGGAAGAAAAAAGAGTTTGCATTTTTCGGAATCCATTGAAACAAGAAAAACGTCCAAATACCTGAACATGAAAAATAAGTAAACTTGATGAACACTGTAGTATGTTGAACTTAGAAGAATATAATCATGAAAAAAAGAAAGAAGAATTTCTGGCCCCTTTGACAGTAAAAGAAGATGAGAAGAAAAAAAACAGAAAGAGATACACAATTGTTTATCGCAAAGTTAAAGGTGAGAAAGGGTAACTGTTTATTAATTTGACAAAATTTGTAAAATGCACCAAAGTCATGTTGATCATCTTCAAAAGATTTGCCTTATTTTAATTTGAATGGCAACTCTGTAACACAGTATGGAAAGCAATATTAAGAAATTTTTAAATTTTCAAGAACTACTGACCTTGATGTGTTGCTAAAAGACCTATTTAAAGAAGTTAGTGACTATTATTAAGAAGAAAGTTTCGATGGACTCATTGGATATGACACCCTAATTGAAATGAAATGCTATTTTTTGGTTGCCAATATATCTTTTGTGAAGCCATAGAATAAAAAAATAAAGTTTGGCCAGCTACGTGGAGGACAAAAAATGTTTAAACGAAACTATGATTACTACTATCAAGTACCAGGTCAGACAATTTTGTTATTTTATAGTATGAATACCACATAGATTGAGATATGAAAAAATTAAACACGAGGATCGTATATGAAAACACTAAGCATGATGAGCAATTCTAGAATCTAGAAATGCAATCAATATTGAAGTCATTTTACTTTCAATGTTTACCGCCGGAATGATTTGACCCGCGATTTATCAGTAACAAAACAATTAAAGAAAGAGAATTGTCATAGTCATAAATAATTATTTTATAATTTTATTATTTAATGATGCAAAATAAAATAGTTCCTCTTTTATTATTACTACCATCTAAAAACACCTCATAAAAATCATCTTTTGTAGTGATATCGACATTTACTTTCCACGCCTAGGTGTAGATTATATTGATAATAGGTAGTGACATCACCACACTTTCCTGTCTTCCCCTTCCCTGATTCGAATCGTGCGAAAGAAAGCTCCTGATGTTGGCTGCCTATATTTACTTGAAAAATTAACATTTGGGGCGCTAATGTTTGGCTCTCGCTAAACCCTCACCTAATTTAAGAATATTAGTCTTATCCATTTCTTCAATTATTACATTAGGTTGTAGTTTTTTTATACTATATGTATAACTTAGTTAAAAATTACTTTAATTGGAAAACGAATTTTGTGTCCCAAAATTCGTGTATTTAGTCACTTATATTTCAAATTCACTACACAACAATTGTAAAATAAGAACATATGAACCTAGATATAATTAACAACTATAATATTTCCAAGAAATATAAAAAATTGATAAAAGTTTACCTGAGTAAAAACGTTAGTGCGCAAACATAAATCTAACACCACAGTGCCCAACCCGCGATACTTAGTTTTCGCCTTCCGCGTAATAATTTCTTTGACTTGTTAGCTACAGACATGTGGACGATGGATTCTTTATATTGAAACGTCGAATCAAGCAAATCCCAAAATAAGGCAGTGCACAGAAATTTTCTGACAAGGGTAAGATTCGTTAGGTGCTCTTATGATTGCTAGTGGTGTGCTAATATATCAAACCATAAGTATTAACCATTATATAAAAGTAAAAATCTGTTCGTTTTTCCGATTATTTGTTGTTACTTATTCACTTTAAATTTTGTTTACAGAAAGATTACATGATGTTTCAATATGGGCCCATTACATAA
Organism: Druceiella hillmani; assembly: GCA_039881145.1. Classification (NCBI taxonomy): domain Eukaryota; kingdom Metazoa; phylum Arthropoda; class Insecta; order Lepidoptera; family Hepialidae; genus Druceiella; species Druceiella hillmani. The sequence continues at coordinate 38,223,261 of JAYKKI010000012.1, read as the reverse complement.
AAAAAAACGGTGCATAACTTACATGGGTTGCAAAAGAAACAAAAAAAAACTTGAAATTTTGACATTAAAAAATCGTAAATATCGTGATTTTTTAAGTTTTTCTTTCAATACATGAAAATTATGCAATGAATATTTAATTATAATTAAAAGGTTTTAGGTCTGGAACTCAAAAATGACGTTTTAGTACTATTACAAAATATTGAAAAAATGTAATTGTTAGCGCCACTATACCACACGGCCGTCATTTTGCTTCAGTTCACGTCATTTTGCTCCCGTAATTTCCGCATAAGAAGTACCAAAGGAAATTAAATAATTTAATTGTATTCAGTGATACGACTCCAATTCCAAGATTTTTATATCAAAACTAAATTATTATGTTAACAACTATTTATGGTGTACGATAAAGGCGGAAAAGAAGTATAGGTTGTTTACATAATAACCCACGTATTGTTTTTGGTGTAATGGCTGAGCACGGCATAAATTTAATCTTCTAACGCTTTTGGTGTAGTTTTACTGTATAGTATATGCATATAGTATTTGATTGAATTGAGTATTTTCCTTATGTTTTTGCTTCATAACCATAATTTATGATTTATATAGGACAGTATAAAGAATGATAAAGACAGGTAGAATGCGATGGAGCGAAATACGAAATAAATGGGTATGAATTATGTAAGCTGTTGCTCAGTAATATTAGACGGTGTAAAAATTTAAAAAAAAAGATACAGAATACTAACGTAGATCACAAGAAGATTGAAATATTGCATTAAACAATATTAAGTGGCCCTAAAGCTATACGACGAGAAACTATTTTTACAAAAACGTTTGCAATGCCAAATCCAGCATTTGAAATTTGAAACTTTGTGCCAAGCGACGCTAATTAGAAGTGAAATGTTTATTATCTATAATTAAAATAATTTTAATATTTTAAAGGACATAACTTTCAGTCGTTCATAACTAATTTTATTTCTGTGTCCAAGACCCTTTACAAGATGAGTATTCCCCATTATTGGTTATATGTAATCGCAAACTTATGAATTTTTTAAGGAATGAAAAATATGTTTCTTAAATAAATATTTAGTCAAGATAACTATCAATTCTTTAATCATATTTATATTTTGTTATGTCTCCTGATTTACACAAATTAATTTTTAGTTATAGAGTGTATAGCGGACACTCGGGACGATATAGAAAAACTAATTCGAATATATTTAATATTCCAATCAGTTTTTAATTTAAATCTTTAAGACAAATAGTCTAAAATAGTATTAATAATTATTAAAACATTAAAATTCAAATTACGTTTGGAGATCATTTAAAGAAAATGTTTTGATCCACAATATGTAAAATAAAGACGTATTAATTTACGTAAATTTATTTGTGAAGCTTATTTTGTTTTTGTGCTTAATCCAATTGAAACTTATCACATTTTTAAACAACATTTAATATTTTTTTTTTATATTCGTTTCTATTTTTGCCTAATAGTAAATGAATAAAAATCAGAAAACAAAACCTAGTTATATGTGAATTGAGTCCGCACTACGAGGGTTATATAAAGGTTTAAATATTTTAGCGTACATTGTATTTCCATTAAAATAAATACAAATATGGATATTATTCGTATTCGCAGAGAAATATGCCTATATTTCAATACTTATATACATATATATATATATATATATATATATATATATATATATATATATATATATATATATATATATATATATACATATATATATATATATATGTATATATATATATGTATATAAAATGAACGAAACGGAAAAAATAGGAAGCGTTAAATAAAATCTGGCTTGAGCGAGATTAGAAATAAGACCACCCAGAGTTACATCTGCTATCACCTAATAAACATTTTTACATGAAAAAGTGTCTGCAAAAAGAATAATAGCATATGTTTACAAGTTTATATATATCTACTTTATTTAAATTCTTAATCACGACCTAGGTTTCATTGTATGACAATATATATTCACATAGTTTCATTTAGTTGTGAATTCAAATTAAGTGATTATGAATTTCTGTAAAATTAGCGCCAAATATATTCAATATAATAAGGAGACTGAAAAATTTTTCTCACTAAACTTTTTCTATCGATTTCGAAAGATTAAAATTAAGTGATAAACCAATCGGAGAAATTATTATTGATTTACGCTGCTTATTTTAAAATTATATTCCAAATAAATTTCTGCTTTTTCACTGTATTCAACTTAATAACTATTGTTTCCTCTTGTTACACAAATGTTTGCTAGTGTGTGTCATGTTTTATGTGTTTTTAGACATACATTTATATACATATAAATAAATAAAGTGTTGAGTAAACAATATACGTGAACATAGAACTTTCATTACAGTCCACAAATATTATAAAACTTAAAAATTACGTGTATCGTGTGGTAGAAGAATTTGGAAAAGTAACCAATAATAACATTTAAGTTATATATATATATATATATATATACATGTATATTTATATATAAATATATATATATATATATATATATATTTGTATATTGAAATATTTGGTATAAATTTAGTCAAAAGAAAATATTTAAGGTATCTGTTTTAATATAAATTAAATAGTATTTATACCCCCACCAGTAGCATCTACATTAAAATATAAATAGCGCCTCCGGTCTTCGAATTTTCATTTCTTAGTTAAAAAGAAAATATATTAAACAACAATTTAATTCATATTTCGCACTGTTGCCGCTGTATCAAAAAAAATACTAGACATTTTTGAATAAATTTTAAATAAATATTCAACGATACTCCGTAATATGTTATTAGAAATTATGCAGATGCTAAAAGATCAAAACCTGAGACTGAATAAAATTGAGAGCAAAATAAAAGTCTCTAAAAACTAACAATGACTTCCCTACGAATTATGGAATGGAATGCCAATGGATTGCTACAACACCAACATGAGCTGCAAGCAATTCTATACACAGAAAACATTGACATATCTCTTAAATCAGAAAGGCATTTTACTGATGAGTTCTTTATTAAATTCAAAACCTACTCAACCTATTATTCAAATCATCCTAATGACTTCAACGCTAAACACACCCACTGGGGCTCAAGACTAATCAATACTAAGGGGCGAGAATTATACAGGGCTGTTCTCAGTTATGGATGCGAATTCATATCAAGTGGTAAACCAACATATTGGCCTACATATTCTATTAAAACTTCAAACCTAATAGACTTTCTTAGTTTTAAAAATTTATCAGCTAATTATAAAATTATGACGTGAAGTTTGATCATTCTCAAATTTACCTAACGGTTAGTGACAAAATCGTTTTGAAAGAACAAACATTAACTCTTAGTAACAAACGAACAGATTGGATTTATTTTAATTACTTATTAGAAAATGACATCCACACGATGGTGCCGATAAAGATTATTGGTCAACTGGAAAAATTATTAAATGCTTTTACCGCAGCGATTCGGGGAGCTGCCTGGACTAGTACGCCAGTTATCAAAAGAAAATTAAAAGTTCTAAATTATCCGAAAGAAATTAGAGTCCTAAATAAAAGTCCTACCAGACAACTAACTACAGAAATGAAAAACATCAAGCAATTATCAATCAAAACAATTCTCACAGAACTTACTTCATATAGCAGAAATGAATACTCACTATAGAAAACTACAAAATATCTTAAACGACCATTACCTCAAGTATCTGCTATAAAAAAACGATGGAAAATGGACTCGTAATAAGCAATGTTCAGAAAAATCAGATGTGTTTGTTCAACATCTTGAAGCAAGATTTTATCCAAACGAGGGAGATGATGCTCTGCAACCACCTTATCCCAATGTTTATCATGTCAGAATTCCATTAGTTACGCCTAAAGAAGTTTCTGCTGAAATTAAAAATAACGTCAATGCAAAGAAAGCATCTGGATTTTATTTAATTACAAGTGATATACTTAAAAGACTTCAAAGAAAAGCTGTGGTTAAATTAACTACTCTGATTAATGCCTGTATTCGGCTAAACAATGTTCCAGATGCGTAGAAAACAACTGAAGTTATTATGATACAAAACCTGGCAAAAATCCAAGTGAAGTTGAATCATACCGACCCATCTCACTCTTACCAATAATGTTAAAGCTATTTCAGAAACTAATTTTAAAGCGTCTCAAACCTGTTCTTCATCAAAGAAACCTGATACCGCCAAATACATTTGGTTTCAGAAACAACCACTCGACAATTGATCAAGTACATCGTATTACTGATGTTATTGAAAAGGCATTAGAAAACAAAAATGTATGTTCTGCTGTCTTCTTGGATGTAGCACAGACATTTGATAGAGTTTGGTACGAAGGTCTACTACACAAATTAATATTACTTCTTCCCAATCACTTCTACTAACTCTTGAAATCCTATCTGACTAATCAACACTTTCGGGTTAAATATGAAGACTCGTATTCAGACTTGAAGCTGATTAAGGCTGGGATCTCCCAAGGTAGTGTTCTAGGCCCAGTTTTGTATTTGCTATACATTAATGATGTTCCAACAACATTATATAGTACAACAGTCACTTTAGCAGATGATACGGCAATAATGGCAGTGGAGAAACTGTGAAAAGTTAAACTAGAAAATTTATATCTGCTCTCAACTAAGTAGCCACCTGGACAAAAAATGGCGCATTCAATTAAACGCAGCCAAATCAACACATATCAACTTTACAAATAAAAAGATAACACAACAACCAGTCTTTATTAATGGCATTTAATTACAATATGCAAACACCGCGAACATATTAAGAAAAAACGCGACGAACTTAATATCAAGTTCAGAAACATGTATTGGTTGCTTGGTCGTAATTCTGAGCTTTCAACATACAACAAGCTTATTTTGTATAAGCAAGTCCTACACCCAATTTGGGCATAGGACTTGCTTAGTTTTACATATTGAGTTATGGAATACAGCTGTGGGGTTGCGCCAGTAAGTCTAATATCAAGTGATACAAATATTCCAAAACAAAGTGCTTAAGTGTGTATTTAACGCGCCTTGATATGTCGGTAACTGTAATCTCCAGCGCGATCTTGAGATTGAGATGATAGACGATACTATTAGTAGATTTGTTAGTACTCACCAAAAGAGAATTCAAAACCACATTAATCCAGAAGTGTCCAGAATCTGAAATGTGCAAAATACTATTAAAAGACGCAAAAGAATGAAATATTTTGAGCTTGCTAGACATTAGAATACTAAGTGATTCAAAGGAAAATCTTAGTTTAGACAGCATATAGTATATTAAGTCAGAAACAAATTAATCGTTAGCCATATAACTAGTTATATATATATAGTAAAAATTGTAAATAAAAAAAAACGTAATCGATTAGAAAGTCAAAAGACATTATTTAAATTACGTTACCTTGTAAAATTTCATCATTGTTAGTCTTAAATTTATTTCATTTTATTTGGTTTTAACTACGATGTTGTGGCACGAAGGATGTGATAAAATAATAAGGGTTCCGTTTTTGCTAATCACCTGCGGAATCCAAAGAATAGAATATATAATGTATCGTACAATGAAGTGACTGTACTGGCGTCTTTTAAAAGTACCTTTCCAATTACCAATTGTAATCTATTTAAATTTATCTCAAACTTAGAGATTCCACAAATTCCTGTTCATCTATAACTAAAATTACAACAAAGCGATATGTTTCGTATGCGGAATACGCAAACGGAATAAAATTTATTTAAAAAAAACAAAATTTGTCTGTCAATAGGTTTGGCGTAGCACATAAATTATGCAGCTACAGGTGGAATTGAAAAAAAATAACAATTTCAAATTCCACTTTAACTCATACTACACATCACTTACTCGCGCGCCCTCTATGTAACGGGAATAATTTAATATGAAAACATTTTCCTAATAATATAAGGGTGGACTTATAGGACGAACATGATATAAATATGAAAAGTAATATGACAAAATGTTAAATGTGCAGCGATTACTAGGTTTACAGTTGGATTACATATTGCTTGATAAACTTTTGAGAATATGCCACTATAGAAGTTTACTATTCCTCACGAAAATTTTCTTTTCAACACGTAATTTTGTCGATTGATTAGACTATGAAGAATTAAGTCTTTTAGACTTGTAGTCTAAAACTACAAGTAATTTACTGTATTACAAATATTTGTAATTCTTCCTTCGAATTCCTTGGGAGCTTATTTTTAACGATCTTCGCTCATGTTCAGAGTTACGTTTTCCCGCATATGCATGTAATCTTAAGAAAATATTAACTACTTTTTTAAAAGAAATTCAAGTTGTATTTCACCTACGTTCCTTGTAATTTTGAAATCCTTCTGCGTCATTAATACTCGAATGTCGAGATGTAAAAAAACTACTACCTTCAATTAGACCTCTGAAAGTAATTAAAGCATTTGGAAAAGATATTTAAGACACGCTCCTTGCTTTGGTAACATATTCACAAATTGCTTCATTGGTTTTAAATTAATGTGAAGTGAAGGAAAGGGCACATTTTTAGATATACCAAGTTTTCTCTCAACATAACCTTTTATTTCTGATTTGAAACACTTTCTCGAAGTTCAACTCTTTCTTGTTTAGTTCCAATCTGTATTTTAGCTACTTCATTTACACAAGAAGCATAGAAATTTGGTGTAACCTCCTTTTAATCTAAGTATTTTTTTTAAAACTTAAAGCCATTTTTCGGCTTAAAAAGGAAATTACTTTATCACAGAAAATAACATGTCGTTTTCACCACATTCAAATATTGATTTTTATTTATAATGACACTGCTTCAACTTTAAAATATTCTGATAATTAGCCTCAAATTAATTAATTGATGATTGTGAGAATTCCCAGCTTAATTAATTTGATGATTAGTAAAATTCATTAGGATATGTAAGATTGTGTGATTGATTTTTTTTTCATTTTCTCTATATTTAGTTATTTCTAAGTCTATAAGAAAACATTGTCTAAATTAAACGAATTTTACGAAACAACGTATAGGTGAAATTTTCAAAAACAGAAGACCAAAAAGTAAAATGAAAAATTCTTGAGAATTATTTGACTTATTTATTAAAAACAACATAAATACGAAACCTCGACACTGATTTTGAATCCATGTTCCGGCGTCAGTATGCTGTTAGTGTGCTGAAAATTTTATAGCTTACGGTTTGCACGTTCATCAAATGCAATGTGCCTAATGTACTTAAGTTCACATATAATTATTTTTGAATTTTAAATTATTTACACCGTTATAAGTAAAGTCTTCATAAAATATTTTTTTAGCCATGTACTTGACATGTTATCCGCATTGCTCAATATATTAATATTAATATGGGTCTATTTTCGTAATGAATCAAATGTACATCTCAATTATTTAAATTATATTACCATTAAAAATTAAAGTGTGATTCTGTAGCAGAAAATTTTATAAATTTACTCTTAATAATTACAACTAAAATGTGGTACGAATTTAAATGCAGATTCATGTTATTTAGCTGACAATGAAATACAGTAGTGTTTTTGGAAATTTTATATTTTATGTGAATCGCGCAATAGGAATGATTTACTTATTACATGAAAGTATACCAAACAATATTTTTACTTTATCCAATTTTGAAATTATTTTTATTTTAAATTTACATGAAAATCGATTTTATTCCGATCAGATTCGATGATGCTTGGCCATTGAGAAATTTGCGTTAACATTTCATTCGACTTTTGCATCAAATGATAAAATCGTTCTTTTATTTTAACATTGTTTATTATATACATATACATATATTTATTTCTTATTATCTTTAAACCACAAAACATTTAAAATCAGTAATGCTACTGAAGATGCCCAATTTAAGTGTATTTAGATATCGAAACCGATTAAAATTTCAAGTATTTTAAAATTTATGCTTGAAAGGAAACAGTTAACTATTAAAAAAATAAATAACTTTTGCAGAACATCAGATTACTAGGATAAAATACTATGAGTTCGAACCAATATAACTCTGCATCACGCATACGGCCGGATAGAACTTATTATTAATAAATATATTTGGACGTTTTGTCAAACTATTAAAAAGACAAAAATCATTTGTAGCTGTTAGTTCATGTTTTGTCCATTGTCAAGCCTCGCAGACCGTTATCTCAATAAGAAAGACGTTGATAAATTGTTATTGGAAGGAGGCAGAAGGATCGCGGCTGTGGAGTGTTGGTTTATTTTGTTTTTTCTTCTCCTTTCAATAGAAGAAAAATAAACGCGGAAACAACATATTTTTGTTATGCTCCAGTTGACTTTTTGTTTCATTTGATATATATTTTGTTGTGAGTATTTTCGAATAATTCGTATGTCGTATATAAGTATACTGCGTTAACATTTGTGTAATCTCTATCTTGCAGGAGACTTTTCAAAATGTATTTTGTGTCCCGAAAAGTTATAAATAATGCAATGTTGAGGAACTCCAGTAAAATTTATAGCCATTTGTTTTAAGCTTGAGGTAAACTTTAGGCCGTAATGAACTTTACTTATATGTTAATATATTCAATATTGTCCGATTTCAAAGAAATTTATTGTAAGAACTGAAATATAAATTCAGTTATATTTCAATAATTCAGTAGCAAAGAGTTGAATACTTAAATAAATATACCGAGGATTACGTATTTATGGTATTTTTAGACGAATCGAAAACAAACATTTTCAATATCAATTAACCAACATATATTTCGTTAATTGATTTCTTAACGCCTGTATAATCGTTCTTAAATCTAAGCGTGCTGTAGCAATCAAATAAACTCTGGACAGTCATGCGCTAACTCGAAACCGATTGAATGTTCCAATTAAAATTTTAGAAACTTTAAAAATTTACAGGAATCTTCTAAAATCATAAAATTTGAAATAATAACAATATCAAAAAAATAACAAGACACAAATATTTTGTATTGAAATAAGTAAAAATATTCAATATTTTATTTTCATATAGCAATTTTTTAACTTATTAATTTACATGACAAGGTTTGTTTCACGTTATAGACTCAAAAACTGCACGAATTACACGTAAGTGACATGAACATCACGTATATATAGAAGTTTTCTTATGAACGTTTAATGACGTACAATTTCAGTAATACTCAGAATATATAATTACATATTTTAGAAAGGCTCAAACATGGCCAAGTCAATGGCTATATTTTGGGGATTAATGTGTTTCAGAGCAGAAATTACTAAATTTAACTTTTTAAATCAATCTAAAATTAAAATTTAAGGCATAGACTTTATTGATTAAAGATCTTTCCAATTTAATTTTTATTATTTCATGTGGAAGGACCTGTTACATATTCAAAAACACAAAATATATCTTATAATAACCACAAAATATATTTTGTAAGTGTTAAATCAAATATTGAGTAGTACAATAAATTTGTTAACATGGGAAACGTACTCCATCTGCCTTTTAAATCACAAATCGATTGCATTATATCTCTCTTAAGATCCCCCTTTCCTTAATTATGCAGATCATAAATATTATAAAAGAAGCTGAAGTATTATATAAAATATTATAAAAAAACCCGAAATATTGATCTCAGTATATCAGTACTTGTAACTCTTCTCCCTGATTCTCAATAATTTACCTGAGTCCATCGTGAAGAATACAGGGAAATATTTTCAAAAAACTAAGTCATGAATTCTTATACAAAGTACATAAGAATTATGTAATTATGAAAGGTAATAAAATTTATTTCGATTTTGTTTTGTAAATTTCTATTTTATCGTAGTAGTGTTTTCTCCACTTAAAGGGCATGACTTGTTCACATTTATATATTTAGTAAGTGCATCTTACAATATCTGGTCTTAATTTGGGTCATTGATTTCTGGCAACAGCATGACACATTTTTTCCTGTTTGCGTATGAAATTCTGCATATGGTCTGACCATGATTACATATTTCATAAAATAATCAAGTTTCTTCATGTAGTGAATGAAAGACATTTATCTCGTATTTTACTTTTTATCAATAAACTATAAAAGTTTAATCATTTGTATTCGTCTCACTCCGTAGATCGTTAAATATAACATGATGACTATTGTATATGATTCAAGTCTGATTATACATTCGACAGTTATTTGTTTTCGAGTTACGACATGTATCATATTATATTTTAATAAACATAAATATACAAATGTGTAATTCTGTGATGTAAATTCCTTGCTAATTAAAAAAAACTTGACAAATTGTAATCAAAGGAAGCTGAACGTTATAACGAAAGTATCATCTAAATATTTTTAATAACGTAACTTAAGAGTTACTATTGAAGTAAAATATCGAGTACAATTCATATAATTGTATGCGCATGGAAAATATACATATTTTGATATTTTAACTTAAAAAATATGTAATTTGAAATAATTTCCAAACAACAATGAATTTCACGTGTTACTCGTCAATATTATCATATATATAGAATAGAAACCTGAAACTGAATTGTCTTAATCTTATTAACTGATCGATAGATATATTAGCCCCTCATAATTTCTGGTTATTACGGAACCAATGTATAACTTTGAAATCATAATTTCCTATATAATTAAAACGTTCTCATAACTTTTCTAATGGAACATTTTTCTTTTAAAAACTATTTAAAAAAATAGTGTAACAAATTAGTCTTAATGGTTGTGACAACAGGACATTAAAAAAGTAATCAAGAAGACTATTTGTTTTATCTATAGAAACCATTAAATTTGTGTTATTTTATGTTAATATTAATGTATATAACTTCGGAAATAATATAACACTACGAGAAGCTGCTGCATCGCTTTTTAATTTAAGCAAATGGCTCAAATATATATGTTTAAAAAAGTTATTAATATCAAAGTTATTAATACAGTCATTGAAAAAAATTAGTTAAATTGGTGAAATCTTATTTGCGGACAAATATGTCCCAATACAATTTTGATACTGATTCCCAATATATCTGATAACGGGAAAAAGAAACAATTTATATTAACTACTGTTTAAATTACTGATGTGTCGATTACCATGTAAGGTTCTAACTGCCTTAGTTGAAAATATTGAATAATTTGCTATCATTATAGAATAAAAACTTAATATGAAATCCCAATATTATCCAATAATTGTACATCAAGATAACAACTATTCACTTGTATCGCTTATACAGCAACGAAGGATCAATACTTTTGACAATGCTAATCACTTTCTAAAGACGAATCTGACAGTATTCATCCACTTCTTACAGTAAAGACCATAATTATTTAGATTTATATTTCTTATTCCCTTTATCCCATAAACTTATATAACCCAAAAATGTAATTTCTGATTTAGCGAAAATTTAAAACCACTTTTTTTTTAATTTGGTTTTAATTTGGGTATCATATTGGTTTCGATTTCAATTAACATTTATTGTTTTTAAAAAAATAAATGTTTTAAAAACAATAAATGTTAATTGGACGGATTAATTGAAATGCAGACGGACACGAGTGGCTGAACTTATAAATGTTCTGTTTTTTTTTCTTTTTCAGTTACGAAACCCTAAGGATAAGTAGCAACGAGTCATGCAAATGAGAAAGATGTAAAGATATCTCCATGTTTCTGTACCTGTCTTATGTACGCATACAGGCGAAAATATCTAGATTCTTTTCCTATAGAAACAAGAAGTAAACCTAATGTTGCACTAATCGTTATTTTTGATATTATTAAAATTAGTTTAACATTACGATCATGCGAAATATACCCTGTTTCTCTGAAATATTTTGTGCTAGGTAAATTTTGAAATATTTTGTGTAAATTAAAACTCTTCAATAAAAAAATAATAATTACCTATAATATTATATGAATTAAAACTATAGGCAAGTATAATGTAAAATGCACTTCTTGGTAAAATGTGTGTAATACTCATTGACACATAATAGTATATACATATATATATATATATATATATATATATACATATATATATATATATATATATATATATATATATATATATATATATATATATATATATATATATAAACTCTATATGAGCCTCATCAAATGTGCCGAAGTTTCCGAAAAAAAGCAACACGAGATAATTTATAAATATGCGTCAAAACATACTCAAACTTCAAAAAAAATTAATATCGAAAACATAATTTTCTATAATGTTAAACCTTTCGATGCTTTCGGCGGAAACAAAATCTTCGAGTATAAATTTCTTTGTCTTGGCAGTAACTCGAGCGTAAGGTATTGCTATGTCAGTCCCTCGTCCTAACTCAGCAGCCGCAAGTTAAATATTCAGCTGAAATATGAACTGCTATACAATTTACGGCAAATCGTAGTTGCATATTGAAAACATACAGCGGTTGTTGAAAATGGAGGTGAAAGAGAATATTAGTTCGAGGGAAATTTTAAACTGAAATTAAAACTTTGTTATGTATCAAAGAATACCCAGACCAGCGAAATACGGTAAAATATATGTTAGTAAATTTTATATTTTATATGTTATGTGTAGATGCCATCAGGCTTCTGTAAAACTTAATTTCTGTAAATATTTATTTAAATATTTAAACGAGTAATCGAAAACTTTAATAAATATCTATCTGCGCATATGCGGTCTGCTCGTGTACCAGCAATATCAATAAATATATCGTGGGAGTCAGAAAATAACTCTATAAGGAAACTTTTTCGTATGTTAAATTTGATGTGGTAAAAAATTTAATTACTGTCAATAACGTATATGTACAATATTTTAAATAAAACAACCAAAAATATTTTCACGAAATATTACATATTAACAACCTAATTAAATGGAGTCATAGTTTGAATGGAGAGTACATATCACTATTCCGATACATAAAGAAAAATAATTACATTTTAATTCTTTATTGTATTGTATAATAATGATACAAACCTATCAAACTTATATTGTTTAATGATGATACAAACCTAATTGTTTTAATGATGATACAAACCTATATTTCTGACAAAGTGCAATAACTATTAAATTTAATATATACTAAAAAAACGATAATACATTTCAAGAAATTTATCTTCACTCGTAACAAAGAAATCACACTATGATATAGTTTCAGTCATATTAAATATATTTTGTAAACAGGATACTTGGTTAAATACCTGGTGAAAATTGAATAACATGGGAAATAATAGAATGCAATATCTCTCGATCTACTTATTTTCTTAAGACTGGAAATTTAAAAAATCAAAAGGTTCATAAATATATGTTTTCATCCGTTTCCAGGTCCTTTTAGAAAATTGCATTTGACTAGTTCACACTATTAGTACTTACTTACTTGTACGGTGTACTAACCCACGAAAAATCTGAGGCTTTGCTACTACTATTCGTCTACAATACTGCCAATTTCAAAGTGTAATGTTGGCGGAGGCGTATATAAAATTTGTATTTAAGTGAAACATTAGCCAGGATCCATTACTTTACTTCTATTAGTGCAATTCCTCATATCGGTCAGTCGATCCCAGCACCTTATCTCTTTCACCTTAAAACAGGCCGTGAAGTAATTTACTCATGGTTGGATTACGTGTAATGTCTATTAAAGCAGAAATTAAAATGTATGAAGTATCTGACATGGACAAGTACGTCAAGAAATTAAGGTGTTCATCTCAAAATTCAGTATAAATATTTTTTGCGGATAGCACAGTATTCACTAAACGATTTCGTTTCATCTCCAAATCCAATATAAATAAAATCTTTTAATGTATTTATTAAAATGATGAAACAAATCTTTTAATGTATTTATTAAAAGATTTGTCATGACATTCGTTATTTCATCTCCAAATCTACAACATAACACAGTATTCCCTCAAAGATTTTCTATCATCTTCAGATTCAATATAATTTTTTTAGCAGATGCCGAAAAGTAGGGTATCATTAAAGTGAGGTTTTGAAATTCTAATGAAAACGTACAGAAATATTTATATTCAGCCTAATCTTTGCCTGATATTAATTTCTAAATATATTTAACTTATTGTACACTGGATGGTCGTAGCGCGAGTTTAACTCGCACCAAAAAAATTGTTTTCAATTAACTTGCTCATATAATTTTTTCGCTGTTAAGTAGTTCAAATAAAGAATTACAGAAGTAACTAAAAATTTCCAAACAATCATTTTTATATAAATCTTAACGTTTCTTCATGATGCATGTATGCTTTTATTTCTCCACAAAATCGAAAAGTATGTCGAGGGGAAAAATAAACCATATTACTATGTAAAAACTGCCTGATTGTAATTACAACTACCTAATTTTTCTAGCCAAATTTCTCAAAAATGTATTTAAGAAAAAAATTCGTTAAAAAATTAAAACACCAGCCAAATACGAGTGAAACTTATGTAAGAAATATTCCAAACTACAAATTTGTAAATTTGTGTTGCTTACTTGTTAACCATTATAAAATAACACAAATTTCATCATAGTGTTTCTTCAGACTTTTTGTTGCTATTACTTTACAGAATGCAGAGGCGGTACAATTTTTTTGATATTCCCTTCAACCAATATTTTATTATGATGAATACAACATTTTAGTTTCTTCAAAAGCAATTTGCAAATGAAAAAAAATATTAAACTCGTTTTCCTCTTTCATCCTTCTCCAAATGATCCCCATCAATATCAATCAAATCATACAAATCATAGTGATTTTTATTTATTTTCCTTATTTATAATAGTTTTCTATTTTAATCAAGTATTACCTTTCCATTTTTAAAAAAGCTGCGATTGATGGAAATACGAATAAACATACATCGGGTAGTTTCAATGTGTTGTTTTGTTTTTGTGCATAAAACCACCAAATCATTCATTTCAATCGGATATTATTAGGGCGAGTGACCACTAGTACGTTCGTAAAGATTTTACAGGTGAGACTAAACTTTTAGTATTTGCCGATTTTAAAATATTTTAAAATGAGCTTACATGCTAGTTTCTAAAACTTTTCAATACGTATACTTAGGTCAACTCCATCAACATCCTAACCAACAAAACGAGATTAATCCCACGTACTACAAGATTTCTACAAATAATACGATGATCAGTGATTAGAAAAGCGGATAAAATAATGTATGCGGTCGTTTCGCTATAGTCATTGAAATGCGTTGTATGGCCCCTCAATGTCGCTTTGAAATTCAATCCTCCGTCATAAAAAAAAAATCAAAATTTGATATTGCAAATATTTTTTTAGGATATTCGTTTGATAATTGGCCCATTGATATATAATGAACGTTTATCTCAAAAATTACATTTTCTAACCAAAATGACCTTGAGCTAAGCCTCTTATTTTTAAGAGTTAAGAATTTGCAAGTAAAAACTATTTCATGTTGATATTAAATAAGAGGTCCGAAAAAGTGAAGAAATTAAATGTAATACATAACCAAATTTTCATTTTGTGTTTTTCTTCGCGCAAGTTTAAGGTGTAGGAGTAGGCAGCAACATCCCAAAGCTAGAAACATTTGAAGATCAAATATAATTCTAATTCGAATCAATCGATATGGTGACAGTGTTTGTAAATCGAATGTATCTATGTATCGATAGATATGTTCACTGTTCCTTATATGCAAGAGTATTCACCCTAGATTATAGATAATAAAGTAATGAATTTTGTTTATTTATATTATACATACACATATACCCACATTCATATATATGTGTATATATATATATATATATATATATATATATATATATATATGTATACATATACATGTACATAGATGGATGTCATTGCATATCGTCTGATCTGTTCCATTAATGAAAAAAAAAATTATTTCTAGATTTTGGTAGAATTTTCAACTACATTTCTATAATTTTACAGTTATTACACTATATAAGTATATTTTCTTAATCAAAAATATTTCCACCCATTTCAATAAGAATATTGCGTAAGAACATTTACTAGCAACAATTTTAAAACTGTTGCGTAAAAACATTTACAAGCAACAATTTCAAAACTATTATATAAAACTCAGCATTTGACATAAATAATATGGACGGAGCTTTTACAATTTTACAGTTATCACTAATAATTTCAAACTTTAGCATTTTCCATGCATAACTAAATTCCCAATCCAACTCCAAGCTAATGCTAATATCAGAAATTGCAATACTTGCTGCATGCCATGTGTATATGTTATAATATGAAAATAAAATTTTACTGATTTTCTTAAAGAAGTTTTAAATTACCTTATACATTCCTTTATGGAAATATCTGACACCTTAATGGGGATATCTTGCCCCCACTACACCTGTCCTTTTGTTCGTTTTTTTTCATATATTGCCAGTTGATTTTTTTTTATCTCTGGGTATATTGTAATAAATCAAAAATGGTTTTATGATTTAAATTACAAAATGCTTCTCGCAAACTCTGTAATTGTGGTTATTCCACCCGATTATCCTCTCTTCGTAACCACACAGTTTGAGCCATTCGACAGCTTCTACAAAAATACGACAAAAATTAGGTCATAATTGGTAGGCATAAAGTTTTTTTGTTTATTTTAGTGAATCTCCGGACTTTACGTCAGAATTATTCAACACAACATAATTTCGATTTTAATATTAGTAATCGCATTAAAGTAATTGCGGTACTTATGTGCAAAGCCTGCACATTATGTTGCTAAAAAATAATACGGTACACAATATTTACTTTCTTTCACATTTTAGTGGTGTGAATAAAACGAGTCCCGGTGTTTTCTTCTTTGAGTTGAGTTAGAGGTTACACATTTTTACTTGATACTCCACAAATTTGTAAATACAAGATCATAATATAATTTATCAGTGTCTAATATAATATAAAAATCCGTATGAAACAGTTGCGTCAAACAATATATGTGAAAAGAAAATACCTACAAGTTTGCTCAGATTAAAATTTTTTTTGCCAAGTTTTTTACCGTTGTGTAAAACCACCATGTGAAGAACAAGTAAAACTTGCCGTGGAAAGCTGAATTTTCGATGGCATTTAGCGACCCTTATGCGACGCTATAATAAATTGAATGTATTTAGTGCTGTATGTTTTTTCTTAAGCATATTGTTTGCATTACGCACCTCGTAAGGGTGCGGTAATTGAAATTAGTTTATCGTTTTATATTAGTAGGTATCCACCGGGTAAGATGCAGTGTAACATTTTACAACGTAACTATACTAATTGTACGATATTTTCATGATGTGTAATATATAGTATCGCAATGGCAGGATTGAACCCGAAAGTACCATCATTTTATCCTCAAATATTTATATTTTGTCATTTTACTTTCTTATTATTTACTCTTCAATGTGAGGAAGTTATTTACATATAACAACCACAAATTAGAAAAAGAAACATTGCGGGGATTCCCATGCAATGTTTGGCTACCCTGGGCGTTCTAGTCAAGAATAGGACATACGTGTTTTGTTAACTTGACATAAAAGGAAAACAAAAGCAAAAGGTATCTTTTAAATTTCCATAAACAACAATTTTCTGAGAGCCTGATTCTAACACTGGTGAAATTGTGCGCCATCAGTCGCATTACGGAGCTCGGTGTGAGTTTATACTTTTGTAAAAAATGGAAAGAGGTAGAAGAGGCAGGTGGAGATGATTATTTTGTATTTATGGTTCCGTTTAACACCCGCATATAACTAAATAAATATAAAAAAGCAAAAAAATCCTATGTATTTAGTTGGATATGTTAGCGAAAATAGTTTCAAAACTGTAAATGTGCAACATTACTTTAGGTTTGGTTACGATTTTTACCAATGGCATTAATATAATCAATATTTAGAAATTATTAGTGTTGATGCAAATGAGGATTATTATGAGCGTTTTAAAGTGATTTATACAATTGAAATAAATATATATAGAAATAATGAAATGATCTAATCCAACAAAAATATAAAAGTAGTATACGATAATTTGATGTAGACAATTCAATTATATTTATCACGTTTTATATCTAGACATATTGATCTCATTTAAATTGAAAAAATTAAAAATCGCCATGTCTGGAAAGAATTCAAGAAATATTTTACAGCTCTGCAGCTGCAAACATCAATTTTTCACCTCATCAAGCAGGACACAGGGGAAACTTTAATAAAATTTTATAAAATAAGGACACGGGCTAAGAAATATAAATTCGACAAACTAGATGATCATACAGAAGATCATGTAATACAAAGATGTATATCGCTAGGACCACGAAAAAAATTTTTGGCAGTGGGTGACGTAGTTATTTTGGAAAAAATTATTATAGAAGGAAAGACACTATATGTGGTGAATTGCCAACTAGAAAGCTACAGTGGTAATTAATTAGAAAGATACTTGAAACTGGCAGAGTATGGAAAAAAAACTGAGAAGAATAAGACATATTTTAGAAAAATTAGAAAAAGAGTTCGAAGATGCTGTAAAGCGAAGTTAAAAGAAAAGAAAAGAAAAGAAAAGAGAATAAATCTAAAATTTTAAGGTAAAAGAACGGCGATGTGCTTAGGTGTTAATAATAAGTCTTGGTATAAATTAAATCACACAAGAACTATTTAAACCACTTTCAAAGTTCAAAATACTTTGCTGGAAATGTTGAACATTAGAATGATAAAACCAATTGTACAACCTTATTAAAGAATATGTATTCCTATTGAAAAGTAGAGAGAGAAAAAAATTAAAGAGTTATTGGATTCTTACATAACTGAAGAAGTAAATAGATTGCAATAGCCGTGAGCATCACTAGGCATTTTTATTGTATTATAACTATTTAGGCCTTTTCACTTCAATGATATTTGTGAAAAAAAACAATAGAACTCATTATTAATGAATTCCTGTGAAATTTGAATATTGGGAAATTTCCTCTCAAATATTCTAATTTTATATCATTTTTATCAATATTTCGGCTCTTTTATACCACTATCATTACCCCTCTAATTTCGTAGCAGCAGATACTTTTTATCACGGAGACATTGTCCTTAGCCAACCAAAAGAATAAAGCCGGACGCCAGAGAAGAGTGAGGCACGCAACAGAAGTATAGCTTGTGGAAGTGCGTTAGTTTTATATATTTATGGAACGTCCGCTAAATTCGATATAAGGAAACAATTCGATAACGGAAAGCGTTATTATTTTGGTGACACTATTTTATTTTCTGGTCATTAATCGTCTGGTATTTCAGAGATTTTTTTAATTCAATAATCCTTTCGTGTAAAATATTAGGTTTAATTTTTTTTTATTTCGTGTACCTTTAGTTTTTATTTACTTTAAAGATGTTCACACGATATGCGTAAAAAAGGTTCCTCATATGATATTTGTTTAATCACAGATTTGCTCTATAAGGCACTGATCGAGACGTAGTAGCCCAATACCAATTAGGTTGCTATATGAGTAAATCAGAAGCGGTTTGGCGAAAGGCGAGGTTTGGACTTGGTATTTTCTATATACGACATGTATCCAACAGTCATGCATTTGGATGTCCATTTAGAAAATAGTCCGCAAATTTATTTCTATCCTTAAAATGTAACAGATTGTTTATAAAATCTGATTATTTTATAAAACTTCTTAGGAAGAGTCTCATGTTCTATAAAAAGTTTTCTTTGAAGTAATATCTATTTTCCACACTATAATCCCCTCTACAGATGACTAACATAAGGTTTTAATTCAATCGATGATTTTTCAATTTCCAATATAATTAAACGCTGTATATTGTTTGTCAATATATATCGCTGATATCATATTTATTCTATAGATATAGATAATAAATTTTATCCAGAGAATAAATCTGTTCTTCGGAGAGTAAAATTATATTGGAGCAATGCCAATACTCCAAGTTTCATCTTGCAAATATCAATGCATATTATTTATTTGTACAGCTTATTTTACATTATTACGCTACTTACAAAATAAAAAATAAGACCTTTAAAATTTATTTTAGTGTAATAAATTTCATTAACACTTTAACTTGTATCATTATCTTTTTCAAATTTTTGTAATTTTTAATTATAACCAGCCCGTATCAAATTTTTTGCCTTAAATTAATATTTGTAAATATTTAATTACCAAGTTGATAAGATAAGTTAGCGATTTAAATAACCTTTGTCTTTATTGAATAGTTAATAAATGCACTATTTAACTTTAGTGCAATCATTTCCAATACTCGACAAGTGAAAATTTATTCTAATTACCTACGAATTGTATATTAATTTTTTTGTCTTTTATCTGACCACGTTTTCGATACAGCCAAAAATTTATCAAAACGTAACAATATAAATAATATTTACGACGCAAAAATACTCAAATGGAACCTCTAGTTGCTAACTTTTCCGGAAAACAGTGCGTAAATAGTTCTGAGATAAATTCTTTTCAAGTGTTTGTAATTTGAATAATGTAGAGAACAAGTGCGCCTGTATAATTTTCAAATAAAATGTTTAAAATTCTACTTGGAAGGTAGTTAATTAAGCAACGTAGTAATTATAATACAGTAATTATTAAGTATAACGTAAGAAATGTGGCAATGAAAAATAAAAAGACGTAGATATATATATATATATATATATATATATATATATATATATATATATATATATATATAAACGTAAGAAATGTGACAATATTGCATAATTACCTTTCTTAGCGATCGATGGTAAATTTGAATTTTCTAACTATCCCTTTCAATTGCATAATTATACAAAAAAAATGTTAGAAGAAAAAAAAGGGTAAAAAAATTAAATTTCAAGGTCAACTTTATTTACTTCTATTCAACTTTGTTTATAAATCTTTAACATCAATCCATAATTCGCGCAAATATTTACGATTACAAAAATACACTTTCGTCGCTTTTTATAATAAACTTATCGGAATAATTATTAATACGATATTTTTTCATTTGTCATTTAGATACATTATTATTATGTTCTTATAAATAATAATATATTAATTTAAATTGCGCTTTGAATTGAAATGGTTATAGATTATTTATTATTTAATATGGTAACCCTCACACATTTTTTCGACCAATAAGTGCGTTAAATGTTTTTGAAAGGTTAGTTATCAGTTAACTTGTGTATATCAGTTAACTTGTGTAACGTGCATCGCCGGTTTTTATTAAATAATTGTTATTATTTGTGATATCAAGTGAGTGGAATTACGATACGTCGTTTTTTAGTGCTGGTATATATTTGAGCATAGTACTAATAAATGCCGAATGCCATTATAATAGCGGAAAAGCCGTCAGAATGTACACTCAACGTTATTCGAACTGGCGACAACCCAGTGAAGGCCAAGTTATTATCAACGCAATTACTAGATTACGTGAGAATAGCCCCATCGTTCAGTTCAAATCAGGTGGTACTCTACGAATATCGGTAAATATGGGAGAAAATGTGTTAAGTTACTTCAGAAGGAAGCCACATTCAAGTACCAGGCGTTGTGCTAAATTATTTAACTTGAACCACACGTTAGTACATACAATTTAAAAAAAGACAATCGATATCCATATGCCATTAAAAAACACAAGCACTGGAGACGGCAGATTATGCACGTAGAACAAATTACACTGAATACAGATGTGTAGTGAAAATTCTCGTTGAATTGAAAATGTTTGAACTGATGGAATTTTATTTACGAGAAATTCAAGTGAATAAACGAATTTGTCACCATTGGTCGCAGAAAGGCAGATATCCAGATATCATGTGCCAGTTATCCCTTCAAGCAAGATGGACTATAAATATATGGGCTGGTATATGCATGATGATACGATTATTGCCCCGTTTTCATTATCGGCACTTTTAATTGACAAAGGTATCTGGCGCTGCTCAATGGTTCACTCAGCCGATATTAGAACAATATAACGCTAGCCAGACTACGAGACGTGTGGTTTGAGTATGATAGTGTTCCACCCTACACTGCGTCTGAAATTAGGAGCTGCTTCCAAGAATTATTTGGTGAGCAATGGCAGGTTCGGTCCCGTACAGTGGGCCCCTCGCTCGCCCGACATAACACCACCAGATTTTTTTTTGGGTTTGGGTGAAACCACTTGTGTTCCGCAAGGATTCACAAAATGAAACCAAAATGGGAAATCGGATTATACAAGCTTTTAACATAATAAGACGCCGCATTTGAAAGTACCCCGACCCAATGAGACGCGTTCACGCCAATAATTGTCGTCGGTTGCGAGTGTCACGAAGAACGAAGAAGATAATTTGAACATAAAATTTAGGTAAGTGTAAATACATTTTAACAAATTTAAACAAAATAATTTGTATTTTAATTATTATGTACTCGTATTTCTTAGTTTATTGAAATCGATAAGTGATATTTCATTTTGACCCTTGACAATTTGCGAAATTTACAACGTTGCCAAACTGATATTTAGTGTAAAATTTATAGGTTGTCAATTTAAACATAATTATGATTTCATACAAAATTTCAATTTTAATTATTTTATAAACGAGGCAACTAATTGAAAAAAATACATTTTGTCGGATTACACATGATTAGTGGAACAAGCGGTTTTAAATGACAATGTCTCCTTCCTATACATAGTGTGTATATATACATACAAACATATATATATATATATATATATATATATATATATATATATATATATATATATATATATATATATATATATATTTATTTCCATTTTCATTATAAATTCTCTAAAATTTACAAAGGTGGTATACAAAGGAAATTAAGCAAATAGTTGATTCTTCACAAATGTTGGTACTGATATAATTAGGATTATAACGTATGTAGTTTATATCAAATATGAATGTAATAAAATAGCCCGCTTTCATTAAATAAGGGTAATAGATTTATTATTTATTAATAATAATATTCAAAGAATTATAAGAGATTTAATCAAATTATAACAACATTCTTGATTTATCTAACTTAATGTATAAGGTGATGAACTAACTTTGACTGAAATTACATTTAAATATTCATACACAATGTGGAATTTACCTTCATAAAACGATTTTTATCTTTATGCAAATATATATAAATTATTACAAATTCATGCCTAGTAGAAGATCTTCGAATTATAGTCATTTTAGCTTAACTGAAAATAGTTATTCCGTTTGTCAAGAAAAGTATATGGAAATAAATTTTTGTATCACTTCTGGATTAATTTAATTTTAATTACTTTCTCAATTGAAGGTATATCCCAATATAAAACTCACAATTATAGAATGTAAAGTATATTTATATAAATATAATGTAAGGTAAATTTTATTAATGAAATGGTTTGTAAACTTTTTCACCGATGCAGAAAATTTACTCGTCAAAACCTGTTCCACTTTTGCGCACCGAAAAGTAAGAAAATAAAGAGCTAATTTTTTTTTAATTTCTCATATTTTTGTTAATTTATTCAGTCAGGTTTATATGGGTTATTGATAAACACAGAGATTTATTCAGCACAGACTTCATTTTCGAATCATAAAAACGTATGATCAGCATTGTAGTATCGCATTTAATTGATTTAGCGTATTTATTTTTAATATATATATATGTGCCTTTAAAATAAAACAGCTTAATCATGAAGAAAACTAGTATCTTACCGTTTTTGGCATTCTTAGCATATTAAAATCTATAATAATTGACCAATGAAGAACTATCATTTGCCCCAGAGGCAACGTTATTTTTTGAAGCTCATAATATTTAAAAGGGTGCAGCAGCATATTTCACACTAACGATTAAGAGAAATATAACAGTTGACAGACAGCAAGGATAATAACGTAGTTATAAAACTAGTTATAAACACAGCTATAAAACTACTGCCATATGTTCCTAGAATGCAGCGACTATTTACAAAAAATTGCTTCGCAGTCCATATTTCAGGGGCACATTTAACTAGTTACAGAAAGGGAAGACGTAGCGGCATCATGGTTGTGGTCTAGTATCTGCCGAAAGTGCTTAGTTTCTGTCTTTGCACATAACTGATACTGAAATATACTGATACTTTGTGTCTTTGCACATAACTGGTGCTACAACCTATTAAATGTTTAGGCTAATTAATTTTTGAACTATGATAATAATGTGTGTACACGGAGGCATTTATTATTATCTCGTAGGGATTCACACGATTGAGAGCTGCGTAGTATCTATTTCTTGTAGATAATTGATTTATTCATCTGTTTAGTTCGTTAGAGTACTCTCAACTACTTTTACTAAGAGTTTATGTAATACAAGTAAGATAGGCAGTTGAAATGTTAGTACTTAAATATCCATAGTAAACAAAGTATGTGAGTGTAATATGCTTCGAATTCCTGATTTTTTCGCAAATTGCCACTATTCCAATACTTATACGTATAATACATTTACAGTTTCGGTATATTGATAAGATTGTATTGGGGAACGTTAAATGAAACTTCAATTTAATTTTCAAATATTTTTCAAATGGATCATCCATCGGGTATGCCTTAAAAAAATCACATATTGTCATGAGTAATATTTTTCTAAAAAGTAAGTTTGTAATAACAAACGACTAATTTAATTTCCCGGTTCGACTAATTTAAAATTTTGATAAAACTATATCAGAATGAGTGTTTCTTTATTATGTATGAAACAAGACATAATTTTTATTGTATTAATGTAATTTTGTAGTTCTCGTTAAGTTAAATAATGTTACCCTCTTAATAGCACTTGTCTATAAAATCAAACTCTTAATTTGCCGTTTAAATTTGTTTCATTTTGAAACTAATTTAAAGTCTCAAAAAGGCATTCATAAAAAAAATTAAAGTTAGCTTTTCATTTAAAAATGTGACTATTATGAATAATTATGATTTAAGGGTATAATGTATCAAAGAAAGTAAAAAATTTATAAAATGTAAAAAATTTTTAAATTTTTACATAAAATAAGCAATAGTTTCAATTTAAATATTAAAGCAATTATGGACTTCAGTTTAAAAATTTGAATACATCATGAATGTAAAAAGTCTTTAGTGCCGAAACGTGGAAAACTTGTTTTATTTAATGGTCTCTAATTTCGGACTTTCCCATACAATGTCATTGCTAATGAAAACTGGTTGGTCCTTACCTTACCGTATCTTACCTTACACTCTAGCTTACCATTCCGTACCAAGACTTACTTTAACTTTACCTTATTAAACCTTACCTTAATGTAATTAACCTTATACTGACGTACCTTGAATTACTTTAGCATACCTTACGTTTCTGCAAATTACGGATCGTTATTTACTTTTATTTATTGGCATTCGTATAAATTATACGTATATTTTTGTTCAAATTTGTCTTTCATTTCGAATATACATAAAGTAAGGTTAGTAGAGTAAGTAAATATCGCCTTAACTCTGCGACCATCAGTCCAGCTATTTGCCGTGGTGACTACAGTTATAATCTCCTATTACAAGAGAGAAGCCTCTTCCAGCAGCGGACAGTTATCCTTGTTGATCTCAAACTTAGCAACATTTACGGAGATTCTTAAAATACTAACTGTTTGTTCTACGTTTGTATATGTAGTGTAAACTTCCGTTTGTTCGACGATTTATGGAAATTCACAAAAAATTACGTGTCTAATGCAAATTTATCAGCTCATCTCAATAATTTAGAGTCGATTATTTTTGGTGAGTTGCCGAAAGACGTAACATAAAAATTGTTCAATATTAGGAATATAGGAAATTCTGTTCCTAAATATTACAAGATTTGAGATTAACGTCTACAACGAATAGTTTTTGAGGATGACTCAATATTACATTGATGTTGAATACTAAAGTTATCCGACTCTATAATTAATTGTATTTTCCCTCGAGTGATGTATTTTTATTCTTAAACAAAAAGCGTTTTAAATTGTTAAAAATAATCCACATAATGTTTTAATAGCTTCATCGAAGTTTCTTTTGGTGAATATTGAAAATTTTTAATTGATGAAGTACTATACTTTAAAAAAAACACAGTACTAATAAATAATATATCTATAATCAATATGTGTAATCAAAATGGAGACATTCACTTCATTTGACCCGGAGAGACTGTCTTTGTCTCTTTCTACCATACGACAATTTTTTGGTCTTACTAAAGATAAATAATAGTTACTAGGATCTTTCATAATTTAAATCCATCTATAGCAATACAATATCTTTGGTCGAATCATAAGCAAAATGGAGTTTAGAACGATTCTAGGTTATAATTTACAAATGATTTATTCCACACTTTTCTATATTACTGAATGTCATTGGTATATTTTAATATTTCTTCTATTGGTGTTTAGCACTGTTCCAGTTTTTTGTGTTTTTAACTACTCGTACAAAGTGCCAAAAAAAATTGAAATTAAATTTTTCCTCGGTATAATTGGAGTTTCACTAATTTCTGAATGGCGAATTTACATTTTTTACCAAATATTCCCATTTAGGTTAATATTAGGAAAACTTAACAGATGTTGAAGAGTAAAGGCGAAAAAATGTGGTTTTCATTATCACATGGCATATGGTGCACGAAGGCTGACATAAATTGTAAACGAAAAGAGTTATTTATTTATAAATGTAATACGATTTTAAATACGATTTTAAAAATCAAACCTTGATAACGGGCTAGTGTATCCAAAGCTTATTATTTCTGAAAAAGTGTTTAGTTTTATAGTCATAATTCAAAACAATTTTTTTCGTAATGAAAAATGAACAATATTAAGCCGAGTATATGCCACTATGATTGATGACATTTTTCCATTTTTCTGGTAGAGCCATTATCTCATCACCCTAAAACTTCTGTAGGTTGGAGAAAAAATAAAGAAATTAATTTTAGCAGGCTTCTTTTAAAGTCAAATTTACACTATTAAAAAGTATTGCACATTGGAACAAACCGTAGTCGGACGGTATAAAGTCCGGAAAATACAGTAAATGTATTAAAACTTCCAAGTCCTGCTCTCTTATTTTTTGCCTAGTTATCAAAAACGTATGTATTCTGGTATTTTAATGGCGAAAGACGTGGCCGCTTTTTTTTTTCAATTACACGATGCAGTCACATTACTTGTTGAAAACATAGATTAATCGTTTGACCATATAACAACTTTTCCTAATGGACGATCTTCTATTTTAAGTGGACTTGTACTCAAAATACTTTCGCTAAACGCAACACATTACCTTTTTGGTATAAATCCGGGCTTGAAGTCATTTGTAATACCGCACCTTTTATCATCTACGATTTTCTCGAATGATATTCTCGTATCTTATTCAGGTGTCATCACAAGTTATTATTTTTTTTAGAAACGGTTCGATTTTGTTTCATTTGTATAACGATTCGCTGATACAAACTCGATCTGTAAATTTTTATTCAATTCATGTGGTACCTAAACATTGTATTTTTTTAAATATCTAAACTTAGGGAAATGATTTCACACTTTCACATGATTAATATTCAGCCCCATAGCTCTGCCACAAATATAAACATGCCGGTCTCCTTAATTTGTTTATAAATATTTTTCAACAATTACTCGACGATATCAAGGTTCATTTTTAATATCGAAATTATTGCAATAAAATCCGCTGAACGATCTTTTTGTTGGCACTTTTGATGAAGTATCTTCACCGTAAATAGCAAAAAGTTTCTCATAAACCTTTTACGCATTCCTGTTTTATAATAATTATGTTCCAAAATATCCAGAATTTTTAAAGGAATGTAACTCATTTTCCAGCCTTAATCATTGTTGACAGAATTATCAAATGTGACTTTAATTTATTTTTTGAAATATATTACGAGATAAGTTTTTTATTTCCAAAGATATTCAACTTCAAATAAACTGTAAATCCGTTATTTCTAAACGAATCAATGGGAAATTGGAGGTACGACTAAATTTTAGTTTGCATTAATATGTGGATTATTCATCACAAAATCAAATTTGTTTTTGAAAGATAGCATCCATAATACAGGAATAAGAGAGTTTTTATGGTTTTAGTGAAATATTTTGTCTGTCCTTTTATTCAGATTATTCAATAAAAATATCTTATTAAAAACGTTTACAAAAAAACGTGTAAATTTAATTCAATTCTAACTCAAAACTATAAAATGTAGGATATTAAAAAAATTAACACAAAAATATTAATTATAGTTGCTGCTTGCAATATTTTTTCTTTACACATAAATAATTGAAGCAAGTAAGTAAGTAAAGAACCTTATAATGTCTTGGCAATTGACGCTTATCTCTTACTTTTTATAAATTGAATCCTTTTTGTAAACATTAACCAATATGCAGAAAATGCAAGTAGGATTTTTATAATTAACGTTTAATAATAATAATACAAACAAAGCAACTTCAATAATGTAAGGGTTTCAAAAAGGTTTTTAATTTTCCTGGAACTACTATTCTACTTAATTAATTTAGTCTGGAGCTAATATTTTTCTAAATACTTAATATAACTTCATTCTATACTAACTAGAACGAATGACATACAATATCTAATTGTTGGAAAAAATCTGAGAGAAAGTGATAGTTAAACACAATAGAAAATATTCATTTACCATATTTTAAGTCACACATTTTATTTGCAACATATTTTTTTTAATAAGAGTAAGGAAAGTTACAGACTGAGAAAGGTTTTTAAAAAAATATGTTTTTAAAATAGTGCGCGTGCCACTGTAACGATGATACGATTGCAATTGCAATTACAACGATAAGAGGGGATAGGTTTTGCATAAAAAGAAGTATCTCATTAAAAAAACTGATCTTTTCAAATTTTTTGCCAAATCATTTATTTTATTCATTAACTAAATAAGAATAATAAAAAAAATGTCAATGCTATAAAAATTATTATTTTGAATTACTCCAAAAAAATACTTAATCATTTTTTTAATAATTGTAATTGAGAAAATTGCGGCAAAAGAATAAAATATAAACTCGTATCGCCATCTAACAGTGTGATTGATACCCATAATTTCCTTTCATCAACTTTTACAATATTTCATAAAAATATTACGGCATTATAAACAATTTGAAATTTGAGTCCACCACCATTCCAATGATTGTTCCAATAATAAATTAAAACGAAGATAACTTCATAAAAGGAATAGAAACAAGAGATTTGTCTATCAGAGTCTGTATGTTTGATAAACATGTTAGGAACCCTTGATATTTGTTTAAGATCTTAAGTATCTTAAGAGCGGATAGTATGATAAAAGGGGAAGACGGACTGATGAACGTATACTTACACGAACAAATGTGCAAGATTAATATAACTATAGATCTTCCGATATGTAAATCCATAATTATGAATATAGATTTATAAACTATATATATATATATATATACAGTTGTGAAATCGATGTGAAATGTACCAGTCTCACCTTCAATTCGGTAATATAAACTAGGATGAAATTTCCTTCTGAAGTTGCTTAATAGACTTGGATTTTCCTCCGTTTTTCTTTCTGTTTCTTATTCTCTCGTCAGAATAATTATTTAACTTACAGAGGAGTAGATATTTTTTCCGATAAAAGGATTACATAAGATTAAGCTTATGTTTTTATTATTTTAATTGTTTTCTATTGATAAAGGGAACTTCTTGAATATCATTACTATTATATAATAATTTGTATATTTATTTAAGAAAAATATAACATCATCAATTAGGAGTAAACTGCAAATACGAAGCTGCGAAGAAGAAATCCGTCTCAAGTAATAACCGAAGTCACCCAAAAGTTAATATTTATCGGGCACTACTCGAGTTGTCTCAGAACTTTTTAGATAGCTCGTCACTTTATTTAAACTTCGAGATATTACAAAATTCTAATGGATTTTCTCATTGAACATTTCCGTGATTCGTTTATTTCTATTGGCATGTACTCTATTTAATTATTTAACGAGATTTGTTGAACCAAATTTCAAAGTGTGTTATAAATAAAATTTTCGTTAATTTTTTTCCATTAAATATTTGTATTAGGGATGCAATAATATACATAATTATAATTTACCAGCATATGAATATCCAGGCATAGCTACATACTTGTATATATATATATATATGTATATATATATTGGATATTAAAAAAAATATGTATTGCATTCTATGATGTACTAGTTATGCGCGGTGTCGCAGGGAGGCATGCAGAGCAGTTACTTGCTCACTCTTCATCAGGCGGTCGTCGTGACAACACGTCTGATAGACGAATATCGACAGCTGGTGTTTTAATTATTAGACCTACACGGAGACTCCACACGTATAAAGATTAACTTCATATCCGGTTCAAAACATTCATTCGAATTAGTGGGATAACATTTTTTAAATATTTTCTCTCAAACATTTATTTGAGGTTATGTGATTTCGGTATTTACTAAAGAGAAGCAAAATATGTTGCAGAAAATTACACATTTTTTAATAAATGATTTCCAAATTATTATAAATAATTTCTTAATTATAATAATTAATTAAGGAACTACAATATATAAATGCAATACGTTATTTAGACAGCGAAATAAAGAAACATGATATGGTATGGTATTGAAATGTAAATAAAAATGAGTAATTAATTTGACTAGCTAAATAAGGAATACCATTAAGCTAAAAAATAGGTCGTGAAAATAGTATTCTTCGAAGAATAATTTCTAAATGTATAGTCGGTAGCCTGTTAATGAAACTAACATTTTTGGTAATGTAACTAAAATATTCGTTTCGATCGTTCGTCAATAAAACTAAAATATTCGTTTTCTGCACATTGCCATTAACAACAATGCCAATCATTTTTCCAAAATCTTGCAGAGTTTAAATTTTATTTACAAATCCATATATTTTTATAAAGTCTGTAAAGAAAATTTCTCCTCGAAATCTAAAAAAGTTTATCACTTTTTTTAATTAAGCCTTATCTTCACTTGTAATTTTTTTTCATAATACCATTAGTGAAAGTGTTATATATTAAAGTAAAATAAATTAAAATTGCATATCTTGCAAATGTTATTGTATTACTTATAGCAGCTAACTGGAAATATCATAAGATTATTAATTAAATTTACGATATTTTAATTTGATTCGAATATCCTCAAATCATATGATTCTTATATCTGTTTGTATTCTAAGCTTACTTCACATTACAATACTCATTGCTATTTAAGCCAACCTCTTCAATAGGATAAGACTATCATATACGTTATAGAATTTGTCTACTAGACGTCTACTATGATAGGAGCCATATATAGTTTATATAGAAGTAGATATTCCGAAGTAACGTAATGACCCACTGGCATATCTTAGACGGCGATGTAGCTTCGGTGAGTAGTCCGCTACGCCGCCCAGGAAGGCGCCGCTGCCTGACTACCAGGAAATAAGAAGTACTAACTCTCCAATAAACCACTTTTATTTTTATTGAATGAAAATTTCTACGTGCCATAAGCCAATTTAAAAGTAATATTTGGGTTACAGTCTGAAAGATTTAAGACAAACATAATATATAGGTTAAGAGTGTTGGGCCACAAAAAGTTTTAATTTCCTGTTACACGGTTTGCTTATAATAAAAAATACATTTCACAATATTTTGTCACCCTCATAGTGTGTACTCATACGTTTATTTTAGATACAAAAATAATTGCCATATGCGTACTGATATTGATCTCAAAGTTAAAATGAATTATCCGTTTTCTGATTTCTATTAAATTATAAATACAATGGTAGCACGTTTTACTTAAACAGTGAATTCAAAATAGGGTAAAAAAATATTTTTTTATTCCAAATCATCAAAAAGAAGACGGAAATTTTTATTTGTTTTTCATTAATTATTCAATTTATTTGAATATTAATTAACGCCGTTATTTATTTGACTGGAAGTGTTTAAGGAAATAAGCTATAATAATAAATGAAAAAATAAAAAGAGCATTTTGAAAAACTGAAAAGCAGTAATAAGTTTGGGAAATTCCATTCCTTCCAAGCATCATAGATGTTTTGTAGAAGGATCTGAGATATGGAAAACATTGTTATTCATAACGATCTTTGTAAAAAATCCAATAGGATTTTACGAAAATATCAATATATACAATAAAACGGTGACAATACCGTATCTGTTCGCGCATTCCGTAAACAGGAAGACGAAAACTTGAATGAAACTGTATGCTAATCTTATTAACTGTAATGTTTATCTTAGAAGTTTGGTCAATATTTGCAATAGAAATCAACAACATTATTACTCAACTTTACTATTACTCCATTAATTAACAGATGACTATTTAAATTAACAACAGCAACGTCTCTTTCTTTTTTAAGCAACCGGCATAAGTTTTGCATATTTATAAATATCCATTTGATAAAGATATTCACTTAATTTTTTATAACTATCGTTAATTTAATCATCCGATTCTTATATTTAGGTGTTAATATCTACGGCATCATAACTATTTATCAGATCTTAGGAAAACTCAACTCCTGGGGGAAACTTAGCAGACGGAGTGAGTTTTAGATCTAGAAATGTGTCACGTAGCACGACTATGCCCGAGCAGAGAGCGGGAAATATTTCTTGCTAATAATGATTCGGTTAACTGTTACCATTACCGCATTTACTTGAAGCGAAGCGGTTAAGTTGATTTAAACCTGCTGTAACTCTAGTTACTTACCGACTCTTTATTCAACGTGTCGGTAGTATATCAAAGCGTATCTATACAATTTTAAAATTTTTTAATTCACATTTACAAAATATTCTCACGTTCATTAATCATTTCAAAATTTAACTGCTGAATATTTCGTGGCGTAATCTTGCTGAGATCAAAATAGTAGAAAACACAGTATAAAACAAAATTAGAAAAATACATCACATGAATTGTCTATCAATCGTTTTAAGTAGAACTTGATTTGAATTTCTTTGTGGTATGGATCTCAGTTAAATTTTTTTCAAGGTTTTAATTTCATAGGCTACCACGTTATGAAATTAATAACATATTAAAGTTAGAAATTATAGTTTATACGCTCTTTCAGAAGTGGCCTGAAAAACTATACTTGCATTTATTTATCTCGCACACTTCCGGCATAATTTTACTATTGTCCTTAACCACGATGATTTAATATTTTACCATCTACGTCCGACCTAATTAATTAAATTCTTTGGCGGTGGTTCACGGCAAGACTTAATGCTTAAGATATTTTAGCAATAATTACACCAAATGTACAAATTTCATATTAAATAAATAAATATTTTAATTTTAGAAATAAAATTTACTTTTATATATAACGCGACACGGGGACGAAAAAAATATTAATAGCCAAAAACTTCGTAACTACATGAAGTATTTCGGTAAGCACATACTTTTAACACATCACCACTAAAATGCATACATTGAATATATTTTATTTAATGTTGAATTTTTATTTCTAAGTAATCAGAGTTATTTTTGGATAATAATAAATTTATGTTCGTATAAATGTTCTTAAATATTTGAAATAAGAAGTGTAATATTAAAATTTACATATTTGGCATACAAACCAGGCCATGTTGTGTATAAAATTAAAATAAAATAAATATAATTTAAATTGTGTTATAATATTTTTATAAATTAATCCTTATTATAGTCCAAATTAATTTCACGTCATTTAAATAATAAAAATACTGTGCAAATAAAACTAACACATCGTGGAATAAAACTAATGGATATGACAAATCGACCTGATTAGATATATTTGTGGTAATACTACGGATAGTAAAGCAAATTTATAAAAATTATATATAAAAAAATTATATACAAAATTAATACATTCTGCAGGACTTTGACGTTTAAAAAATGAATATAACAGGTAAAGCCTTAATGTAGCAACAAACAATTCAATGAATTTATAAATTTGAAAAGAAGCAATAATATCAATAAATAACTACTCCAATGAAACAGAGATTATATTAAACAAAAAAAACGAAAAATGAAATGAGAAGAAAAAATTATTCAGGTCGCTAATATCCATATTTTTTTGTTGGTCAAACTATTTAAATGAAGTCCAATTCGCCCTTCGATTTTATTATTTCTTAAAGAAAATATAACACACTTTTTCATTTTATTAAATTTCTTCAACGTATCCCGAATGATTTCTGTGAGAATTTCAGTTTCACTTACGGTAAAATATATATTTTTATATCGTTATTCCGTAATTATGTTACACAAACTTTTCTAAATACTTAACGATTAAATAAAACATTTTATCTTAAACAAATTAATTGTTTTCTACTAATTCGTCTACTACCAAACATCCGAATACTTGTGCACGTAGGACAAACTCGTATAAGTAAATAAAAAGCCATTCGTGCTTCTCGCTAATTGGAAAAAAATAATATAACAGAAATATCGCGTGTAACGGACAAGCGTGATGTATCGATGTGATCTATCAATTATACAAAAACATCCATGTCCTTTATAAGTTAAGTGCTTAAGAGAGAAATATGATGAATTAGTTTATCGACTTACGATGGAGCTTTCTCAAGTGTGCAATGAATCATCTCGCCTGGGAGAGGCGGAGAGGAATAGCATCCTACTTTGCAAGCAAAAATTATTGAATATTCAAGTGCGTCACGTGTAACGTACATAGCGTGATAAAATATTTGAATAGATGAGTATTTATAATAGAAAAAATGACTTAATAAGGAATATCTTTGTTTATTTCTAGTAAAGTTGTGCAGTTAGAAATTCTAACTAATATGGATGAATGGATTGCCATATGGATGAAGACATGTTTTTTTTATTCCAAACCTGAAGTAGTTCCTGAGTAATAGCATCCATATTTTACGACACTGTATGTGTGCGTGCGTGCATGGTGCGTGTGCGTGATGTGTAGTGACAGCCTTTTGTAGTTCGTAAAAGCTAGTTTATAATATTGTATTCATTAAATAAATGTAAATTAAATAAATCTCACTATGTGGTTTAAAAATTTTCATTGGTGACATGGACGGATTTTTTCCATAAAAATTAACCTCAACGAATGTGTATTTTGTATTTACTTCATTTATTTTTCACATAAAATTGAATATATTTAGTCCCATACGAGACATTCAATAAAATAAGAATATTGTTAAATAGTTAAGTATGTTTATTGATCTTTCCTGGTCATAAATTTGCAGATAATCGTTTACGGTAGATATATCGGAATTTTTAGCTATAAATTACATAAATATTAAGAATGTGTAATTAAATTTTTCTGTCTTTATATAAAAAGAAATATGGAAAAATTTAAATATAAAAATATTCAGTTTAAATATTTTCTTATTATCACAAAATATTATAATTTATTATTGTGAATATATATTCGAAACAGATATTCGTTTATTGTTTTGCCCTATAATTGGTTATAAGTATATTATATGAAACTTCAAATCCTAAGTTCATTATCTATTTCACTATATTTAAATTAAAAAACGACAAATGTTTAAGATAAAAAGTCCTTTTGAAAACGTCACGGCGCGCCATGTCAACATGAATCTTTTGACATTACATAAATAACGCTTAAATTTCACAATGTTTTAATGCAGACCGTAAATTGCGAAGTAAAGGGATCACTGGCTTACTACTAAAATGACTTGAATATTTAAAGCTCCAACAAACCATGCCTTGCGCTTATTGTTGCTAGACCTAGAGCTCTTCGCTTAGTACACTCGCCTGTAAACAAGATCTAGCAAAATGAACGGAAAGTCTAATGATAAATTTTGATGTTACTTTAATTAACACAATGTAAAATATTGATTTTATTTTATAATAAAAAAGTAAATGTAACTTAGTAATATAAAAATTTTCTATGGAATATTTCTCTATCAAGGAAATATAACAAATAAACCAATATTTAAGTTGCTTGTACAGTAGGATGTCAAAGAAATATTACAACTTTTATGTATAATACTGAATCACAAAGTTAGTGCACATAGAAGAAAGTATATGAATACTAAGAGTATTCATCATTATTATTAGACATTATACACTGGCGCAATATAGTTTAGTTGTAAAACACGCTAATATATAAAAGCACGGTAAATTAAATAATGATGGTTCTGAAAATATCAAGTAAACTGTGACACTATACATATATGTATAGAGTTACTAACGTTCATACATATAATTTAAAACTTATTGTGAATTCTATTGTATCGTATATCTACGTTTAACTTTGGTTCACTTTTATATGTTAAATATATTCCCGCCTATAAGCCGTGAGTTATTGTTTTTATAAGTAGATTGCATTCGTCATTGGGTAAAATAAATAAGGCTTGCAGGCTTTTTAAAAAGTTCTGCGTAAAGTTCAGAGAATATCTTCACAGCTATGAAGCGAAATAAGCAATAAAGCGAATAAAGTAATTTTAGTATTTATTTGCAAGTAATTTTAGTTTTTATTTGAATTGTTTTTGTTACATTTTTATTATAAAATATTATTAGAAGAGAATTTCTAACAAGAAACTATTTTGTAGAATTACAATTTATATAAGTAAAAAAATTAATTGTCACAATTGAATAAAGCAGACAAATTAAAACACATGTAAAATATCTTGTGGAATGAGAGGTTTTTGAAATGAATAAGGAGTGAGAAGTTAGAGCGAAGGCTTAACTTTTCGCTTCTTATTCAGTTCAAAAACCTCTACCTCCCTTTCCAAGTTCAGATATATAACATGTGTTTACTAGTTATTTTGACTTGTTTATTAACATAGAAATATGAGGATTTTACTAAAAGTACTAAATATGTCAATGGTGAAAATTAATAATAATAAAAACATAGTAGTAGTGAAAATATAAAATGTAAATATGATTAAGAAATGCCCAGCTTGAGGATTTAAATATAGTTCTTTTCTGAATTGTATAATTCCGGTACGACACAATTTTATGACATGATAAATTAAACATAATATCTAATATACCGGTTTCCTGTCTTGTTAACACCTGTACGATAAACGGCAGCAAGGCAAGTAAGTGCTGAAATAATTAATGTCGATCTTTATATAAAATTCTAGAGACCTTTTTAGAATTTCCACACAATAATAAAACCTTTTTTATAAATATCCTATATACCTTTTCCTCGTAAAAGATTTAATAAGCATTCGGCTCATTACAATATTTGATATGTGACACGGTGCGTTGTTTTAGGAAATTTTATTTCCTGAGAAGAAGAAACATCATAAACAGATAGGTTCAAAGTATTTCCTATTATTTTTGTGTACATCTGCATTCGTCCGACCTTAAAAAAATAAGTTTTTTGATAAAGTATAATTTTACTACCTGACAGCCGGTATAATAACCTCGTATTGCCCAGAGTATAATATTTGTCTGTCATGTTTTATTATATTCCGATCAGATTCTGCACTGACCCATTGGTTATATGTATACCTGGCGGCAGGAGTTCAAACACGTAAAGAAATGAAAAAATATTAACTTTGTATAACTCGTTAAATTTATACATAAGAATGGTTTAAAATATATATAGCTCTCTTTCGATCTTTTGAAATTGATTTTGTTGTACCCAAATACGGTTAACTCGTCTTTTTGTGACCGAATTAAAATGTTTTTCTTAATTTCCGAAAGATTTCTCTCTATCTTTACAACCTTTAGGTCTAATAATGAATAGCCTTCTTGTCTTTTTACCTCCGCCCATGTTCCTTTATTAATTAAATCAATCTTTGTGAAATGTTGCTATATATATATATTGTAGATCGTAATATTAATATTACGCATTTTAAGCTGTTTCAATTTGAGATTTTCATTGTTAAATAAGAATTAAATTAACAACTTGCTTGTTTCAGGTGTTTTTTAAATATATTGTAAATACAACTGGTGAGTAAATTTAACTCCCAAATCAAGACAGATTTCCATGAGTAAGTTAATGTACGTCAATTATAGATTCTTGTATGAAAAAAAGCTTACGTAAAGTAATTTCCCTGAAGAAATATACCATATGTATTAATAAAAACCAAATTTTAGGTAATAATTAAATCGAATCAGAACAATCGCCTAATGGGGAAAAATAAGGTCGGTGGGTTTCACGCTGCCGCTTCACCTGGATGGCGGTTCGAGGACGAGCACTTTCAATATCGTTTTATTGCGGCTGTCGCTCATTACACGAGCGCTTCACGAAAATTCACGGAGACACGATACTGAATGCCTGAGGGGGAAATTGCACGGCAAACGAAAGTAAAATGATTAGCGCATTCGATGATACTTTTCATTAGTTTTCGAAGACAACGATAAATATTATGAACTTACAATTAAATGAAACTACGTGATGTAGTATTATTTCTAAAAGTTATGAGGACATTAAAAAAAATCGAAGTGAGGAATGACAATTAAGGTGAGGGAATGATTATACCAGACAAGTCATGAAGTTTTTTAAATGAAATTAGTTTTCTTTCAAAGAAATCGTTTTATTAAATGAAATTTTGTTCTTAAACAATAAATAAGATCAATGAGTAATTCCAACAAATCCCAAAATTATTGCAGCACTTTGGCATAACTCTAATTTAAACTTATTTTTATATATTATTGCACTTATTAAAGGTACTTAATTAAATAACAATGACAACAAAATCCTTGCTAATTTAAAGATTCATCTAACAGCATTTTTAACAACAGAAAAACTTCTTATTTTAAACTTTAGTCTCATAGATAAAATTAATGTTTAGTATCAAAATCAACAAAACAAAATCTATAACTTAACTGGCTTTTTTCCAAACAAAAAATACTTCTTATTTAGTAGGTACTATTAAAGAGTGAAATCACCTACTTTTAAAATTTGTAATCTTAAACGATTCAGTCTCAAAGTTACAATTAAAGTCTTAATAAGATATTTTAAACTAGTTTAAGTCTTTTATAAAATAACAACCCTTACTGATACATTTTGAAGGCTCAATCTTCCTCAGAATGTCATGCCAGGCATATCACTATTCATCTCTGATTTTAGGCCATTTCCAAGATTTAGTTCCTCTTTTCATACAGTTTACTAAAGCGCCTTCCTCAAAAACTGATATTATTTCCCCTGAGTAAACATTTTCGTCCCATTTGATAAGTACATAATCACCAATATTATAAGTGATATTACTGTCCGTACAAATAATATCATTTGACGAATGTCCATCATCACAAGGTTTGTTTCGTGTTTTTAATTCAAAGGACTTTGGTTTTTCAATGCAACGTTTTGAAGATTTGTAATATCCCATGTGAAATGTTCACACTTTTCTGCGCATTGACAATATGAAAGACTTCTAAATTCCAAGACGTCATTACTGAAGACAAATCGAAGAATTTTCTGGGTTCCACGAAATGCAGCAATGATGGTTGACTGTTTGACTAAGTCTTCTATCTTCGCGATATTAGCAGAGGTAACTTCAAATAGCTTTATTGAAGAACACCTTGCCAACAAAATTGCCAACAAACGTTACGCCATCAGGAGCACCTTTGCCATAGTCTGGTTCTGAATAATTCCACGGAAAAAATGTCGCACCCGGAAACAAATCATTTATATGATGATATACTAGATGAAACATGAACTTGTTCTTGTACTGATTGACAGGACTATCACTTAGCATGTGTATTCTGTGAATGTTTGGATTGTGATTTTTAAGCCACTCAAAAACTGGTAATAAATGTGCCCATACTGCCAGTGTATCGTGTCTATTATTTTCAGAAAGAGAACAAAACGTGTAGGGTTTTACAGTGTCATTTATACATAAATATAATACTCCTGTATGTAGAGTAACTTGTCGTCTTGCACCTCCGAAATGTACTGCCTGAATCTCTTCGTTATATTTGCAACAATAGTTTTCGCTGAAGTCTATGTGAATAAGGACTTCATTGTCAGCTAAAGTCTTTTTAAGTTCTGATATGATCTGATACTAGTGTGCCATCGTGGCAACGTGTTTAAAAAATAAAAGCAAAATATTTTCTAACTGAAGTACCAATGATCTCAGTGAAATCTTGATCTCTTTTAAAATAGGTTTTCTTACTGTTTTCATCTTTCCATTTTTTTTGTTGGATACAGTTTCATACATCCACTGTTCATAAGTCACTATTCTGTTTGGCTGTGGAAGATAATACTCCACCATTTTATTTTCACAACCTTCACATTCTCGTAAAATACATTTAGTTGAATAAATATTGCATGTCTTCATGGTCAAAAATTTAGTTAGATTACAGCAAGGCAATACTTTATTTTCATGTAACTTCATGATCATCCGTTGAACATTTGCGTGGATTACACATTTGCATGTGTTACGGTCTTTTATGTTTGCCCAAGTCACCTAAAAAAGCCGAAATCTGCAGAAAGTTGTCAAGCTTATTTTATACTCAACTGTAGTCAGGAATTTATTGTGCAAATTTGTCATGGTATCGCACAGTAAACGTTTTTGTTTTACCTGTCCTTTTGACTTTACAAAATCTTTCTTTCCCGGGCACATCCGAGAACTTTCATCCTTTTCCAAAAAATCTTAAACATCCTTTTTGACCTCCATAAATTTAGCACTGACTTTGCTAGAAACGCTCTTTTTGTAACAATCAAGTTTGAAAAACTGTTTTGATAAGCTGAGTAGTTTATGCTTCTTCAATAGATCGGGTTTTACTATTTCATAGTACTTTTTCTTTTCACTATGTTTCTTTAAATTACTGTACCTGTCTTTTAGCTGTTTAGTAATCATTTCTGATAGAAGAAGCTTCTTCTTCACAATTTTAGGAACTCGGACGTTCTTTAAGAGAGCTGATACTTTGGCTTCCGGTGAAGTCTGATTATTTTTGTTTTGTCTTTGACATCTCTTACGGTATCTCTCTTTTCTTCTTATTTCTTGTTTCAGTCTTTCCTGTAATCTAGATATTTTTGCATAAAGTATTTCTCTACGTCTTCCGAGTTGCTGCCTTCTCCGATTAACTGCCCGATTTCTTAATTCATCATTATTTTTCATAGGTCCTGGGCTGGGAGGTGGTGTCTCATCTAACAGTATTGCTAAATTTTTTCGCACTTTCACTGTTTTGTCTCTATATGTTTGGCTATTTTTCTTCCAGTTTTGCCTTTTTTGCCTTCTTTCTCGGGAACTAATTGCGGATATAGGTTTTACTTGACCTTTTTCTTTTTTTTTTCGGTATTTAATTCTTTCTTTTTCGCGAAGTGTTTCAAGTGTTACAGGATCAGCTTTCATTTTTTCCCTGCGGTTTCGGTCATATTCTTGCTTTTTTAATTTAGCGTCTTTGCTTATCTTCTTTTTTCTTGACATTTTTTAACCTACAATAATATTGCAACAATCAATTCAAGAGTTAATAAAAGCAAACAATTTAAAAAGCCAGTTAGCCCACCCAAAAATCATTCCCTCATATATCATCATTCCCTCATTACAAATTTTTATGTGGGAATGATGGTGAGAGAATGACGAAATAAAGAATAACCGTAAAAGACTCGTGACATAACCTTACTTTTAAAACGATTTTTCTGCTTAAGGAAATTACTCCCAAAAGCCATCTTATCTGTGCAACTTATAATCAATTAAAGTACTTACCTTTTTTTTTTAGAATGTGATGAAATGACGATCAAAAATTTAATTTAACCATATAATTAATAAAACCTTTTTGCATCACACACCCGAACACAATCACAGAAAATACGCCAGTTTGACAAATTTACATTTGTGCCAACTTTCAAAAACTAATGGTAGCGTTCGTATTTTATTTAAAATGCGTTCATAATTTAACTGCCAGTAATAGTGTGAAGGAATGATTTATTTTTGTGAGACACATATAAATATTCAAATTTTTAACGCGTTTTTTACTTTATAACGCTAATTTCTCTTTTTCCCATAAATTTATAATATTTTTAAATAATCCAACTTACTTGAATATGATTCGAATTATTTTTGTACTTTTTTGGTAAATAAAAGTAAATAAAATTGGTACTTGGGACACAGTGAGGGAATGATGTTAGGAACATTATGGTTATGCATTTTTATTTATTTATTTATACGCCTCTAAAATGTTATGTGAAACTTTGTGATATAGTTATGTGGATTGTATAGAAATATTAGTAACATCCATTTCTTTGTTGGATTTTTATATAAACTCCAAGGACAAGAATTTCGGAATTTCGTGAGAATTACCCATCTATATTGATAATAAACTAATCAGTTGGTATCTGATTCCAAATTTAATCTTTTTAAAATATACATGATTTATATTAAAATATATTTATCATTTACCGTGAATCATATCTAATGTAATATTTGTACTTCTTCGAATTTACCCTAGGCTTTAAAACTATTAGAATAGATTAAGAGAGCTATTTAATGTGAATGTGTGTAATAGGGCTACAAGAATTTTAATGGAATTAAAAGCTGTAGAAATAAGTACGGTTTA
Organism: Druceiella hillmani; assembly: GCA_039881145.1. NCBI lineage: Eukaryota > Metazoa > Arthropoda > Insecta > Lepidoptera > Hepialidae > Druceiella > Druceiella hillmani. The sequence continues at coordinate 38,181,029 of JAYKKI010000012.1, read as the reverse complement.
TGGGAAACAGTTTCTACAGTAAATCATTACCTAAATGTAATAGTAACAAAATTTGATTGAATCGATAGCGAACTCATATTTGTTTTTCATTGCGTCCTCTCTTTTACGAATTAAATGAGATCATTCAGAGAATTAAACGCCTTCAGTCAGATTAAAGCAGTATTCATTACCATTGATAAATATTTTGTAATGGTTGATGATTCATATAAATGAATCTTAAAATGTAATCTAAATGTATTTGCGAATCGCTCTCGCACAGCTTATCGTTTTTAGGGTCAGGCCTATTTTTTATTTTTGCAATTGCTTTTGTTTTAGTGAAATATTCAGCGTTACCCTCACAGAGAAAACGTAAGAATTGGAGATATTTTTTCTAATTTTTAAACATAAAACATGGAAAATACTGTGACATAATCCAGTAAAACTTTAATTGTATAGCTATAAATCAAATAATTTAATTAAATTATTAGTCCTTTGTATTTTTATTACTCATTAAAGACACTATTGCACAACTATTGCAATAGTTGTGAAATTTTATAGGAAGCTTGGAGGTTTTCATTTAATTCTCAATAAACTAGAGCGATAGCGATCGGAGGTGTCGAAATATTATTGCTGGTCATACCATTAATCGCAGCCGGCACCGGTACATTGCAAAGATTGTCCCTACATGTCAATGGAGTTCGATAATGGGACATTTTATTTATATTATACATCGCTAGTTTGTGTAGATTACATCGCTAGTTTCTTATACAAACAGTTTATAAAATAATGACCTGCAATAATTCTTGCAGTAACGGATGCAACTTGGCAATTTAATTTTTCTGTGCATGTTCTTGAAAATTACTTTATTATTATATTTTCTGATTTATATTGATGGAAGGCTACTAGCAAACAAATATTTTATTATTATTAAATTTCAAGGAAGAGCTTACAACGAGGTTAATCATTATCGATAGAAAACTTAATTGCTTATAAGTAAAGAAAAACATTCTTGTACGGTGTGGATTTGTGAATGAGGAGGCAAACAATACTAAATTGAAAATCTTCAGCTATTTGTTATTATTTCATTATATATCTCGCACTTAGAACTTATACTTCGAAACTAATGTATATCAGATATGTCTTTACTGGATATATATCAGATATATATTAAGCTAGTACTATTATGTAATATAAAATTAATTTAAGATAATTAATATATTTAATCACCATCATATTTAATTTAAAAAAATCACCGTAACTAATCATCTCCTGGCCTTTAGACTTTGAAAACTAAACAAATCGTATTTATGACCGAAAAAATAATATTTTTTTTATCTTACATTATTAGTATCACTGCGTCCAGCAATGTAATTTTATTATTATGAGAACTTTCAATGAAATCTTTGTGAAACTAATCCCAAGTAGTTACAATGTGTGTTCAAAGCATAATTATCAAACAAGTTATTTGTGTTTTCTACATCGTTAAATTATTTAACTTGTTATCCTTATACTAAAATACGGAACAGGCTGAACGGATTATTTTTCATTTTCATAATATTTTCTCAATTTAATGTTTTATTTTTTTTTTAAATTAAACAAGTATCAAGGAAGACTGGGGGTAATGGACCCCTCTAGAAAAAATTGCAAATAAAAGTTGCATTTGCAAGACTTATAGTTTTCATTAATTAGAAATAGAAAGCCAACCGCTTTAGCTAACAAAAAATCACCAATAAAGTAAATTAAAATATTAATTTGTAGTCAAAACAAATTGTTTTATATTATCCGACGCAGGTGGGACACGGGCGAGTCATGAGAGCTATTCACTTTCCATATGTGAAATAGGAGCCAGTAAGTTAAAAAAAATGGAAAAAATAAACATATCTAATGATCCAAACAAAAGGCACAAATATGATCGACTGGGCTATCACTAGCAGAATATTCTGTTTGTGTCCAATTTCAGCAACTCCTGCTGCGATACTGTATTTCTTCGTTCTTGCCTGAATCTAGACCTTTGGCACATAGACTTTCTCCTTCAGAATATTCAGATTCGTCATTGCAAATTAATTATTCTTCCATCTCTTCACGAATTGAACCGTCTCCGTCAATCTTCAATAATTTTTTCCTAACTTTTTTATTTATTTTTTTTTTTTCATTTTTGTGATCAAAGCTCTTATGATACTTGCGCAGTAACTGATAGCTGCGTTGTATTTGGTGTACATAGAATTGTGTCAGGGTCAGGGCAGGAATTTCAGCTAACTGCTGATTGGTTGACTGTTGTGGTGTTATAGTCATTGCGGTGGGAATCATATCAAGATCAACAGTAATTGACTGCTGAATGATAGGTTGTTGTATTGCGTGCGATGTAGATGGAATAGCTAGATTAAAAATAGTTTGCTGAATGTCCTGTTCCACTTGTTCATTCGTAGAGATAAAATCTTGGTCGTTATGAATATCAGGATTCATAGAAAATATTGAAGCCTGAAATTCCCTTTTCTCAACTCGCTACTCTAGTGTAAGTTTATTAAACTGTCCTGCTAAATCTTATGGCTTAATTTTTACCATATTTCTGGATTTGATGTATATATCAAACACCTATTACAGGCTATTTTAAAATACTGTAGAGAGTGTGATGAAAGTGGTGGAATAGATAACATTATGACATAATTTTCTTTAGCCAAATTACCATGCTTTCAGAGTATGACTGTCATGATTATCCGCTATCAGCATGACTGGTTGTTCAGCAGTAGGCTTTGCGTGTTTTATAAGATGTCTTAACCATATGCTGAATATATTTTTATTCGTCCAACCATTATGTAAACATGCGTAAAAAGTACCTGGGGGTTTATTTCATTATAACTATGGTGAATGATGTTGACGAGGAAAAATAAAAAGGGGTGGAATAAAATATCCTGAGGCACTCCTAGCACATATTGCTATTGCGTTCTTTCTTCTTTCTCAGGAAGTCACTGCTTCAACTCGTTTGTGCCTCCTAGAAACCATAATTTTCTCTATTTTTTAGACCGTCGAAGTATCAGTTTTATCTGCATTGTAGATTTTTTGCGGTTCAAAGTTTTATTTTGCTATTACCGTTTCGGTAAAGGAACACTGTATTTCAAATTTGTTAAAACTGAGGGGGTTGCCGCTGTAAAAAAAAGTTTAACCTGTCTATACCAACAATTTTAATAAGGTCGTTAAATCTATCTTTAATACTAAATTTTACAGTCATGATGTATCACATTTAGGAAATTGCAATTTGGTGAGACCAAAAAACACATTTGACATCTTGCAAAAATGATCTGCAAGAGTATTTTCTTTTTCAGGAAAAAACCGAGTTTCTTTCAATATTGGGGAACGTTTTTAAGAGTTGTCATTAGATTTTGCTGCATTTGCATACCTTCTTTAATCTACTGTGTGATATGCTTGTCTCCTTCAATATTTGGTACACAGCTCCGTCTTCTCTGTGGTTCAAGACGCCTTTACAGTTATACATTTTCTTCCTCGTGGCATCTAAAAACAATACAAAAGTTACGAATCATATAAAAGTCTACTGAGAACTGGAACTTTTTCCTTTCTGTATACCCCGAAAGGGACCTGACGTGAAGTTAGTTTAAAAATCTACTAAAATGCAATAAGAGGTAATAAGATCCATGCAGGCTCCAATTAGCCGCAACCTACGTAATTAAATAAGGATGAATAATTTTGTTATTTAAGTATTAAATTGTTAAGTATATAAATATATACTTAACAATTTAAGTTGTAAAACTGAAAAGTAGATAAATTTGGCTATGCCATTATAATATTTAATAATAATAACTGTATATTTTATTGCTTACCTGGACACCGACAAATCGTACATTTTTATAGGGGCGGAACAAAAAAACAATAATCGTCTCCTACGACTAAACGCAGTGGACTGCGGAGTCAAACGCTTGATACTATGACTGCCAATGGTTACGAACACGCCCGAGTGCCGTGTGACTGAACAGTAACCAATGGTGGCATCTAAACTCACACCCTCCGGCTCTGATTACACCGTACTCCCCTAATGACGCGAATATTGCCATCTAAGCTTTTATTGTTTTCTATTTTTTTAGGTGGCTTTCAGACTACATTTTAAAAATCTATTTAATTAATTACCGTTTACTAATACGTTCATGAACAAAAATGTTTATTCTGCAGTCATGACACGTGACCTAGAGTATAGAATGATAATAGAAGCAGGAAAACCTGACTTTAGAATTTTCGTCTGTCTGTATGTTATCTTATGCGGAAATCATGCATAATTTACCGAAAATTTATTGACGGAATTTGGTATAGTAATAGTTTATAACTTGGAAAAAATAGAAGTTTTAGTCAAAAATATGACAAGAATAGAGGTTTGGTTAAAAATATGATAAGACCTTAAGAAAAAAATTTCTTGTTCCAAATTTCACGCGAGTAAAACCGTGTGCACAGCTAGCATAAAATTAAAATATGATATTTCTTATAAGGACGTATTTAAAAAATTCCTCTAGCACGGATATTTACTATTCATATAATCACTAATACACACGTGGCGATACCGCTTCTTGTTTTCAACAAATTTAAAACCTATAATACACTTCTTCGATCTTGATGGCTTATTAGAACTAAAATGAAAAATGTGTCGTTACAACAGAAGTATTAGCATTATTTCACTTTTAATTCGGTTTTCAACCATTGAACAAGCCAGCTAATCAGAATAACTATGTACAATTTACCTTCCACACGCGATGTTATCAAGACAGCAGTAGATATTAATTGACAGTGTTAATTATCTTAACAACATAACATCATAAGAATTAAAAAAATAGGGCAATCGAAGGGGGAATATATTCAAACTCATTTAAATCTTTCAACCATAAGTCTTAAGGAAACCGTAAACGTTTGCAACCTGTCTTGTGACTTCCGTAAAAATCCTCACTATCATATGCGAGTTAAATGAAAAACACAAAAAAGACCTTATACCAGTACGAGTGCTTGAACAATTATTAGATAAACTACGTTTTCTTGTGACTTTTTTTCTATGGCTATAAGCTTTTGAGGCTATAGGCTTTCAAATCGTCAGGACCCTGATATGACGAACTTTTATTCTGTCGTCTTTAGTGCCTTGCTTTCGAAATCTTAGCGCTAATGGAATATGATGAATGATTTCTTTATGTCATCGACATAAATTATCGCAAATCCATCAATTCTGGAAGCAAACAGATTTGATAAAGTACCACTAAATTTTATTCCATATTATCTTTCTAAGACTGATCATCTTTCGCATTAAATTCATATTTACATTTATTGGAACCAGTCCAGACGACAAACTGCTTGACGTCGTACGATAACTTGCCCTTCTTTATCATTTTTGGCAGGAATGATTTGCAAAGAATATATTTTCATGAAATATATGTTTTAAACCATTGTACAGCAATTTGCTTGTAACATAAACAAAGATTTGGTCTATATTTTCATTTTATATATCAAAATAATCATATTAAATATTTCCCAATTATAGAAAACTTGGCAAAAATAGAGGATTGGTCAAAAATCTAATACACTTTTAAGGTGAACTAAGTCAAATATATATTGCAAAATGTTCATATGTAAGTCATAGAGAATAGGCAATCTTTCTACACCCATTTGCATGGATCCATGTCCATCGAAATCGAACGTATATAACTCCTTCATAAAGACAACGACCAAATATTTTATTAAATTATAGATCATCCGCCATATAGCCCTGAACTTGCATCAAGCGATTTCCATTTATTTCCAAGATTAAACGATTTTTATCTTCCTAGGAGATACCTAAGGAATACTATTCGCGGACGTCAAAGTTACGTTGAATGCACTGAGATGGCCATGGGAAAGACGTCCATGAAAGAGTGGGCCAACTTCTTCTTTCAGTGGTTCCATCGAAATAAATTACAAATTTATTAATTGATTAAGTTTTCGATATTCCCAAAAACTTTCAGTCTTACTTCTCGTCGTTCAGTGTTAACCCTGTATCGATTCGGAGTCAATTAGAGAAGCAGAGGGACTGTGTTACAATAATAATGTAGTAATTAAAAATATTTGAAAGAATCTATTTATAGGGTCAATAAAACTGTAGAATTCGAAACTGTTAATGGAAATATATACTAAAAACAACGTATCGTGTGGGAAATTGGCACAAAGGTAAAAGGTAAAACCACAATCAATTTTTCACTTGATTTTCGCCCTCCACCCACCTGGAGTGAACAAATTGTTTCTTTCATTATCATTTTATTGCAACCGCCGCTGATTCACGCGCACTTCCTGATAATTCATTAAAGGCAGTTAGGTATTACCAAGCGGTAATCGCAACATAAATAAACTTTGACACTTTCTTTTAGTGTTTTTCTTTTATGGACTTTCGAAAGTTATTTCATTAATTTTAAAAAAATGTTTAGTACATCAAAAGTATTTAAAAAATTAATTTGTTTTATTCTGTAATATCTTCGCTGTCAACATTATTTACTTGCGGTGTAGTTCTGTATAGGTGGTGTAAACAATTGTTTTATTTGATGCACATAATGCTATATAACGCTATGAAATTTTTGTCACACGTTTGCCCATAAAATCAAAAAAGGAACTTTTCTACTGTTCCCTGGTACAAAAGATATATTAAAAATATTTTATTTTAATAGCAAGAAATTAACTTTATACACACAAAAAATGGGAGTGGTGGTGTCATTGGTGTGTAACATTCTATTTCAAAAAAATTCATCAAATAAAACTATTCATCAACTTTTGTTTCTGTTTTGGTCTCATCATATTTTTCTTTACAGAGTGGTAGTAGTGAACCTATAAAGACTAATTTTCTATTAAATTATAGCTACGAATGCCAATGCCAGAACAGTGTTGTCTATGGGCAACGGAGATTGAGCTGTATTGCCCCTGTTGAAAATTATATTTACGAAAATAATGTGTGTATTCTTTACGGATTTATAACAAATTTAAGTTCATATATTGAAGTCCTACATCCAATAAAATATGAATTAAATTAGTAATAAATCAATCATAAATAGATAAAAAAGACCTTAAATTTTTTACAAGTTACATAATTTTGACAATTTGTTTATATAAGTCAAACCGACTCAAAGTCAAACCGACTCATATTCAGGTAATAATAATAAATAATTGGTAAGTTATGTAATATTTATTTATTGAGAAGCTTTGTAATTATTGATATTAAACAATTCAATCATATTAGGTATTTAATTATATTTTAATTATATCGGCCATCAAAGGTGATGTTGGAACATATGCGAATCACGTGCGGTGAACATCGCACGTAAGTGTGTAAATTCATGTTATTTATTCGTGACCATTATAATTTAAAACAAATAAACCAAAACTGAACGGATTAACACTTTTTGGATTTCATAGTGGCCAGTATTGCATGCCACAATTCTTTTTGGTCACAATGTTAAAAAGTTATTTATATACGAAGAATTCAATGCATTAAATACAGTCATTTTTACAGATTATCATTAACGTTTTCGACGGTCTCCTTCAGATGTCTCAAATTAATATGTGGATAGAGTGAGTAAGATCTTAAAATGTTATTTTATTTTTGAAATCCCCTTGATTAATTCTTAGTATTTTGAAAATGAAGATGACTGATTGATTTATTTATGAAAAATACCCTAAATATTTTCAGATTTTAATTAATTGGTACTATGATTTTATTAAGATTTCATAGGGTTATATTTTAATGTTCCGCTCCAAAATTTACAATACCGCATAGAAATTTATTTTCTTTTATAAAATCAATCCTAATATGGATCAAGACCTGAATATCTCAAAGAGACAGAATTCAAAATGAAATAATAGATTTGGTTGCTTACGTCATGTTATCAAAACTTTATCCTTTTAGAGATAGATGGTGGAGAAATACGATCTTTGATAGTATGAGTAACTCTGTCTTAGTAGCGAAAGTTTGACTTTTTGAAACATTTTTAACGTTTATACATCAATTATAGCACAAATAATATCAGCATTAAATAAATAAGAATACAATTATTTATTATTATTTATAACATGGGATATGAGATGGGTATAACATTATTCAAATTCAGTAAATAACTACTCGATATTTTTAAGAAAAATTAGTAATTCAAGTATTATCCATGACAAAAATACATTTATTTTAAAAAAAACTTAATGCATAGCTTTATGTTTTACTTTCTTTTATCGCTTTTAACATATTCTTTTAATGTAATGCTCACCTGCAACGATTTGGTCTTTTACAATTCCCAAGATAAAATATTCCGAAAGTAAACCATAATTATTTTTTTTAACAAAACTCTCCCCAAAAATAAAAGAGTACCAGTTCTAATGTACATAATTTTTAACTTGTTAAAATAATAATAATAAATTTATTAATGTATCATCCCGGTTTCCAGCCACTGAGTAACCTGCGTGCAACTTCTATAACAGGTATGCCTATTAAAATAGTCACCAGTATAACGAGCCCACAATTTTTGTTAAACAAATATGGTGTATTAGTAAGCCTACCGATGTCTGCATAATTTAGCGTCTCATCCAAACCAAAATTGTCGTAAATCATTCACAATTATGAGTAATAGATTATGAATGTTCAAACCCTGCCAGAAATAAACCCTGTGTTCAATTGTCAGGCGCCAATGCTTTACCCACTGCAGTACGGATGTATCAAATTATTCCCAATAATACAAAAAAAGTAAATTTTATTTTAAACACTTTGTTTGTCTTCATGTTACACTTAGACGGTTCAACAAAGTTCAATACATTTTGCACATGGATAAGAAATATTCTAGCCTAAATTAATGTAGGCTAAATATAATTACATTGGTGGTAAGAGGCAGTGAATATAAACGTTAAAATAATATTCTCGCGCAACTTAAAAAAAACGGAATATTTTTTTTTGTCTGTTTCATTCAACACGCTAAATTTATGGACTAATTATTGCACGGTACTTTACTATCATTACAAAAACCCACCACATTACACCACAGTAAATATTAAAGTCAAGTCTGGAAAGCAATATTCAAAATCACACTCAACATGAAACTTCATAGGTTTTCTGTTGAAATCTATAGCTCTTCCTTAAAAAAAATGTTCCACTTAACATACACAATCTATAGACTAGTGCAGCACGGTATTCTAAACAATCTACTTTCACGTAAAAAGGGACGCGTGCTGCATTGCATCACAGTAAATTGTAAATATTGGGTCTGGAAAACAATGTTCAAAATAATACTTAACTCTAAACTTCATAACTGTTCTGCTTGAAATCTTTTTTTTTATATTTGCCTGATATCAAGCGCCCGAAACCACGGGAAGAAAAGCTAGTTTCGAAAAACCCCAGTATATTCTATTATGCTATGCTGAGATACATTATTAAAGAACTTGTCGACTGACATTTATAATTTTATTTTTTCACGATATCAACTTTTTGAGTAAATGTACTACGCGAATACAAAGTACGGTTTAAAAGACTCTTGCTTACATTTGGCGGATGTCGTTCACCTTTCGTAATTATCACTTTTCCGCGTTTCTCGTAAAATAAAAAATAATTAATTTATCGGTTTTGCTTTTTAGAGCCCACAATTCTTTCTGTACTTAGTAATATTTCGGGTAATTTTTGGGAATTGACATATTATAAAAAGATCTGTAATAAATCCAGCAATCAATCCTAAATATTATGGACCAGTTGTCTTAATTTGTTAATGGAGAGTACTCACTTCCTTTTAAAATCACCTAATGACAATTATTGACTAATTCCTGTAACATTAGGTTTTGTCAATATTCGTTTTTCTGATCGAATTTATTTAAAAAAAAAAGCATTACTCACATTTGAAACATAATAATACATTATTTGAATAATAAGAACAATAAACAATTTAAATGTTAATTAGCATAAATAAGAGACTTTTGGATTATGAAAATAGAAAATATATTAAACAAAACATGCACTTCGTCTCAAGTTTAAAGATTTTGATGACGCCACTGAAATTGAATTTCGTGAACTTAAAATGGTCCCAGATTGTAACATATTTGAATAGGGGAATACAACGTAGTAGTACACGCATTCAGTGCGAATACGGTACTAAACTGTTTGTTGCAATGCTGGATGTTCAAGTATTCATAGGACATTTCGAATATTGCGCTCTCTTTATACTTATACTCCATTGAATTACTGGGTTAGGTATGAATACATAAGCACTTTTATTGCTAATTATGTAATTATACTATGTACAGTGTTATAATGAAAGCCTCGAATTTAAATTAGAGCTAATTTTCATCTTCATATTTACTTTATATTTTTGTACCAAAGTTTAAGTAACAAATGCATAGCGCTACGTAATGAGATGATTCAAGAATTCACCATAAAACATGAAAAGATACTAGAAAGAAGCTATACCAACTTGGAAGCTATTAGATTCCGAAACAAAACCCAAGAGTTAGGAAGACTGAAGGGCACTAAAGCACACGAATTCTTATGAACGTCAAAATATGCTTAGTTTCAATTTGACGTTAGATTAGTTTAAACTTAGGAAAAACTAAACTTATGATCTAGCTGCACATGTCCTATTTGTAGTAGAAATATGTAGGTATATTACAAAAGTAGTAATAAATTGACTATTATTGTCGCACTAACCAAATCCAATGAAGGCTCCTTAAAAAAGAATACATCAAAGGTTATTGTAATTTTTATGGAAATTATATAATTTGTACAATCAAAAGTAATAATTGTGTGGTAAACCAACTGAATAATTATAGTTGTATGTTCAAGGTAAGTTTTAAAGTTTTATCTTAATGTTTAAACGATTGTCCGTGCCATAAATAACGCTTATGGGTAATTAAAATAAATTACAGTAATGAGCTTATATTAATAAGATTATATAAATAAAATAACAAATTATAACGTTAGAAAGCTAGATCGAGCAACAGTAACCACATATTTTAATATTCTACGATTCATTAATCGAAACGTTCAACTAAGGTTTAATATAACATAACGGTTATTTTCCTA